>CM040238.1:203737742-204213682 GCA_022545495.1 Chrysanthemum lavandulifolium
AATTGAGGTAATAAATCTACTCAAAATGTCCTCCAATGTTATCATGTTGACGGCATAAATTTGTACCATTAGAGATCAAGAGAAGATGAAAACGCATACACCAATTGCTCTCGGATGGCAAAATTCTCAAAATCCATAAGGATTAATGACCAGCAACAATAACACCTATGAAAACTTTTATTGTGAATACTTTCAAAAAATATAATCAATCTTTATCAAAAATATAAATATATTTTTTTTAATTATTGACACCTGATATGTGTCTAAATACACATATATTTTATCTTGTTTAAACCCACAAAACAACCAAAACACACAAATGACTCTCAAAATGATACAAATTCATAAAAATGTGTTTTATGTGATTCAGTACAAAGATTGAAAAACAAGTGAAAATTGATCAATTTCACAACAAATGTCGTTTGGTCCTGAGTTACACAAATTGGCAAAACTAGTCCCTAAAAGTTTTAAATGAATGAAAAGTCAACTTAAGTCCTTGAGAAATCAAAATGTTCACAAAACATCCACGGATAAAAGTTTACACAAAATGGCAATTTTACCCTCGAGTTACAAAATTGGCAAAATGGTCCCCTGGTATTCTAAACTTGGAATTTTACAAATAATACCCTTGTACTATGCATGATTGAAAATTTGGAACATTTTGATAAACTTTTGGGAAATTATACTTTTAGTCCTCAAAATCCAAAATGACAATTAAAGTCCTTTTAAGTTTAAAATGGAAAATAACCAACCTTGGTCCTTGTTTTATCAAAGTTAGTCAAGTTTGGTCCTTGTGAGAAGTTTGGAAAAGTTCACTTTCAGTCCTTGAAGATTGGTCGAATTACATTTTTAGTCCTTGTGCTACTTATTCCAAACGGACACCATTTCATATATTATAGCCCAATCCAAGTCTAAATTGCAGCTGGCCCAAGCCTAAGCCCACACACCCTTGGACTTGAACCTTGGACCTTGACCCCCAGTCCACATCCATTTTTGAACCCAGCCACAACCCCTTTTGACCTCCCCCGTGTATTATTAAGCTACGGTCAAACATAGTCAAAACACCTCTTACGCGCCCAAATACCAGTTTTACTGTAGCATCACCTCCTCAACCACTGAAACACCAAAACCAGAGTGGTTTCTCCACTTTTTCAACCCACTCTCCATACCTGTCCCTCCACTCCTCTAAACAACAAATATCTTTAATTGACTCAAACCAAACTCTAATTAAAGCTCAAACACCTTTCTTGACAAAATTGGCGCCAAAAAGCAAAATGGATGGTTCGATGAAATAGAGTGATCCAAGGGCTCGGCTATGGTGGGATCAAATCGAGTACTAGTGGGAGGATTTTGGGTATATAAGGAAGCAAGAAAGAGAGGAGAAGATACTTTGGCCTTAAGCCTTAGTCACGTAGTTATAGTTTTTATTGCTTTCTTAGTTTAAATGTCTTTTAAATCTTTCAAATGTTGTAATTTACTTTAAAGTAGTGTAATGAACCTTTAAATTCAGTTTAATTTCAGTTTAATGTCAGTTTCTAATTTTGCTTAATTTCCTTTAATTTTCAAGTCATCTTAATTTCAAGTTAAATAGTTGCTTGATGGATTCTATAAGCCATATAAGCTGATGACAAAGCTTTAAAGCTTTTAGAAACTTAAAAACAGCTATAGTCTTTAAAATTCAGAAAAATCAAGAAAATCATTGAAAAATCAAAAATAGTGGGTTGATGAAGAAGAAGGTGAAGCAGGGTAAATTTGGATTGCTAAGGGTATTAGGAGCTTGATGGGAAGCTATTGGGTGTAACCTTGCCTTTGGTTCCATGTTTTTCAGCTTGTGCCATCTTGTAAGCCATTTTTACAAATTTTGCATTTTATTGCTTAAGTTATCTATCAGCTTTAATTCTCATGTTTTCTTGTTTATTTGATGCTAGTTAATGATTTTATAGCTTAATATTAGTTGTTTATGTTTTGGAATTACTTGTTGCAAGATCTCAAGTTTGACCGCCTATAGGCCAATTTTGATAATCCTAGGTATAAACATGTGTGACTACTTGTTTTTGCTAAAAAGGTTCTAATTTAATGATGAAAACCTCTGGATTTGATTTTATAGGTTTATATAGTCTTACACTTTGAAATCCTCAAAATCGTAGTTTTAAAGCTTGTTTGGATTTAAGTAGTGAAGCGTGTTAGAGTTTGAAAGGTTGTAATTGTTGTTGTCAATAGTCACATTTGGTCATATTAACTCAAAGAAGTCAAGAAAATTAGTGCTTGTTACATCAAAAGTCAAAATCTCTTTTATCCATTTCTCTTGATTTCTTGTTGGAGTTTTTAAGATCAAAATCTTGATTTTGTGTTTAAAAGTTGTTAATCTTGCTCAAGTTAGTCTTATTAAACCTTATAACAACATCTTGATGTTTTAGATCGGTTTAAATCTCATTTTGGTCAACTTTTAGTTTTTCTTCAAAAGTCAAATTCTCATTTGGGTCGTTTTGAATAAAATATATCTTTTAGTGTGAGTTTAATCGTGTTTTAGCTTATAAGCTCTTAGGTTATTAAATTTTGGTTGCTAAATAAAATTAGAAAATACTAGATCAGTTTTAATTAGCTTGTAGAGTGCTTATTTTTAGCTTGATTTGGATACCATGTCGAAGCGCCACATTCACGGTGTAGCTACCTAGTTTCTCAAGCTTATTCAAAGCTTATTAGTGACCCTTAGCTTTTGCAATTTAGCTTTTGAGAAGCTCATCTAGCTCTCTCAAAGTTTCAAGTTTAGCTTTTCAATTCCTAGCTTATTAGATAAGCTGCAATTGCTTTTAGATCATCCATTTTATGTAGTACAAACCGATCGGTGGTTTTCGGTTTCTTCATAAGCTTCTCACAAGCTTGTTAGTATAAGCCAATCCTTGTAAATTAGATTTTGTAAAGCTCGGTTGGTTAGCTAGTTAGTCTAAGTGTTTGTTTTATTTACAAGCTCATTCTAGTGCTTAAATTTAAGCTAGAAATTGCCTAGTAATCACAGTGATTCTTTGTGTAATCGGCTTTAACTTGTGCTTATTTTGGCTTGTTCATGCTATTTCTTAAGTTGTTTAGCTTTTTCAAGTTTTCATATTAGCTTATAACCATTTGTCTAGTTTGTTTTCAGTTTACTTTAGCTTACTTATTAGCTTATTAGCTTTTTGGCTTAAAACTTGTACTTATTCCTTTTTCTTGCCTCTTGTTGAGATCTTAGACTTATTCGAGCTTATTGTTGGTTTTATAAAAGTTGTAGTTTTGTAAAATGCTTATTTTCATGTGCTTAATTGGTTTGTAAAGAAAATTTCAAAATAAAATGTTTTGTAAAAGGGGTAGGTGCTCGAACACGAGACCTCCCTTTTGAAGGTGATAGAAGTGTACACGGATACCATGCGCCTTGGGACTTGTCTTGGTTGAATCTTGCACTATCTATCTCTTATATACATATTGCCCAGTTTAGCTTATTAGGTGTTTTCAGCTTATTTGTAGCTTATTCATAGCAGCTTTTTCCAGTTTTCTATTTTTCTTAAATATGTAATAGTATAAAGTATTTTCTGTAAAAGTTTCAGATTTTTCTCATTAGTTTTAATATTTTTAATCATTTAATTAGTGTAAAATCTTAATTAATTCATAATAAAAAATATAAAAAGCAAAAAATATATTTCTTTTTTCTAAAATTTTCTTTTGTCATATATTTTGTAAAAATATTATTTTTACACTTGTAGGCCTTTATTTCATAAATTTTACGTTTTGTCTTGCGCTCCATTGTAATTTTCGTACATAACGCTGCGTTTAGTTTTAAGTAACGTTTTAAATAATTTGAGTTTACGTTTGAGTTAATATAGTTTATTTAAGTCATTTTGTTTTATAAATCATAAACGTTCATCATTGTAAATATAGTGATAGCGTTTATTTAATATTTCTTATCTTTTTAATTTTCTTAATTTGTATTTAAGTCGCTGTTATTTATTAACTTTTTCAGTAGTGTAATTATCCTATCCTAATCCTTTCTGATCGCTATCATTAGTGATCATTCTACCGTCTGAATCAGTGTTTGCACACCATTGAGTCTCCGTGGGACTTAACGACCCGGAATTCACTTGTATTTCTCGATCTTCATTGTATTTGTGCAAGCGTTTTAAGTGCATTACGGTTGGCCATTCACAAGTGGCCGGCTTGTGTGATTAGACTTGACGGTTTAGACTGATCAAAATTTTAGCGCCATTGCCGGAGGCTTTAAGCGTGTGTTAACCTTTTTCGACCCATTCTTGTGCATATACCACCATTTTGTAAAAGTTTTTTGTAAAGTTAAAATATTTTCCTAAGGTGTTAATAGCACCAAAACAATATAAAATCCAAAAACATTTTTTTACACACAACTTGCCCAGTTTGATAAGTCCTCGATTACAACATTTGGTTGTTGGTCATTTCTGATTCTTGAGCTCTGTCGGACCATTCCCTTCGAGGCGGTTGTAAGGAATTTTCTTTCTTTTGTATATATATATAAAACCTTAAAAATACAAAAATATTTTCCATTTCTTTTTTTTAAAATCAAAAATCAAAAGATTCTTCTCGCCTTTTCGAGTTTCTTTCTAAGATTCTTAGACTCATCTTAGTGATGATTATTCATAATTACGTGAGTGGCAATCCCACTTCAATTTCTCACCCAATCTTTGGTGGCAATCCCACCGGTTTCCCATGAACAATTTAATTCGGGTCAAGTCAAGCTAGTGACTTGGTTATCAAAACAAGCCACACAATATGGGTTTTCACCCATATTTATCTTTTCCCTTTCTACCACCTAGTGTGGGGTAATAACCCCATTGTTATATATAAAAACTTTGAAAATTGTAATTACAGAAAAAATAAAATAATAGTTGTGTTACCCACTTAGTTTTGAATATTGAGGACAATATTCATTTCTAAGTGTGGAAATCTGCGAATTTGATCATAAATGTACCCTTTTAGTCCCTTTTTCCCCAAAATGGCCAAATTTTAAATTTTTTTAGTGGAAGTACTATGTACTAAACACAACAAATGGTAATCAGTCCACCATGTTTGATAAACAAAGGATTGGCTAATCCGGAGCAAGCGGCTCTTGGTAAAGATATCTCAAATCCGTTAATGGCTTGCATTTGCCCAAAATTGTATGGTTTTCAACTCACCATATCCTAAAAAGTGAAGAGTTGGCTAGCCCGCAAGTTTATGGCTTGTGGTAAAGGCGATGGAAAATCCATAATTGGTATTGACTCACCAAAGATAATTAGATAATTTATCTAAGAGTTGGCTAGTCCGAAAGTGCGGCACGGTAAAGACTAATCAAATCCGTTACTGACTTATGATTTGCTCAAAATCATTTGGTTATCGATGTACCAATGTTCTTACTTGAACTGAAACATTTGGCTACTCCAAGTGATGGCTTTTGGTAAAGAGTTTTAAAATCCATTAAAGTTTCAAAAGATTGCTAGGGACTAGCAATATCTCGATGTGGGATTTGATATGTCTAAATACACATATATTTTATCTTGTTTAAACCCACAAAACAACCAAAACACACAAATGACTCTCAAAATGATACAAATTCATAAAAATGTGTTTTATGTGATTCGGTACAAAGATTGAAAAACAAGTGAAAATTGATCAATTTCACAACAAATGTCGTTTTAGGTCCACAGAGTTACACAAATTGGCAAAACTAGTCTCTAAAAGTTTTAAATGAATGAAAAGTCAACTTAAGTCCTTGAGAAATCAAAAATGTTCACAAAACATCCACGGATAAAGTTTACACAAAATGGCAATTTTACCCTCGAGTTACAAAATTGGCAAAAATGGTCCCAGGTATTCTAAACTTGGAATTTTACAAATAATACCCTTGTACTATGCATGATTGAAAATTTGGAACATTTTGATAAACTTTTGGGAAATTATACTTTTAGTCCCTCAAAAATCCAAAAATGACAATTAAAGTCCTTTTAAGTTTAAAAATGGAAAATAACCAACCTTGGTCCTTGTTTTATCAAAGTTAGTCAAGTTTGGTCCTTGTGAGAAGTTTGGAAAAGTTCACTTTCAGTCCTTGAAGATTGGTCGAATTACATTTTTAGTCCTTGTGCTACTTATACCAAACGGACACCATTTCATATATCATAGCCCAATCCAAGTCTAAATTGCAGCTGGCCCAAGCCTAAGCCCACACACCCTTGGACTTGAACCTTGGACCTTGACCCCCAGTCCACATCCATTTTTGAACCCAGCCACAACCCCTTTTGACCTCCCGTGTATTATTAAGCTACGGTCAAACATAGTCAAAACACCTCTTCGCGCCCAAATACCGGTTTCTTGTAGCATCACCTCCTCAACCACCTGAAACACCAAAACAGTGGTTTCTCCACTTTTCAACCCACTCTCCATACCTGTCCCTCCACTCCTCTAAACAACAAATATCTTTAATTGACTCAAACCAAACTCTAATTAAAGCTCAAACACGCTCTTGACAAAATTGGCGCCAAAAAAGCAAAATGGATGGTTCGATGAAATAGAGTGATCCAAGGGCTCACTATGGTGGGATCAAATCAGTACTAGTGGGAGGATTTTTGGGTATATAAGGAAGCAAGAAAGAGAGAAGATACTTTGCCTTAAGCCTTAGTCACGTAGTTATAGTTTTATTGCTTTCTTAGTTTAAATGTCTTTAAATCTTTCAAATGTTGTAATTTACTTTAAAGTAGTGTAATGAACCTTTAAATTCAGTTTAATTTCGGTTTAATGTCGGTTCTAATTTTCTTAATTTCCTTTAATTTTCAAGTCATCTTAATTTCAAGTTAAATAGTTGCTTGATGGATTCTATAAGCCATATAAGCTGATGACAAAGCTTTAAAGCTTTTAGAAACTTAAAAACAGCTATAGTCTTTAAAATTCAGAAAAATCAAGAAAATCATTGAAAAATCAAAAATAGTGGGTTGATGAAGAAGAAGGTGAAGCAGGGTAAATTTGGATTGCTAAGGGTATTAGGAGCTTGATGGGAAGCTATTGGGTGTAACCTTGCCTTCGGTTCCATGTTTTTCAGCTTGTGCCATCTTGTAAGCCATTTTACAAATTTTGCATTTTATTGCTTAAGTTATCTATCAGCTTTAATTCTCATGTTTTCTTGTTTATTTGATGCTAGTTAATGATTTTATAGCTTAATATTAGTTGTTTATGTTTTGGAATTACTTGTTGCAAGATCTCAAGTTTGGACTGCCTATAGGCCAATTTTTGATAATCCTAGGTATAAACATGTGTGACTACTTGTTTTTGCTAAAAAAGGTTCTAATTTAACAGATGAAAACCTCTGGATTTGATTTTATAGGTTTATATAGTCTTACACTTTGAAATCCTCAAAATCAGTAGTTTTAAAGCTTGTTTGGATTTAAGTAGTGAAACTGTGTTAGAGTTTGAAAGGTTGTAATTGTTGTTGTCAATAGTCACATTTGGTCATATTAACTCAAAGAAGTCAAGAAAATTAGTGCTTGTTACATCAAAGTCAAAATCTCTTTTATCCATTTCTCTTGATTTCTTGTTGGAGTTTTAAGATCAAAAATCTTGATTTTGTGTTTAAAAGTTGTTAATCTTGCTCAAGTTAGTCTTATTAAACCTTATAACAACATCTTGATGTTTTAGATCGGTTTAAATCTCATTTTGGTCAACTTTTAGTTTTTCTTCAAAAGTCAAATTCTCATTTGGGTCGTTTTGAATAAAATATATCTTTTAGTGTGAGTTTAATCGTGTTTTAGCTTATAAGCTCTTAGGTTATTAAATTTTGGTTGCTAAATAAAATTAGAAAAATACTAGATCGGTTTTAATTAGCTTGTAGAGTGCTTATTTTTAGCTTGATTTGGATACCATGTCCGAGAAGCGCCATTCACGGTGTAGCTACCTAGTTTCTCAAGCTTATTCAAAGCTTATTAGTGACCCTTAGCTTTTGCAATTTAGCTTTTGAGAAGCTCATCTAGCTCTCTCAAAGTTTCAAGTTTAGCTTTTCAATTCCTAGCTTATTAGATAAGCTGCAATTGCTTTTAGATCTGTCCATTTTATGTAGTACAAACCCGATCGGTGGTTTTTCGGTTTCTTCATAAGCTTCTCACAAGCTTGTTAGTATAAGCCAATCCTTGTAAATTAGATTTTGTAAAGCTCAGTTGGTTAGCTAGTTAGTCTAAGTGTTTGTTTTTATTTACAAGCTCATTCTAGTGCTTAAATTTAAGCTAGAAATTGCCTAGTAATCACAAAGATTCACCTGTGTAATCACTTTAACTTGTGCTTATTTTGGCTTGTTCGATGCTATTTCTTAAGTTGTTTAGCTTTTTCAAGTTTTCATATTAGCTTATAACCATTTGTCTAGTTTGTTTTCAGTTTACTTTAGCTTACTTATTAGCTTATTAGCTTTTTGGCTTAAAACTTGTACTTATTCCTTTTTCTTGCCTACTGTTGAGATAAGCAGCTTATTCAGAGCTTATTGTTGGTTTTTATAAAAAGTTGTAGTTTTGTAAAATGCTTATTTTCATGTGCTTAATTGGTTTGTAAAAGAAAATTTCAAAAATAAAATGTTTTGTAAAAAGGGGGTAGGCAGGCTCGAACCTGAGACCTCCCCCTTTTGAAGGTGATAGAAGTGTACCTGGATACCATGCGCCCTTGGGACTTGTCTTGGTTGAATCTTGCACTATCTATCTCTTATATACATATTGCCCAGTTTAGCTTATTAGGTGTTTTCAGCTTATTTGTAGCTTATTCATAGCAGCTTTTTCCAGTTTTCTATTTTTCTTAAATATGTAATAGTATAAAGTATTTTCGTAAAAGTTTGATTTTTCTCATTAGTTTTAATATTTTTAATCATTTAATTAGTGTAAAATCTTAATTAATTCATAATAAAAATATAAAATCAAAAATATATTTCTTTTTCTAAAATTTTCTTTTGTCATATATTTTGTAAAAATATTATTTTTACACTTGTAGGCCTTTTATTTCATAAATTTTACGTTTTGTCTTGCGCTCAGTAATTTTCGTACATAACGCTGCGTTTTAGTTTTAAGTAACGTTTTAAATAATTTGAGTTTACGTTTTAGTTAATATAGTTTATTTAAGTCATTTTGTTTTATAAATCATAAACGTTCATCATTGTAAATATAGTGATAGCGTTTATTTAATATTTCTTATCTTTTAATTTTCTTAATTTGTATTTAAGTCATTTTATTTATTAACTTTTCGATAGTGTAATTATCCTATCTAATCCTTCGATCGCTATCATTAGTGATCATTCTACGTCTGAATCGGTGTTTGCACACCATTGAGTCTCCGTGGGACTTAACGACCGGAATTCACTGTATTCTCGATCTTCATTGTATTTGTGCTCGAAATTTGTTTTAAGTGCATTACGGTTGGCCATTCACAAGTGGCCAACTTGTGTGATTAGACTTGACGGTTTATACGAGATCAACACCCTTTAGAACGGTTCCATATTGTAAAAGTGCAATTATTTAAAGCGGTTGAAAACCGTTGTAAAAAAACAAGCTCATTATTTAGTACGTTCTAATATAGAAACGGTTCAAAACCGCTTTAATAAATGTAAAATAACCGTTCTAAAATGTACTTTGTGTACTAGTGCGAGTACCAAATTGCCGATCATTGGCTATATATGAGTATTTATTTAGCTGATGGTGCATGGATTTTAGTAAATTATTTATTAATTAATCATTGTGTAATAAATATGGGTTTGTTTAGTGATTTTAATATGTATATTTAGCATGCCCTTTAATCAATTCTCTTAAATGTTCAAATGTGAAACAAAAATATAACAAAAATATCGGTGTTTATAATTAATATAACCAAACTTGGATTATAATCATTACTAATATCTCATGTATCAAAATGATGGTTTTTTGTAAACCCTTTTGTTTTTGAAAAAAAAACCCTTTTGATTTTAAATTTTTGTAAATTTTTTTATTAAGTTATTTAAAGGAAATTTAAGAAATGGATTTGTTTTTTAAACCCCGATTTTTCCCAAAATTTTTTAAATAAGGAGTTGGGTTTTGACCCCGGGGTTTTTTTTGTTTTAGGAGGGGGTAAAAAAAATAAATAAAATTTTAATTTTCGTTTTAAAAAATAAAGGGGAAAAATTTTTTTTAAAAATTTTAAACAAAGAAAAAGGGTTTAAAAGGGTTTTTTGATTAAAAAATTTTTGGAATATTGTAAAAAAAATTTAAAAAAAAATTTAAAGGGGGGAAAAATATTTTAAACCCCAAAAAATTTCTTAAAAATTAAATAAACCGAAAAAAAAGAAAATTTGCCCAAAATGAAAAATTTTTTTTTTTTTTTTTAAATTAAACAACCCAACGGGGGGGAAAAAAGAGGAAATTTAAAAACCAAAGGCTTTTTTTGGGTTAAAAGAAATTTAAAATTTTTAAAAGAAAACTAAAAAAAATTACTTAAAAAAAATAAGTTAAAACCTAAATAAAATTTTTTAAAATGGGATTTAAAAGGGAAAAAAGAAAAACAAAAAATTAAATAAATAAAAATTTTTAAAAAAAAGGAAAAATTTTAAAAAAAATTATTTTAAATTTAAAAAATTTTAAAAAAAAAATTTTCTTTTTAAAACCCAAAAAGGGCCCCCTTTTTTGTTTTTCCCAAAATAAATTTTGCTTAAAAATTTAAATCCCAAATTAAAATTTAAAAATTTTGAATTAAAAATATTTTTTTTAAATTTTCTTTAAAACCCATTGGGTAAAATTAAAAAACAAAAAATTTTTAAATTTTTATAACAAAAAAGGGAAAATTTTCTTTAATTTTGATTTCTTTAAAAAAACCCAAATAAAAACTTTAATTGGGTCAATTTCAAGGAAAAAATTTTAAAATTTAAATAAAAAGGGGGTTTAAATTTTAAAAAAATTTATTAAAACCTTTGCAAAAAACCCTTTTTAAAAAAGGGAACTTAAAATAAAGGAAAATTTCCAAACCAAAAGAAAAATTTAAATTTAAAATTTTTTAACTAAAAAAAAAAACCCAAAGATAAAAAATTTGGCAATTGGGGAAATTTTAAAAACCTTTTAATTTCTAAATTTTTCGGGGTTTTGAAAGGGAAAGGGGGCAAAGCCCAAAAGGGGGAAAGGGAAAAATTTTTACAAATTAAAAAAAATTTAAAAAATTTAAAAAACCCCTTTGAATTTTTAAAAATTTTGTTTTTTAAGGTGGTTTTGGTTAAATTTTTGATTTAGGGATTTAGACTCCAATGTTAATTTAAATTTGGGATTTTAAATTTACCTTTTTTTAAATTTCAAAATTTTTTAAAAAAATTTTGGGAAAAAAGAAAAATTTTTTTGAAACCCAAAGTTAAAAATTTTAGGTTGAAAAGTTTGTTTCCCAAAAAGTTTAAACCCAAGGGAAATCCCTTTTTTGGAAAAATTTTTTCCCAAGGATTATGTATAAAAAAAAACCTAGGGGAAATAAACCCAAATTTTAAATTATAAACCAACCTTTTAATCTCAAATTGTTTTTTTTTGAATTTGAAATCTATTTTGGGGTTTGGGTTAGGGAATTTGGGGAACTTTAAAACTTAAGGTTAAGGTTTTAAACTTTTTAAAAAATTAAGAAAAAAAAAAAAATTTTGTTAAATTTTTGGAAAAAATTAAAGATTTAAAGGGATAAGTTCTATTGGGTTTTAACATAAATTTAAAAAAATTTTGGCCCCTCTTCCTTTTTAACCCAAAGCAAACCCCTTTAAATTTTGAAAATTTTTTTCCTTTAAATTTTCTTTTTAAAATGGATTTTGGCAATTTTTTCCCAAATTTGGGGAATTAGGGAAAAAGGGGGAAAAAATTTTTGTTGGGGGGTTTAAAATTTTTTTTTGGCCTTAAATTAAAAATTTAAAAATTTAATCCTTTTTAAATTTGAAATTTCAAATTTAAAGAAAAAAACTATTAAATAAATTGGGGATTTGTTTTTTAATTTTTGGGAAAAATAAAATTTTTGGGAAAAAATTTTCCCGGGGTTATTTTTTGGGGAAAAAATTTAATTTCCCTTTTATATTTTCCCAAAACAAATTTGCAATAAATTTAAAAGGTTTTGGGATTTTAAAATTTTTTTTGGGTTTTTTGGGCTCCAAATTTTGAAATTTGATTTTTTTTTAATTTTTTTTAAAACTATTTGTTTTTTTTTAAATCCCTTTTGTTGTTTTATTTAATGTTTTTTTGAAAACCCGGGTTTTTAATTTTAGCAAAAAAATTTTAAAACTTTTTGGAAATGGAAAGGGGTTTTTTTTGAAAGGGAAAAAAAAGGTTTTTGGGAAAATTTTTAAAAAAAGAAAAAATTTTTAAATTTTAAAAGGGTTTTAAAAAGGGAAAATTTGGGGATTTGGTTTCAAAATTTAAAAAATTTTAAGGGTAAAACCCGGGGTTTTGGGTTAACCCTATTTTTAAATTAAAATTTTGTTTTAGGGTATTGGGTTTTTTTTTAAATTGTTTTTGGGGGAAAATTTTATTTTTTCAGGGCCTTAAGGGAAAAATTTTGAAAAAAGTTTTAAAACCCAAATAAAATTTAAAACCAAATATTTAAATAATTGAAAAAAAGTAAAATAAATTTAAAATTTTAATCTTTTAAAAAAAAATTTTGGTTTTCAAAATTTATTTTTAATTTTTTTTAAATTTTAAAAACCTTTAAATAAAATTAAAATTAAAAAATAGCTTAAAGTTTTTAAAAATTTAAATTTTTTTAAAAAATTTTTTTTTTAAATTTAATGATTTAAAAAAAATTTTTAAAAAATTAAAAATTTTTGGAAATTATTTTTTTTTAATTTTCAATTTAAATAAAATTGGTTATTTTTTTTAAATTTTGGGAAAAAAAAAAATTTTTTTTTTCTTTTAAATTTGAAAAAAAAATTTCAAATAATTTTTAAAGGGTAAAATTTTTTAAGGGAAAAACAAGTTTTGAGAAAAAAAAATTTTAAAAGTGGGCCCCTTCCTAAATGTTTTAAAAGAAAATTTAATTAAATTTAAATGAAAATTTTTTTAAATTTCCTAAATTGGTTTTTTAATTAAAACAAAACCCAAAAAATTAAAAGGTTGTTTCATAAGGGGGTAAAGAGTTGATTTAAAGGGGTTTTTCAATATTTTGGGTTTTAAAATTTGAAAAAATTTTCATTTTAAAAATTAAAAAAATTTAAAAAAAATTTAGGTAAATAAATTCTTTTTTTTAAAATTTGATTTTAAAAATTTTTAAAATAAAGTTTTTGAAGGTTTAAAAACAAAATTTTTTGTTTCAAAATTTTTTTAATTTAAAAAAAAGGAAACTTTTTCAATTTTTTTTTAAAAAAAATTTTTGCATTTTAATTGGGTTTTAAAAACATAAATTTTTTTTTAAATTTTAAAATAATTTTAATTATTTGGTTCTTTTTGTGTTAAAAATTTTGTTTAAAATTGGTTTAAATTTTTTCTTAGAAAAAATTTTTAAAACCCAAAAATTTTGCACCGAATCAAATTTGCTGACCCAATAAAAACTTGGAATCCCTTTACCTTACCTTTAAAATTGCCTTTTTATTTTTAAAGTTAAATTAAAAATGTAAATTCCCATAAAACATAAAAATTTTAAATAAATTTAAAAAAAAAAAAAATTAAAAAAATTAAATTTTTTGTTTTTTAAAATAAATAAAAAATTTAAAAGAAACCAATCCCTGTTTTAATAAAACAAATTAAAATGTTTTCAAAAAATAAAATTTTTTTTTGGTTTTAAAATTTTGGGCCCCCTTTTTAAGTTTTAAAACTGAAAATGTTTTTAAACCCTTTTTAAATTGGGGAAAGAGTTTTCAAAAATTAGTTTAAATATTAAAAAATTTTAAATTTAAAAAGAAAAATTTTGGGGGGGCCCTTTAAATTTTAAAAATTAAAAAATTTATTTACAATAAAGGGGAAAAAATTTCAAAATTTTTTAAAGGGAAATACCATTTAAACCCCAAAAAAAACAAAATTTCAAATGCGTTAAAAAATTGGCCATTTCCCCCCCATAAACCAAAATTTTTAAATTTTTATCCCATTAATTTCCTTTTTTGGGGGAAAAACCCAATTTTAAACAAGGCTTGGGGAAACCAAAAAAATGGGCCAGATTTTAAAAAAATTTAAAACCATAAAAATTTTTTTAAAAAAATTTTTAAAATTTAAAAAGGAAAATTGAAAAAATTAAGGGCGGGAAAACAAAAAGGGAAAAAAACCAAAAAGTTTAAAACCAAAGGGAAAAAAAATTTATTATTGGGAAAATTTGGGTAAATTTTCAAAAAAACCAAACCCTTTAAAAAAATTTGGGTTAATAAACCAAATAAAAAAAAAAAAAAAAATTTTTAAAAAACCCCCCAAAAATAAAAAAGGCAAATTTTAAAAACAACCATAAAAAATGGGAAGGGGGGGTTTGGGGGAAAAAAAGCTTTAACCCAAAATTTGAAAAACCGAAAATTGGGAAAAAAAAATAAACCAAAGGGGAAAAAAGAAAGGGCAAAAAATTTAAAGGAAAACAAAAAAAAGAAAAAGCCAAAACCAAAAGAAAAACCATATATTTAAAAAAAAATTTGGAAAAATTTGGCTTTTAAACCCGAAAAAAAAGGACAAAAAAAAAGAAAAAATTTTTTAAAAAAAAAAAAGGAAAAATTTTGAGAAAAAAATTAAAATCAAAAAAAAAACCAATTTTAAAAGGTTTAAGGGAATTTTATTTTTCCAAAAAAGGGAAAAAAAAGGTAGGCTTTTAAAAGAAAGAAGGGAATTTAAAAAAAAAAAAGGGGGTTAAAAAGGGTGGGAAAAGGGAAAAAAGTTAAAAAAAAGGGTGGGTAAAAAACCCCCCGGAAAAAAGTTAAGGGTTTAATTTAAAAACCCAAGGGGGTTTTTCCAAATTTTTTTTTAAATAATTTTTTTTTATGGGGTTTTTATTTTTTAAAATTTTATTTAATTCCCAAAAATTTTAAGGGAAAAGGAAAAAATTTTTAAAATTTTTTAAATTTTTTAAATTTTTTTTTCCTTTTTTTAAAAAAAGGGAATTAAAAAATTTTTTTTTAAAAAAATGTTTAAATTTTAATTTTCTTTAAATTAAAAATTTAAAAATTTAAAGGCAAAAGGGAAAATTGGGAAAAAGTTTTAAAAATTAAAAATTGTAAACATTTTCAATTATGGAAAGTTTTTTAAATTTTTGTTTAAATTTTTTGGGTTTTTTAAAATATTTTTTAAATTTAAATTTTTAAAAAATATTTAATTAAAATTTTAAAAATGATATTAAACGAAAATTTAATTGGGAAAAAATTTTTTTTTTAAAGAAGGCTTTTAAATTAAAAAATTTATAAATTTTTAAAATTTTTAAAAAATTTAAAGTTCAAAAAAAGTTTTTGGAAATAAAAAATAAAATTGAAAAAAAAATATTTTTTTAAAATTTTAAATTTTAAAATAAAATTTTTGAAGAAAAATTAAAAATTTCAAAAATAAAAAAAAAAGGTTTTTTTTTTAACCTTTTTTTTAACTTTTAAAAAGAAAAAGGATTTGGGTTTATCTTTTAAAAATTTTTTTAAAAGTAATTTCATTTGGGTCCCCCAAAAATTTTTTTAAAAAAAAACAATTTTTATGGGAAAAATGGGCTTTTTTAAGGGCCCTTTTTTTTTTTTTTTCATTTTTAAAGGAAACTTGGGAAAAAAAAAAAAAAAAAAAAATTTTGGAAAATTTGTTTAAACCCAAAATTTAAAAAAATAAAATAAAAATATTTTCCCCACTTTTTTGAAAATTTTTTTTTTATTTTTCTTTTAATTTTCAAAATTTTTAAAAAAATTTTCCCAAATAAAACTAATTTTAAAAAAATTTAAAAAGGTTTTTAACAAATTAAAAAAAATTTTTGAATTTTTCACCTTTTAAAAACATTTTAAAAATTTTTAAATTTTAAAAAAAAACAAAAATTTTTAAAAATACCACAAATGTTAAAAAAAATTATTTACATGAAATATTAGAAAAACAATTTAAATTTTAAACCAAAATTTTTGGGTCCCTTTTTGGGGAAAAATTTTTTTAAAATTGAAAAATTATTTTTTGAACCTTTTCTTAATTTTTTGTATTAAATACTATTTAAAAATGCTTAAAACTAAATAAAATACGGAAAAATAGCAAATCAACTTGGAAAAATCTGAAAATTTCAGGAAAACTCTAAAATAATATAAGGAATATAAGAAAAATAGAAAAACAGGAGGTTGTTAAGAGGAATAAGCAATCGATGAGGAAGTGCTTATTGAAATAAGCACTTCAATAAGCAAATGGAATCAAAGGCTACCAAACCAAAGAGAAGCTCTAATAAGCTAAAATAACTGAAATGGAACAAGTTTCAACAATCCTAACCAACGATAAGCTAGATGCAAAGATTTGAGTTTATGAGATTTTGGCTTAAAAACAATAAAACTAGGGGTGGCAAGTTTGAGCTTATGAATAAGCTAACCAATAAGCCAAAACTTAAAACCAGAACTTGGGATCTACACTAGACCTGGGTGAGATCAATTGTACCAAAAATCAGACTATGGGGAGCTCTAATAAGCCCTGTGCACAAGCTTCAATATCTGTGAAAAGCTCAACACCAACTGAGACAGTGGAGCAGGGGAGACAGGCCCAAGTAAAGGAGCTTATTTGGAGCTTGTACAATATTTGTAAAAAATCACAAAAATGCTAATAAGTAACAAGACCAGTTAAACTTTTTAGAATGACAAGTTCCACTGAACATGGCTCAAAAATGAAGCCATGAAAATTCCTTGTATTTGCCCCAAAAGTTTTAGTACTTTTGACTTTTGAAGAAATAATGAAGCTTTGACTAAAGTGAACTTTGAATCCAAATTATTGGTGAAGTTGATGTTATAAGGAGAATAAGCACAATGCAACCTATGTTTAACACTTTTAAACACTAATTCGTAGATTTCAAATCCAAAATCCACAACGAAGCAGTGAAGAACAGATTTAGTGCAATTTGACTTTGGTTGTTTGAACATGCAATTTTAAGGCGAGTTAAGTTCAATTGGGGTAACAAAGCATGATCCAACAGCTTTTAATTCGCAAAAGTCTTTAAGGCAGGTAAAGCTCTGAGAACCAAACACTCCTATATCAGCAGTTGCAAAGTAAAGCGCACTATAGATTAAATCAAATAAGGATATTGATTAAACCAAGATTAATCGACCTAATTATTACTTATTGAGCAGATAAAACTTATTTTAAACCACAAGAGAAGATTATGCTATAAAATTGGAAATAACTTACAAGTAGTCCTAAGCCACAATGGCTTGCAACAACAACCAAATGAACACTAACCTATTTAAACCAACCCATCTGAATCTAAATCAACCCATTGCTATCACTTGCATCACCCCATTTCAAGCTGCATTGCCATTTGAACATCCAATTGACTTTTGTTGACCCGGTTACAAAATGAATTGGAACTTGACTATAAGCTTATAAAAGCTATAACCAGACTTCTATGTTTATATAAACTTGAAAAGAAGCATTATTAAGCTTAAACACAAGACTTTGAGAATAAAAATTGTAACAGTGGATTTTACAATATGAAATGATATTATAACTGAAAATTAGAACTTGAAATTGATTAATATTGATAAAGCAACTTAAGAAAGTACAATTTAACAAAAGATAACAATGTTACAACTTAACTAAAACATTTAAACTAAAATCGACATTAACTAAATTTCTTAAAAACTAAAACCGCTCTCTTCTCTCTTTGCCTTTCTTTATACCCAAATGCATTCTCTCTACGCTCACGATGAAATCCCACCAATCCGGCCATTGGATGGCTTATAATTGATCTTGACCATTCAAAATGATTTTGGGCCATTTTCTTTTACGCCCATTGGGGTTGAGTGAGGGTTAGGGATGCAATAAATGTAGTTTGGATGTTAGTTGGAGGTGAGGGAACAGGTTTGAGTGATTGGAGAGGAGGGGATGGGGAAAGCTAGTTGCAGGCAGGCAGGTAAGAGTGGTGGACTTTGGCGGGTATGAGAGGTTTGACCAGGATTGACCAAGCAGTATTAATAATAATGGGGGGTTCACAATCCAATTTGACAGGGGGCCAAAGTTATGAAAGGGTCCAAAATTAGGTGAAAGGGTTTAAATATTACAAGGACTAATGTGTAAATCCTGAAACTTGAGGGGCCTAAGCTGCCAATTCATCAAACTTGTTTCAAGGGACCAAAAGTGACACTCTCAAAAAGTATAAGGGCCAAACTTGCCATTTTGCAATTTTCCAGGGGCCAATTCTGCCAATTTTCAAAGTTGAAGGACTAAACTTGTAATTTTCTCAAACTTTTTATATTTTTCACCAAAGGACTAAATTTGACAACTTTTGATTTTAAAAGGACCTTTGGTGACTTTACTTTGAAATTATGTGCTCGGGACTTTTTTGACAACTTTTGAAACTTGGGGACTAAAGCGCAATTTTTGCAAATTTGATATGTTTTTCATCGATTTTGATATTTTTGTATTTAAAACACATAAAACACTGATTTGTGATATTTTGATCATTTTGATGTGTTTCGAGTGTTTCGGATGATTTTGCGGTTTATTTTGTACAAAATGATGAGTATTTAGACACTCATCAATCCCACATCGAGATATTGCTAGTCCCTAGCAATGATTTGAGAAAACATAATGGATTTTAATCTCTTTACCAAAAGCCATTACTCGGAGTAGCCAAATGTTTCAGGTTCAAGTAAGAACCATGGTACACCGATAACCATGTGATTTTGAGCAAACCACCGACTTCAACGGATTTGATTTTGTCTTTACCAAGCCGTACCCTTTCCGGACTAGCCAACTCTTAGATAAATTATCAATATTATCTTTGGTGAGTGAATACCAATTATGGATTTTCCATCGCCTTTACCACAAGCCATAAACTTGCGGGCTAGCCAACTCTTCACTTTTTAGGATATGGTGGTGAATACCATACAATTTTGGGCAAATTGCAAGCCATATAAACGGATTTGAGAAATCTTTACCAAGAGCCGTTTGCTCTGGATTAGCTAATCCTTTTGTCTTCTGACATGGCGGATCGATAACAAATGAGAAAGTGTAAAACACTTACTCCAAAAAAAAAAAAAAAAAATTGGCCAAAAGCGGGGAATTGGGTAGTATAATACATATAACAAAATTAGTGAGAATCCCCACACTTAGAAATGAATATTGCCTCAATATTCAAAGTACAGCGGTTATGCGAAACAAAGAACGAAAAGGAAATACTACGGCCATTATTTAGAAAGAGAGATTTTTTTTTTTTTTTTTTTTTTTTTTTGAAATTGGACATGTGGGCAACCCCCACACTAGGGTGGTAGAAAGAGGTGAGAAGGCGTAAATATGGGTGAAAACCCATATGGCATGCTCTTATTTTTGATTCCCGAGTCGCTAGCTTGACTCGACCCCAATTCATTTGTTCATGGGGAAAGTAACGTGAAAAACCAATCTCGATCGGACTTTCGTTCACAATGTTAATGAACATATGAAGATCATAAAGTTCCACACCGACGAGATATAACCGCGGTATTGTTAATAGTAGAAACTATAAGGGATGATACGGGGTCAAAGATGGTGTCCTCATTCCAAGAGAGAAAAGGAAAGAGCAACCACACCATCCGTGAAGAATGGAATAAAGACGTACATGAGAATGCATGTCCATTCCTCTCAGAAAGAAGCAAATCACCGCTTTTGACATCTTTAAGCTTAAACTTGAAGCTTAGATGGTGATTGGCAAGAAGGTGTCCGGGAGGAGGGTGGGAAACGGTTCTTCAATTACTGATTCTCCAAAAAGGATGTCTCCTCGGATCAAGGTAAGTGTTATCAATTCCCGTTGGAATTGACTCATCACTAAGAAATGCATCGACTTCATTCCAAAGTTGTCATCTTCCTCATCGGGGAGAGAGAAGGGATGGAAGAGTCGGGAATAAGACTAGAAGATGATGGATCATTTTGAGCAATTCATCAATGGGAAGAATGTCTCCATTGGATCACAAACATCATCATCCAACTCGGATGAAAGCGAAGAGAGTTTGGTTTCATCCACGAGTTAACAAACTCGATGCGACAAAGCGATGCGGGAGGTGGGACAAGTGGTGTGCTCTTAGAGCTAGCAGCTTCCACCACTTCCGATGAAGTCTCCGATTCTAGATCATCGTCATCATCAAGAACACTCTTGACATCCCCGTACAACTTTCAAACCATTTGCTTGAACCAGGGTAATTTTCAAAGCTTTGAGCTCAAGACGTTTTGGTGAACACTCTTAACTGTGAAATTTGAAAGTGTTGCATTGATTCTTTCGGATTTTTGATCAATTGTGGCAACACTCTTTTGTATAGAGGTTTGGAGTCTTGGTTAATATTTAACGTGAGCTCTTCGTTGTCGACCCGTATGGTCAACTCTTCCGCAAACACATCAATCGAGCACGACTCGTTTTAAGAAAGCTCTCCCTAAGATAAGGGAACTCTAGGATCCGTGATCAAGTCTACTACAACAAAGTCGGCATGAAAGTGAAATTTTCCCACTTTCATCACGACATCCTCGGCTATCCCAAGTGGACGAGTTACAGATGCGATCCGCTAGCTCGAGTGTCATACGAGTGGATGAAAGTTCGGGAAGAGACGGTTTCTTCCACCGCGAGAGTGGCATGAGGTTAATGCTAGCGCCAAGATCGCCAAGGCGGAGCATTGAAACATCCCAAGAAATCACACGGATTAAAACCGCCGGGGTCTTCAAGATTTTCGGAAGCTTATTAAGAATGGCGGCGAGCATTGCTCATTGAGAGGAGTTTTCGCCATCTCGATAGCTTATCTTTGTTGGTGAGTAAGCCTTTAAGCGTGGATGCAAATTTAGGCATTAGAACGAGAGCATCAACGAAGCTTATATCAAAGTGAAGCTCATTGAAGATTTGGAAAATTTTTCCATCCGCTCTTTGTTTTTGTCTTTGAGCTTCTCATCATTCATTCTTGATGGGTAAGGAAGTCGACTAGACTTTTGAGCCGGAATGGAAGTGATTTACGGCTCAAGATTTTCTTTGGAACATCGGGTTCCGGACTTAAAGCTTGGACCACCGAAGGTGGGATGTGTCTTGTACCGTGGGCTTGAATAATGCACCTTGTCCGTTGTCTCCTTGGTAACTTGACTAAATGCCACGGAGGAGGGGCATAGGAGTCGTAGGTCCATTGTGCGTCTTACCACTACAGTGGTGACGGCTTTTAACTCGGCATTTGGATTGGGAATAGTATTGCTTGGGAGTCCTCCGGAAGATGGCGAAGCTTTGTTCATATTCATGTTCATGAAACCGCTCATCATATTCTTTAACTCATTTGTCCACGAGACATTGTGGTATCAATTTCCTTTTAATCTCAACTCTCATGTTATTGATCCGAGTTTGCATAGAGCATGTTTGACTCGGTCATTTTCATGAAGTCATTTGGCATGGGAGCTTGAGGAGGTGGTTGATAACTTTGATGATTAGGAGCTTGATATGGTTGAGGTTGGTTGAAATTGTTCCGTTTTGATTGAAATTTTGAGAGTTATTGAAATTTTGTCCTTGATTCGAACAAAGCAATTTTGATTGCCATGGTTTTGCAGGAGGAAAACCGGTGGTGTCATACCGCTAGGTGCAGTAGTGAGGATCACTGTGGTCGGTATTGATTGTGGTTTACCGAAGCTACGGAGCTTGGTAAAGGAAGCATCGGTTGCTTGACAATCATAATACGCGTGTGGACCACTACAAGTTTCACACACCTTGTTTACGGCTTTGACCGGTTCCGCTTATGAATTTCGCTTTTGATTTCCTTTACCTCTTTTATCATACAATGGATGATGTCCGTTAGAAGCTGGTTAACGGAGCGCTAACTCGGAAGAGTTACGGATGAAGAAGCGAGTGTTGGAACATTGACTTTGTTGCGAGAAATAGGAACTTTATTTTTGCTCGCAAATCTCAATCACATCTTTAGGTTTACGATTCAAGATATTGCCGCTGCGCTGCATTCAAGGAATCTTGATCATTACCGTTCAACCCATTGTAAAAGATATTGACTTGTTGAAGCTCCGTGAATTCATGATGGGGCATTTCCGAGGAGATCTTTGAATCTCTCCCATGCCTCTCCAAAGTTTTCATCGAAATTTTGACGAAATCCAGAAATTTCATTTTAAGATTAGTCGTCTTTGATGGAGGAAAGAAGTAATTCACAAACTTTTGAACAAGATCCTCCCAAGTTTCGATGGATCGAGGGGTTCTTTTTCAGCCAAACCAATTTGTCCCTCAAGAGAGAATGGAAAAAGCATCAACTTGATGACTTTTTGAGGTACATCCTTGAAATTGATAGTTGAAGTCAACTTGTTAAACCAGCGGATGTGCATACGGGTCTTCTCGATCGACCCGCGGAATTGATTTGTAGACACAAGTGTGATCAAATGTGTCTTCAATTCAAGTGATCGAGTTGATTACGGTAAAACGATGGCATCTCCATAACCCTCGGTGGGTGCTTGAGCATTTCCGCCATAGTGCGTTAAATTCGCCATATTGTTGTTTGAAATAGTACAATCTCGGGTTTGACTATTTGGGCGGACGTCTACGAGAACGTCTTCTTGAATTTCGCTAGATCACGCAAAGGACTCAATGATCTAGAAGAACGAGTGCGCAAGATGACTAGAGATAACTCTAAGGAATCTCGGAGTTAAGAAGAGGAATTATGAAATTGAGGAAAGAAGATTATTTGTGATTTTTATGGTGATAAATATATAGAGAAACAAAAGAAAAATATTTTTGTGTTTTATAGATTTTGAGATGTTTTTGGGTTTTTTGAAAATTTTTATAAGAAAAATATGGATATAGATATAGGGATGGATGGTATGGATGGTATAAACAAATGAGTGAGGCTCAAACAACTAATCGCTAGGCGAAGATAATCACCACACTCCCGGCGGCGCATAAAAATTTGATCTGCAAGAAACCGTCAAGTTTTCTCACGCAAGCAAGAAACTTAAAAACAACAAACCGCGCAGATGCAATGAAGATCCGAGGAGTATAGTGTCTCCCGGTCGTTATGTCCCAATGAGTCATGCAATGGATTATCAAACGATATAGTGATCGGGAGATTTGAGCGAAAAGAGGAATTCGATTATGATTATAACTACAACAAAAGCCAATAAATTAAAAGCGGCTTAAATGCAAATTAAAGAAAGTTAAAAGATAAAATCTATTAAATAAACGCTATCACTATATTTAAAATGATGAGCGTTTAAAACCTAAAACTTACGTTTAAATTAAAATAACGTAAGCGTACAAAATAAAAAGTGAAACTTATACAATATAGATCCTAAAATATGAAAATACATTTTACAATCCTAATGATAAAAGAAAATTTATAGAAAAAGAAAATTATTTTACAACTATTTAATTAATTATTATTGATTAAAACTAATTTTAACTATTTAATAATAACCTAAAATGCAAGAAATTAGGAAATAAGGCTAGAAAAATAAAATTAAGACTTAGAAAAGTCTAAAATAACAAACTAGAATTTTCAAAACTATTTTTGTATTTTTCTGATTATTTTTCTATTTTCTATGAATTTTAAACTATTAAAAACTAATTAAATTGCTAAAAATTACAAAATAAACTATGAAAAATATGGAAAATTACTTTTTTGGCTTTTTATATTTATCTTAATTTAATAAAATTGAAAAATTATTTTTTTGAACCTTTTCTTAATTTTTTTGTATTAAATACTATTTAAAAATGCTTAAAAACTAAATAAAATACAGAAAAATAGCAAATCAACTTGGAAAAATCTGAAAATTTCAGGAAAACTCTAAAATAATATAAGGAATATAAGAAAAATAGAAAAATAGGAGGTTGTTAAGAGGAATAAGCAACTGATGAGGAAGTGCTTATTGAAATAAGCACTTCAATAAGCAAATGGAATCCAAAGGCTACCAAACCAAAAGAGAAGCTCTAATAAGCTAAAATAACAGAAATGGAACAAGTTTCAACAATCCCTAACCACTGATAAGCTAGATGCAAAGATTTGAGTTATGAGATTTTGGCTTAAAAAGCAAGTAAAGGGGTGGCAAGTTTGAGCTTATGAATAAGCTAACCAATAAGCCAAAACTTAAAACCAGAACTTGGGATCTACACTAGACCTGGGTGAGATCAATTGTACCAAAAAGCGAGACTATGGGAGCTCTAATAAGCCACATGCACAAGCTTCAATATACGTGAAAAGCTAAGCACCAACCGAGACAGTGGGCAGGGAGACAGAGCCCAAGTAAAGGAGCTTATTTGGAGCTTGTACAATATTTGTAAAATTCACAAAATGCTAATAAGTAACAAGACCAGCTAAACTTTTAGAATGACAAGTTCCATGAAAATGGCTCAAAATGAAGCCATGAAAATTCCTTGTATTTGCCCCAAAATGATTTTAGTACTTTTGACTTTTGAAGAAATAATGAAGCTTTGACTAAAGTGAACTTTGAATCCAAATTATTGATGAAGTTGATGTTATAAGGAGAATAAGCACAATGCAACCTATGTTTAACACTTTAAACACTAATTCGTAGATTTCAAATCCAAAATCCACAAAAGATGGCGGTGAAGATGATTTAGTGCAATTTTGACTTTGGTTGTTTGAACATGCAATTTTAAAGCGAGTTAAGTTCAATTGGGGTAACAAAGCATGATCCAACAGTTTTTAATTACTGCAAAAGTCTTTAAGACAGGTAAAGCTACAGAACCAAACACTCCTATATCAACAGATTGCAAAGTAAAACTGCACTATAGATTAAATCAAATAAGGATATTGATTAAACCAAGATTAACTGACCTAATTATTACTTATTGAACAGATAAAACTTATTTTAAACCACAAGAGAAGATTATGCTATAAAATTGGAAATAACTTACAAGTAGTCCTAAGCCACAATGGCTTGCAACAACAACCAGTGAACACTAACCTATTTAAACCAACCCACTGAATCTAAATCAACCCATTGCTATCACTGCATCACCCCATTTCCAACTGCATTGCCATTTGAACATCCAGTTGACTTTTGTTGACCCAGTTACAAAATGAATTGGAACTTGACTATAAGCTTATAAAAAGCTATAACCAGCTTCTATAAGCTTATATAAACTTGAAAAGAAGCATTATTAAGCTTAAACACAAGACTTTGAGAATAAAAATTGTAACAGTGGATTTTACAATATGAAATGATATTATAACTGAAAATTAGAACTTGAAATTGATTAATATTGATAAAGCAACTTAAGAAAGTACAATTTAACAAAAGATAACAATGTTACAACTTAACTAAAACATTTAAACTAAAATCGACATTAACTAAATTTCTTAAAAACTAAAAACTGCCTCTCTCTTCTTCTTTTGCCTTTCTTTTATACCCAAATGCATTCTCTCTCTGCTCTGATGAAATCCCACCAATCCCAGCCATTGGATGGCTTATAATTGATCTTGACCATTCAAAATGATTTTTGGCGCCATTTTTCTTTTCTGCCCATTGGGGGTTGAGTGAGGGGTTAGGGATGCAATAAATGTAGTTTGGATGTTAGTTGGAGGTGAGGGAACAGGTTTGAGTGATTGGAGAGGAGGGGGGATAGGGGAAAGCTAGTTGCAGGCAGGCAGGTAAGAGTGGTGGACTTTGGCGGGTATGAGAGGTTTGACCAGGATTGACCAAGCGGTAATAATAATGGGGGTTCACAATCCAATTTGACAGGGCCAAAGTTATGAAAGGGTCCAAAATTAGGTGAAAGGGTTTAAATATTACAAGGACTAATGTAAATCACGAAACTTGAGGGCCTAAGCTGCCAATTCATCAAACTTGTTTCAAGGGACCAAAAGTGACACTCTCAAAAGTATAAGGCCAAACTTGCCATTTGCAATTTTCAGAGGGCCATTCGCCAATTTTCAAAGTTCAAGGACTAAACTTGTAATTTTCTCAAACTTTTATATTTTCACCAAAGGACTAAATTTGACAACTTTTGATTTTAAAAGGACCTTTGGTGACTTTACTTTGAAATTATGTGCTCGGGGACTGCTTTTTGACAACTTTTGAAACTTGGGGACTAAAGCGCAATTTTGCAAATTTGATATGTTTTTCATCGATTTTGATATTTTGTATTTAAAACACATAAAACATCGATTTGTGATATTTTGATCATTTTGATGTGTTTCGAGTGTTTTCAGATGATTTTGCAGCTTATTTTAGTACAAAAATGATGAGTATTTAGACACTCATCAATGATATATTTAGAGTTGAACGGAACTCAAATTTTTACAAACATATTATGTCGATACGACAACTACTCTCAGCATGGATTATCCCTATTGACAATATGAAGTCATAGAATAACTTTGCGGATTCGCTAGCGAAAAGCTAAATGTGAGAGTTAGTTAGAAAGTCATGAAAAGGAATGTGACTAAAGCCCTTGAAAAGTTTACATGAAGGAAAACCTAACCCAGCTGACTGGAGATCCCAAGATATTGGTTCAATAGGACAACCTAATTGTATAAACCGAGGTCACTGTGGGGGAGTAATAAACTCCATATTTATTTAAGGGAGTTAGTAAACTTCCTAGTCCATTCCTATGACAGTGACAATATGAGGTTAAGCATATGGCTTTTAATGATTAGTGGAAAATCACCTATGTGAGAGAGAAGTGGGGTCGCTTCGAAGGGAATTGTGGGGGCGCAATTCCTAAAAGCTCTTGCAGAACCAGACTAATGTTCATGACCATAACGAACATAACTATGAGAACCAAAATATGTCAAGGAGATATTTGTGTGAATATATATTGTCGCTCACACATAAAGCGAGGCAGTTCAAAGGCATCAAGTTCTATTGGGCGCTAGGAGGCTAAGTATATTTCGAGAGGAAGGTTCAAAGGGTAACACCTACCTATCCTATGCAAATATCAACTGCAAAACTCTATTACAACATCGAGTCATTGAAATTTGTTTCCTTTTATCAATTTCATTCATGTGGGGGATTGTTGGAAAAATATGGTCAACATGGTTTGAATGACAATTGATAGTGTCATTATGTATACTAATGTGAATTGAAGATAAAATTAATTTGTGGTTTTATTTTGATTCATGGCACATTAGTGAAATTAATTGTGAATTAATTGTGACCATTTCTCTCATATCCCTATTCCTTATAAATTGAGTTATTCTCTCATTTCATAAACGAAGAAAACTATTCATATCCTCTCCTTTTGTGTATCTTGTTTCTTTGTGTAATCATTAGTAATAGAGGAATACACATTTTGGTTCGCCTTGATAACTCGTTTGTGCTAGCAGGGTTATCCATTGTTGTTGTATCATGGGAGATGAGCGTTCATGATTCTCAAGCACCGTGAGAGGACGAATCGTCTTAAGGAAGCTGTGAGCATCACAGGCCTCAACATTTTCCTTACTTGTGTTTTGGGTCTCAACGATTGAAAAATTACGGTATCGTTTCTTTACACTTTTATGTTTTATGCTATGGTTTGTTTGTCTTTATAGCACACACGTAATACATGTAACGGTTTATGGTTCGAGATGCATGTGTAAGCAACGCAAGAAACCACAAAGTGTGTTGGGTACTGGTTGTTGAATAGCATAAAGAGTAAGAGGTTTGTGTTTGATTCGTTTAGTTGATGATGGTAAGAGGTGGTTGTCGTGTTCTTCTTTGGAGAGATGATAAATTTGGTGTATTGCGTGATGTTTGAGAAGAGATTAGGGCAACAATCTCTTATATCCTAGCTAATACTAATGGGTTAGAAAGCGGGTGGACTTCATTTGGTATCCGAATTTAGGCTTGTCAAATGTTGATATTCATTTTTTTATAGTGGTTATAACGGGTTGATTTGTTAATCTTTATCTACACTATTCATTTTTTTGTTTTAGTGGTCATTGGTTTCCTATACCTATTTATTGTTTCTTTTGTTCTAATCATGTATTTTGTTTTCATGGCAATTAATTGTGAACAATTTTTTGTAGTAAAGTCATTTATTTACAGATAAATACCTTACAACTAATGATGCATATTAATAATTGAAATATTTGTGTTTATGCCAAATTACATTTCATTTGGTAATGACGTTTATTTTAACTTATGTTTCAAAGATGATATTTATATTCCTTTCTTTCATTTGGAACTTCTTTTCATTTGGATATGAATTAATTTGAATTGTTATGCTTTATAGCTAGCTTAATTAAAATTATCATTTTTCATAAAGTTATTGTTAGAATAAATGTATCAATAAACAACATTTGCTTGCCAAAACGTTAGTCACAGGATATCCGTTGTCGCATTACGTGGGTACCCTGCTAGTTTCAATAAAATACAATGGATGATCGATAGATTAAAGAACCTTGGTAACCCTGTAAGTGATAAAAAAAATTGGTCTTTTACTTGGTAAATGGCTTAAGCTCTCAATATAAACACATAGCTCAAATCATACGTCACACTAAGCCAGTAAGTTATTGTCATAATATATGAATTATATATTCAAGACTCTTTCATGTTAGGAAAGAAAATAAATAATTAAAGAACTAAATGTTAAAGTGATCAAACTTAGGAGACCTAAACTAGAATTTTATTATGTGTATCCAAATAAATAAGTTAAATATTGAAAAATGATACTAATCAACAAGTTAATCTCTTAATTTGTATTGTTTATGAATCAAAATTCATACGATTAAAAGTGTCTTTTGCATCAACGCGAATCCAAATATGCTTATGATTGATATGTAGCAAATTTAGTTGACCGACGATATGTTTAGGACGAGTTTCTTTAATGAAATGAAATTTATCTATGAGTAAAATACAAAATGAAAAATAAGATTTTTGAGATAGCTTTACTTCTATGATCCATAAAAAATTTACAGACTGAAAATTAGGGACAAGAGTAAAATCAAAGACATGCATGCAAGATGTATCTAGAGAACTAAACATAGTTTGCTACCTGAAAACTATTCGAATTAGAACTAACAAGACAATTGACACACTACACCAATCATTAAAATTAAGCTTTTGCATCTTTAACTTCGATTTTGATATCATCAACTTTCTTGAAATCAGATATCTCAACAACTATCAATCCTACATCGGGTAAAGGTAGCTTTCTTATTTGCTTGATGTAATCATTGTTGGGTAAAGTGATGTGGCGTTCTATTGCCATCGAGCTTCCATCGACTTATAGGTGCGTCCGACACCACAAGGCATCATTTTCTCGATTTGACAATCATTGACTTGTCATAAGCACCCTGAACCCTATAACCTCATACTTGGATAACCATCGTTATCCTCATCCCTAATTACATGTTTCTTGTCCTCGTACTTCTTTTTATCATTTTACCAAGCATGAACGCGAACCTCAACATAATGACAATCCCTAATAATTCTACACATAAAAGAGAATTCTAAATATAGACATGTGTACAGGTTTACAACACAAAAGTTAACAATCAAATATTGTTTGGTCTTGGAATCAAATAACAAATATTAAACCCACGGACTCGAATCCACCTAGAGGTGGGTTTAATTATTCATCTAAGGTGTCATGTGTGTTCACAGTAGTTTAATTATTCATCAAGAGCTTTCATGAGAGAACCTCGAGCTCGACTCGATTAAGTTAAAATTCGGCGTGAGCTTAGTTTGAAAAGCTTGATTTATTTGTAACGACGTTTTTTCAACAAACTACGGTTTAAATATAAGATAATATTTGAATCTGGTTCAACTTCAAGCTCGACTCGAAAAGCTCCATACATTTATAAATAGTTATCTAAACTTATTGTATTTACATACAAGCCTATAAACTATACATATATTACTTACTAGACAAATACCCCGCGCAAAGCGATTGTATCAACAACAACAACAACAACATACTCAATCCTGTCGGAGCAGGGTATGGGGAAGGTGAAATGTAGACAGATCTTAACCCGACCTCCAGGATAAACCCGAAAGTATGGAGATTCCTTCCAGCGGACCTCCGGCCAGTGTAAGCGTGCAGACGAGTGTTGCACAAGAAAAAAATGAGAGAAAGGGCAATAACAAGGACTAAGGAATCAACACAAACATAAGACGAGAAACAAGCATACAAGCAAAAGATAAAACCATCATAATAAAAACAAAGAGAATAAGAACATACAAACATAAGAGCATATATAAGCCACAAGAGAAACACTTAAAAAGCCAAGAGCAAACGCAAACGGGCAAAGGGGACAAAAGCAAAAGCATAAACAAAAGAGCATACAAGCAAGAACGCAAACAACAAGGGCACTATAAAACGCACGAAAAGAAAATGGGCCTAAATACAAAAACAACACCAAGACCTAATAGAGCAGCGAGGTTCTAAGCAGGGCAATGCTATGGGGATCCATACCTAAGGGCAAAACAAAAGGAAAAAGGGGGGCTATAAAAACGTCTAAAAAGCCTAAAGGCAAAGCGACGATATATATTGGCACAAACACATAAAAAGCCAAGAGCAAATGCAAACGGGCAAAGGGATCAAAAGAGCATACAAGCAAGAACGCAAACAACAAGGGTATAGAAAAAACACACAAAAAGAAAATGGGCCTAAACACAAAAACCAACACCTAAGACCTAAGAGATAAGCGAAGCAATGCTATGAGGATGTATACCTAAGTGAAAAGCAAAGGAAAAGAAGTTATTAAAACGTCTAAAATCCTAAAGGCAAAGCGACGGTATATATTGGCAAATAATTATACTTGCGAACTTGTGGTTCTGGTGTGACTCTTGATGCAGCACTTATGGATTCAATTTGTAGTCATTGCGTCAAAATAATTTATGGGTTATAAACGAAAAATGATAAAAGTTTGAGGATTAAATAATATTTAAAATACTAGTTTAGTGATGGATGTTGTTACCATTATTAATCAAGGGTATTATTGTAAGGCTTTACATTACTCAAATCTAAGGATTTGAAGTTTAAAGAATGTATACGCATGCATTATAAAAGTATAGAAGCTATAAATATAGTAAAACAAATATGTATCACTTAAAGATCGACAATAACTCGAGTTGAGCTTATATAAGCTTGGGCTCGAGGCTCGATAAAGCTTGGCTCGACTGCCGAACTTTATCAAGCTTATGAATGAGCTCGAAATATTTAACGACTCGAGCTCGAGCTTATATAGGCGGATTCTAGTTATTGTCGAGCTTTTAAGTGATACATTTTTATATATTATGTATATGTATATTTAAAGCACTACAAAAACTAGTTGAATTCCCCACAATTTTAAGGCCAAATGGCCACAGTTAAGAACGCGTAAAATTATTGATTCCACACTTTCTCATGTGTGGTAATAATGAATGTGACAATTTTTTCTACACATATAAGTGTGGAGATATTATCCAAATTTCTATAATTAAAAGTGTGAAAAAAAATTTGAATGTCCGCACATAAAAGTGTGGCAAAATTGCAAAAAATGTTTATAATAAAAATTGTGAAAACATTTGCTACACATATAAGTGTAGTTTTATTGTAATTGTACACACTTATGTATGTGGATTAATTTTTAAAATATTTTTGACATATGTTAATGTAGCAAAATTATTATTTATATATAAAAATTTCCACACTTGATCATACCGTAGCAAAATAAGTGTGGAGAATAGAGGTGTTTTTGGTAGTGAAGGGCTTATATACAAGTAAAATTATGAATGTATCAAGCTTCCCTTACAAGCCTCGACAAGCTATCGAGTTGAGCTTTATCGAGCCGAGTGGAGCACCGCCAAGGTTCGACTCAATTATACCTTGGTAGATAAGTTTCAAAGTATTACGAGGTGCAATTTACACTTGACTATTTGCAAAATTAGAAATTACAAATATTTAAGGGTATGTGAGTGTCCAATTTACCTTTGGTTATTATAGAGCTTTTAAAAATAGAAAATGAATGGAAAAAAGCTTCATCTTTTAAACTTTTTAAAGATGTAACTATTGTCTATACGGGTTTCCCTCTACTTCTCTAAAGGAGAGAAAAAAACTAATGTTGCGTTTAGTCGGAGAAAATAGAGGACTTTTCTAGAACGAAAACAAAGAAAATGGAACATTTGTTTTGATCAAATCTTGTTAGAAACTTTTTTGAAAATAGAATATAAATAAACAATAGAAGTAAGAGTTGTACTTGCCTACATGTTTCACTCTGAAAATACTTTTATTCTTCACACTTATTTTCTGCTACGGTATGGTTGACGTGAACATTTTTTATATAGATAATAATTTTGCTTCATTAATATGTGTCACAAATATTTTAAAATTAATCCACATATATAAATGTGTACAATTACAATAAAACTACACTTACATGTGTAGCAAATATTTTTACACTTTTTATTATAAACATTTTTTGCAATTTTGTCACACTTTTAGGTGTGTACATTCAAAAAAAATTTCCACACTTTTAACCACAAAATTTTAATAATATATCCACACTTATATGTGTAGAAAAATTTGTGACACCCATTATCACCACACATGAGAATATGTAGAATCAATAATTTTACACATTTTTAACTGTGGCCCTTTGACATTTAAAATGTGGAGAATTCAACTAGTTTTTTGTAGTGTTTCTTTGCATTTCTCTTATATATGTTTCATTTTCATAAAAAAAAAACTCCATCTAAACACGTTAATGAAATTTGTAAGACTTTCCTACCTTTTATTTACCTTGGAAAGTCGAGATTGAAAATTAAAAAAAAGTGTTTAGCTAAGCTTATGAATAGGGCTTATGCTTATGTTATATAAGCGGCATATATCATGACCTCACTTGATTTTAACTTGTGCCCTAATGGCACAAGTTAAGTATATCAAAAGAACTCAGTGACTCACGGAAAAAAAAACTAAGGGACCCACACAAAAGTACATTTTTTTGTACTTTTGTGTGAGTCTCTGAGTACTTTTTTGTGGGTTCCTGAATCTTTTTGGTGTGCTTAACTTGTGCCTCTAAGGCACAAGTTAGAAAAAACCTTTAGTGAGAAATGCGTGAGTCCCTAAGTTCTTTTGATATGCTTAACTTATGCCTCTAAACCATAGAAAAACCAAGTACAATGATAAAAAAAAATGCACATCAACATGATATAAAAGTTCTTTTATATAAGATAAATAAATTATTAAGGTTAACGCTCTGTTCTCGAGTTTTTTTTTTTAAAGTAAAGGAAAGGGAGGGGAAGGGAAATTAAGAAAAGGAGCGTTCTTGAGTTTTTTTAAGAAGGAAAGGCAGGGGCGAGAAGGTGGGAGGGAGGAAGGGATGGGCTTTGTGTGTATTTTGTTCCGTCCAATTTTGGGCGGATTGGGAAAAAACGAGTTTTCAACATTACGAGGCCTTTGTTAAATTACAATATTAACCTCACTGCAAGTGCACTTAGTGTCGACTTATTAATTTATTTTCTTTCAAAAATTTAGATTATTTATCGTAACAATATTAAGCGCATTGCTGTTCATAAGAAAATGCAAATCGGTTTTTGGTCAACCTAAACATCTTCCGAGTCGCAAACAATTTGGTGACACGAAAATTGTGTCACTCGTGCCTGATGGTTAATATATTTGTTGTTTATTTATCGCAGAATTCAAAGGTTATGTCTTCACGATGGTTAATATATATTTGTTGTTTATTAACTTTTATTTATGTCATCATATTCAAGCAATAATCAGAATGTTACTCTCCGTCCAATTATAAGTCGTTTGACTTTTTCAAAGTCTTTTCTTTCTACTTTGACCTTAACTATTTTTTCGTGTTATATAATCTTGATGAAAAGTATATCAATGAAAAGCATTTAAAACACAAGTCCATATATATATTTTGCGTCAAATATTATATAACACTAAAAAAATAATTAAGGTCAAAGTTGATATAAAATACTTTGAAAAGTCAAAGTGAACTTAATTTGAATTTGGGAAAAGTATTAAAAATAAAAATAATAAAATAATAAAACTAAAAAATGAGAAGTTAGTTATGATAACTTTTAAAGTAAGGCATACTTAGAGATCATATATCAAAACAAAGATATCATTTTATTTTTTAGCGCGACAATTGTTAATGAATGGGACATGAAAAGCTCGTGAGATCCAACTGCTAGTGTTCATATATACTTACGTAAGCATGCACATAATACAAGTAGCATATTAGTGTCTGAGGTATATTGGTAATTTGTGTAGTTTCTTTTCCTTTCCTTCTACTTAAAAAAAAAGCTGAAACACAAAAATAAATAACCACTTTCTTCCCATCTCATCCCTATTTTGCCCTTCCCATCCCATCCCCTTCCATTTTTTAAATTTTAGACTTGAGAACAGAGCGTAAGAGAGAAAAATATACCCATCACTTGTCCATCATATATGTCTTTCATCCAATCATCCGAAGACACTGAATCGGTTTCAACAGAAGAAGAACCTGCGGGTGATTCTGATCCTTTAGAATTAGTTTCAACAGAATCCGAATACTTCCTTTTAGCATCTTCATGGTTTGGTGGTGTGCCCGTCGTTAGAGACCGGAAAACAAGCAGCTGTTTGTAGGGTGTCAATGGTTGGAGGTGACTGTGGTAGGTTGTTAATGCTGTACGGTTGAGGTAGGTTTTGAACTTAGTTTGGTGTTCGTGAGAGGACGCTGTCGTCAACCGGCGGCCATGGCTCATAAGACATCGCAGGAACATTTTTAAATAGCGAGGTGAGTTCTTTTACTTCCTTGCAACATTATGATGTACATCTATAGCTTGCATGATTTGTGGGTAACATGTAACAAGAAAGTAGATAAGCTAGAAAACTACAAATCAAACAATAGTTAACCCAAAAACTATCCACGTCAAATTTTGTCTAGTTAAAATTGTTAAGAATAAAACTTATATATGATGGTAAGTATTGGATAAATTACAATTATAGTCATTTGACTATTATACTCTAACCAATTAGACTCTAACCTAAAATATTATATCGTTATATCAACGTATAAAAACCCAACAATCTCATAGAAAACTCATCACACTATGACGATAACTTGGATCCTATTCTGTAATTTGCAGTTTTTTACAGCCTCTCGTGATGCTTGTGACCCCTCAACACTCCCGAGACTTGGTCACGGTGACCCCTCAATGCTCCCGAGACTTCGTCGTGGTAGATACGCGTTACGTCATCGCCACTCAAGTATAGCAGATTAAGAGGAGGCGGGACCAGTCTACTTCATTTCATTATGTTGGAGGGTTGAACAATCAGTTATGTATAGGTAGTTATTGTCACTTATTCCAAGTTATTATTTTTATAATAAAGAATGTAATCCAACATCAGGCGTAAGACATGAGCGTCAACTTTATGCTAATAAAACAAGAAAATGACTGAAAGAAAATGACAATTACAATTAACTCCAAAATATTTTTATCACTATGTTACCAATAGTTGCGTTGAACAACATTCCAAAAGGGGGGGAATCACATGCAAAAACCTTTGAAATCATCTGGGTTTTACTTGGGTGGTGCAGTTTGCTTGCCATCTGGAATAGCATAAAGAACAATCCGTTGTGTAGGTCTGATGAAAGGCACATCACACCTGAAGTAGCCTTTCCTCTCCAGCTGAAGTATGTCTCCACGCTTCAAGTTTTTCATATTTGCATCCCCAACTGCTGCAATTTCTTTCTTAGTCACTGGGTTCAGCACGTCAATGAAGTCCTCATCTTCGTCCAGCTGCAACATAAAACAGATTATAAACAACTTCCAAAAAGAGATGCACATTAATTATAAAGCCAACCTCCGCTTATCATAAACATATATATACAAAAAGGAACATATCTTCATCAAGAACTAGAGGAACGTTTTCTAGTACGTGTTGGGTTGACCCACTAAATTTTTGCCAATTTAAAAAAATATATGTTAATCCATATTTATCCATCTGGTGCTGAAATTTACAAGAACGGTAATGATCTGAATATTTGACTAAATCGCCAAGATGATCTAGCATGTTGTGCGCATTAAAATAGACATAGATGGGTGACCTTCAACCGTTTCACGTTTAGCCATAAAAAAGGTTTATTTATACAGGTAGAAATAAACACACCCCAAATCAGCCCATTCACAAGTAAATCAGTTGAAATTACCAACTCTAGTAAGGACATCTTGATGGCTCAACAATTGCAAGACGCATGTTGACAAATAAGACGATGTTCACAAAGTTCAGATTCCTAACACAATGTGTACTTCTTTCTAAATCATAAGTAACGAATGGCCTGGAGTTACAGAATTCCTAACGCAAACAGACCCATTTTGACCCATTACACAACCACCCACTCACCCATTATGCCAACTATTCATTTAAAGCAAAGCTAAATGTTCTTTAGAAATTTTTATAAATAATTAGCTAGATCAGAAAAAGAAAGACCAAATATACCTTCTTTTTCGTGATTAGGTAACAAACTCCACCAGAGTTAGAGGAGCAAGCTCATTAATCTCGGTAACCACGTAAGTTTGAGTTGGGTAGCCTTAACAGATCCTTTGAGATGCAATTTTCCAATTAATTCTGTCACATTTCCATCTGAATCCTTCTTGATCTCTTCAACGATTGCATTCCCCCAATCCATCAATGTAACTTCCACACTAGGCGGCTTTTTCTCAGCTATGGCCTTAGCAACAGCTTGCTCTATGGCCTTAGCATCAGCTTGTTCTATCCATATCTTCTTTGTAAAAGTTGTAACCTTCTCTCCAGCACCCTCATATTTCTTATGCTTTGGAATCATACGCACGTACGGGGTCTCGGGTCCATCTGTCAAAGTCAGCAACACGCGACCTTCTTCAACAATTGCGGTATGCCGAGGACAAACGGGATCAATTATTTTCTTGTTTATGTTCCAAAGCTTATCCCATTCCATAAGATTCAGATTCTTTGATGCCCCCTGTCAAGGAAATGAAAACAAAAGTAAGATCTAGCAGCTAAAAACGTAAAGGTGGCACCTCAACCCATCTTATTTCGAGTTATGCTTTATCTCTAAGGGGTCAAAAGGTTTTAAAAAATGCAAAGAAAGGAAAAGAGTCAAAAATCATCCAAGGTCCATTGTTAATTTATTTGTTAAGTTGAACTTTTTGTTCAAACAAATTAAATTACTATTGATATTAAAATGATAGTGCATTCGTGATCATATTTGACACCCGCCCAGTTTGCCACATTTAAAATATGCCCGTTTGCCACGTTTAAAAAATGCAAAAAGACTTCCAGATTATAAGATACCAACTATGGACATATCAGAAACGAAATACGCAAACATCCAAAAATGTGCTTTCAATTATTTATGCAGCCTTGGATGAGACTTCTAGAAGACGTAATAGCATAACCTACAATATAGATAGTAATGCTGTTTTGAAATACTTACCTGCTCCAGTATGAATTGTATCAATGCCTCAACTTGAAGACCTCTGCGTACAATTCCTTGCACAGTTGGAAAACGGGCATCATCCCATCCATCAACCTTTCCATTCTCAACAAACCAAAGAAGCTTCCGTTTGCTAAGAAGTGTGTAAACCAAATTTAAGCGACTAAATTCATATATATGAACCTTTCTGAGCCCCATATCCTCTTGAATCCGTAAATACTGAGCATTTCTGTCATGATACTCACTAGAACGAAGAGCATGTGTAATACCTTCAATAGAATCCACAAAAGGACAGGCAAAATCATATCCCGGATAAATTTTGTACTCTGAACCGATTCTGTGATGCGGGATTAGATTGCAACGGTAATAAACGGGGTCCCGAAGTGACTTATTTGGATCTTGCATATCCAACTTCCCTCTCAGGCAACATTGTAAACCTCTTTGAGATCCAGCCTTCATCTCCTCCCATAACTTAATGTTTTCATCAACTGTGTTATTTCTACATTTGGAATCAGTCCCATCCATTCTCTCTTTCTGCAATTGCTCACGTGGAGTATCATCAACATAAGCTTTTCCTTCTTTAATCAGCTTTACAGCCATTTCCATAAGCTGCGGAAGTAGTCAGAAGCATATGTAACCTTCTCGTAATTAATACCCAACGTCTTGATATCTATTAATAAGTTGTCCACAAACTCGTTGCTCTCCTTAGCTGGATTTGTATCATCAAAACGGATGATTAAAATCCCGTTGTACTTCTGAGCAAAGTATTGGTTCATTAGGGCCGCCTTCGCATGACCAATATGCAGATAACCGCTTGGTTCGGGGGCAAATCTTAAAACTACTTTTCCCATCTCTGCATCAGGCAGATCCACTTCAGGTCGGTTACTGGCTTTCACCACTTCTTTAGATCCTTGTTTACCATTTTCGTTTGACTTTGATGGTACGAGCTTTCTTGAGTCCTTTTTATTTGTATATATTGATGTTAAGTCATTCAAGACAGTAGCATGCTCGCTCAATATCATGTTATACCACCGAGTTAAGCTCTGGTACCTCTTTGACTTCATTAAGCTTTCCCACCGCTTACCAGCAGCTACAAATGGCGAAATTTTAGTAATTATAGTACTAACCAAAAAGATAGTCCAATAACTAAGGGTGGCAAATCCAACCCAAAAGTGTGTTCTTAATGCATAAGCCTCATGGAACATTTTATTCAGAAACCCTATTCTTTATTTTATTTTTTTTAAAGTATATTTGTATATATTTAACACACTTGTTATATACTTATATATAATACTATAATAGCATCAAACATACCAAAAAGTGATTGAGGTTTTTCTTAACCCGCATGACATTAACTATTTTAACCCACTATATAACCAGCACATTTTGGCACCTCTAGAGAATACGAAAATATAAGGCACAACTATTAGAATTTACCAGCAAGATACGACCAGATTGCAATGTCTGCAACTGAAAAACTATGACCAATCAGAAAAGTGTGCTGCAGCAAATATCCGTCTACTAGCTTACAAGCCCCCTCGTACTCAGACCCGGATGAAAAATACGGGCATAGTCAAGCCACTCATCAATCTACAAGAAGCACAGCAAATCCAACACAGAAAATATATAATCATTGTCACAATAGCAGAAGAGCAAACTAAAATTCTCGTGTAATTGTGACAAATAAAAAACACCAGACTCACCTGCAATGTTTCGATATCATCTCGTTTGTACAAAGTAGGAATGGTTGTTGCTATGCGACCAAGATACCGAAGAAGTACGTTTGTGCCTCGCAACTTCTTCCTATAAGAAAACTATTAAGTCAATACTTATATTAGACAAAACTATTTGGCTATTAGTGTAGCAAGTAACTGTGCAATACCCGTTGGTTAGAACAAGAACAGGTTGAGATGCAGACGCAAGACTCGGCTCAACAGCAAGAGAAGCTGCAGTAAGGCCAGCTACATCAAGCACAGACAAAGGTGCTGTCCCGTCTGATGCAATTAACAGGTTCAGATCCATCACAACGACGGCCCTTTTCGGGCTCCAAGTCGATTATAAACCTGGAAATCAGAAAAACGTAAAAACATGTACTAGTAAAAAAAAATACTTAAAATGCTTGTGACACATACATGTGAGTCTACTATATGAAGTAAATCCGACGATCAGAGTTCCCAACAAGTAGTCCAGAAACATGGACGTTAGTCATCTACATAATCATCTAGGGTTCTGCATGATTTGGCTATAGCCAAATTGTCCAATCACACAATCTGGTTTCGATTTTCGGTTTTTTGGATCAGTTTGAACCGAAACCTAAATCATTATGTTAGCTTTCGACTATACCTACCAGCCGAATACTGTTATTTACTTTACTCAATCAGTAGTCATCTATGCACACACTCCCAACTATTGGCGATCTTACTATCGCTTAGCTAAATGATGAAAATTTCACATATTACAAAAGTGTAAAACCGATGCCATGTTTATATTATAAACGCGTTTGGTAACATAGTTGTAGGCTTGTATCTCTAATTAGAAAGTGTGAACATGACGTACACTTTGTTTCAATGGATTGACTAGTTTTAAACTTTTATTAAACGGATTTCAACACATCAAACTTACTACATAATACCCAAACGCTTCTTTCTTAAGTGTTTCCCCTTTAGAAAAAATCCGAAAGCAAAACGCTCGTTTCCAAACAAGCATTAGCTTCTAAACGCTCCTAAAAGCTAGTCGCCAAACCAAGCAGAGTAGTAATTAAACTAGTTACAAGCTATTTAACAGATAATTAATTGGCTAAGATTAAAGATAATAAATATTGATCGGAAAAATAATGTACAAGTTACGGAGGCGATACAGCGATGAAGGGGTGGTGTGTGTTACTTTGGCTCTCGATATGTAATTAGGTTTTACCAGTTTTACTTTGTTTTATTTTGTTTTATATCTTATGTGAAGAATATATACACGGGTAGTACGTAGTATCGGATTATAATCCTAGTCCTAATCTATGTGCTTACTTGGTCCTTAAGTTACTAAAATTTGTGAAACTGCTCAAAACATTATTGGATCAAACTATGGCTCATTCTTACGATTATCCATAATAAGTAACCAAATAAAACCAAACCAAATCTAACAATCCACCAAATCAAAATCGAACCAAGAAAAACAATGTCAAGAGCTAATAGCCAGACCTAACAAAATCAGAACCTAGCTAATACGTGTCTTCAAAAAATATCAATTAACAACTCCAGGTCATACTCAGTAGAATAACAATTTCATCCTGTTGCAAACATAATCACAACAAAGGTGAAGGTGCGTTCATAAAAGCATCTATGATATAAATCGGTAGGTCCAATACCAGCTTCAACATATGCATAAAATATCAACAAATCAATGATCAAGAATATATACATGAATTGATTTTCTAACCTTGGTTAGAACATTAAAACCCGTAGGTATATCTTTATTATTAGCCATTATTTATAGGGATAATTCCATATTTACCCAATCTAAACATGAAAAAATATATATATATATATATATATATATATATATATATATATATATATATATATATATATATATATATATATATATATATATATATATATATATATATATATATATATATATATATATCAAAATACAACTTTTGAATGCATGATGTACAATGCATGTAAATCATGTTTTGGGTAAATATGACATTATCATGTTTAAGTTGGGTAAATATAGAATTTCCCTTTATTTATAATGGTAAAACCCTAATACCCTAAATAGGGTGTGTTTGGCAAAAGTAGTTGTGAGCTGTAGTAGTAAGCAGTAGCTGTGAGCTGTAGTAGCTCACCGCTCACCTGCTCAATACTTTATTCGGCCACAAAAGGAGTAATTCATCTTTGGTATACCTCATCAGCAAATCATAAGTGAATAAATCATCCTCCATGCTGCTTAAATGCCTAAATTCATTGAGTGTTCTTTCAAGAGAAGTTTTCCTATGGTTTTATTTGCAAACTCAAGTTCTAATGTTCAGCGTTCTAATTCGTCATTCGAAAAGGTACACAAGCCGTGTTTTAACTTTAATAAAGGTGCATATCGATTTGGTTCTTCTTGTAAGTTTCTACATAATGGTGTGCAAGGTAGTGTTTCTCATTCCACTGGCTTGATTCTATACCATCTAATGTTTTGACGCCCTCTGATATGCAAAATTTGCAAAGTCTATTGGCTAAACTTGGAATTAATGGGAATGATATTGGTGCTTCTACTGTTACTAACCATTATGTGTCGAATAATACAAAACATGGTTCACCAATTGCTTTGCAAACTTCACATGCTTTACATAGTCCGTATGCCATGAGCCATAGCCCACCAGGATTTTCACAAGCCCAAGAAACTTCGCTGGCCCAACCATTATCTCACAATCATGGACTGTCATTTTCACTTGGACCCCAGTTCACTTACCCGGTTCAACAAGGGTTACGCCATGTCGAATGTATACCAGATTCGTGAGGGATTCGCTGTGTCTGATTCAACATGGGGTGCGCGGTTATAATGTATACCCAGTTCATCAGGGGGTTCTTTGGGTTATATGGTTCACCAAGGGAGTGCGCATGTTCAGTAGGGGGTTCTTTTGGTTATTCGGTTCAACAACGGGTCAGGTTGCTTAAAGTGGTCAGAATGGTCCTACGGGTCATGAAACTCTTTTGCCACATGCTTTTACTACCGGCGAACTCACCAACCTTTGTGTTGACACTTTAGCATGTATTTTCAGGATTGCAGGCGATAACTAAACTTTGGAGGTTCCACTACTTAAGCCGATTCAGCCGTAACTTGCCCCTACGTGCAACATGCTCTAACCTAGCATGAGAAGGTGATACTATGCACTCCGGTTAGTGGAGTGAGGGGATGGCTCTACCTCTAAATAACGCTATTGATGTGCTTACCATGTACAAGTTTTAAAAACTTATAAACACGATTTATCTGTCTAATACTATAAACACATACGAGCAAGTATACTCGTTCGCGATAGCAAAGGTGGGTAAGTCGAGATCGTCCCAAGGGATTTTGTGTTTGAAACTGTTTTCAAAAATTAGTAACAAGGAAACTTTGTCAAGGCTTCCTCCAAAAGTGATGTTTGATCTGCGCAAAACCGTCAAGTCTAAACAGACTTAAAATAGCTTAAGCACAGATACAATTAAGATCAGAGAATACAGGGGATTCCCGGGTCGTTAAGTCCCAAGGAGACTCAATGGTGTGTTAAACACATGATCAGATGATAGAATGACCACTAATGATAGCGATCAGAAAGGATTTGGATAGGAAAATTATACTCTTGAAAAGTTTATAAAATAAAAGCAACTTAAATGCAAATTAAGAAAGTTAAAAGATAAAATCTATTAAATAAACGCTATCACTATTTTACAATGATGTTTTTATGATTTTATAAAATAAAATAACTTAAATAAACTATTTTAACTAAGCGTAAACTTAAATTACTTAAAACGTGACTTAAAATGAAAGCGTCACGTTATGTACAAAATTATTTGGGCGCAAGATAAAACGTAAAATTTAAGAAATAAAAGGCCTCACAGTGTAAAATCAATTTTCTCACGTACTATATGATAAAAGAAAATTTTGGGAAAAAGCCGGGTATTTTTTCGACTTTTAAATTATTTATTATGATTTAAAAACTATTTTAATCTAATTTAATTATAAAAATACTAAATGATTTTAGAAAATCAAATTTTCTCGAAAATACTTTAAGTAAAGCGGTTTTGAGAAAAATAAAAAGAGGTACACTACTATATGAAATAAGCAACTAATAAGCTAATAAGCTAGTAAGCTTTAAAAGCTGAAAGCTAGTTAAATATAAAGTATTGCAAAGTTAAACATGAAAAGACCCTAGGGCAGTTGGTTAATGAGTGTGGTGTTGTGTGTTTGAGCAAGAGGTCAGGGGGTCGAATCCCACCCCTGCACCTTTTTGCAAACCATTTTTTTTTTCAAATTTTCTTTTGCAACTTAATTATAAGACAAAAATAAGGACTTTTTGTAAAAACAATTGTTACCAAACCTTGGAAATAAGCAGTTGGAGACTGCTTATTCCAACAGCTGTGGGCAGAAGCAAAAACAAACACCCTCTCTTGCAGTTTTTAGCACAAAGGAAACCAAGATAAGCAGTTGAGAAAATGGGAATAAGCTAATAAGTTCTAAGTTTAATAAGCTATGAAATACTAAGGAGCTAATGAGGATAAGCAGATAAGCATAAGAAGAAAAAGGAGCATGGCGGTTTGATGATAAGCTAAACTAAAAGAAACTTATGCTAAAAGGAAAATGGCATAAAATGGAATTGATAAGCTATTCTAAGGGACTAAATAAGCATTAATAAGCAAACTAACTTAACCTATGGGACTAATAAGCACTAAAGGGTCCTAAATAAGCTAATGGGAAACACTAAATAAGCTAAACAAATGAAAAGTGCAGTTCTTTGTTGGACTGCAGATATGATCAGGTTGGAATGATTTTGAAGCAATTTTAAGCTAAACTAAACTAATCTAAGTTCAAACAAGCTCTTGCTATGTTGAGAGGGTATGTGGAGATGTGAGAAAAACTATTTGGAAAAGATTTTGACCACAAATAAGCTAGGAAAAGTGTGTTCAAGCAATGACTATGGTCTTTGTTTGAACGATAAAACAGCGAAATGAGCTTTTTGTTTATAGACCAAACTTGCAACACTTGTAATCTAAACTAAACACCACTTTAAAACTTACTCAAACCTAGAACCACTTTGACCTTGAGAGTCAAAGTGGATAAAATGATTTTGACCCAAAATAAGCTTAAACCAAACACCCTTTAACAATTCCAACATGCATTAAAACTAAGAACCTTGATTAAAGCGATTAACACGAATCAAATGAATCAAACAAGCTTAAAACTACATTCATTAACACCTTACAATCGAAATTCATCTTAAACATATTTGACTTGTATGTTTGACTTTTATTGACTTTAACCAAATCTTGAAATTAACTCTTAAAAGCAGTTACAAAAGTAAATTAGCTTGAGTTTAAATAATACCAACACAGATTACAAATTATAAACTAAATTAAGACATTGAATAAAAAGCGACACTAAGAAATTTTAAAACTACATTCTACTTTTTTTCTTCTTTCTTCCTTCCTTTTATAGTCCCAGTTGCTTTCTCTCTCTCTCTTGAGATAATCCCACCTCTGATCATGACCCTTGGATTACTTGAAGCTCATCTTGACCATTCATTCATTTTGGCGGGAAAATGGGTATATGGTAGTTGTGAGATTGAGTGTGAGGAGAAAGGTTGCATTAAATGAAGTTTGGATTGAGGTGTTGGTGGGGGGACAAAAGAGATGGATAGGTGAGGAGGGGGGAACAAGGATGTGAGTATGTGATGGTGGAGGAGTGAATTCAGGGGAAGCAGTCATGGAGCAGTTGGGGAGAAGACTAAAAGGGCGCCAAGGTTGCTTTGTTTGACCAAGGTTTTGACCAGAGATATTATTAAAGGAAGGGGGTCAAAAATAGGCGGGGGGTCAAAGGGTTCAAGTGGCAGGGGTTCAAAATGCTTATGACCAGGCCAATTGGGTAATAGAGGGTTTAAATTGACAAGGGACTAAAGTGTAAATGCTGAAAATCAAAGGACCATTCCTGCCAATTCAAAAAAGTTGATCCAAGGGTTGAAAGTAACAATCTCAAAAAGTACAAGGACCAATTTTGCCATTTTGCAATTTTTCGGGGGCCATTTTTGCCAATTTTCAAACTTGGAGGACCATTTTTGTAATTTTCTCAAAACTTTTTACATTCTTCACCAAAGGACTAAATTTGACAACTTATGATTTTAAAAGGACCTTTGGTGACTTTACTTTTGAAATTATGTGCTCGGGGTATTTTGACAACTTTTGAAACTTGGGGACTAAAGCGCAATTTTGCAAATTTGATACGTTTTCATCGATTTTGATATTTTGCATTTAAAACACATAAAACACTGATTTGTGATATTTTGACTATTTTGATGTGTTTAGTGTTTTCGGATGATTTTGCGATTTATATTGTACAAAATGATGAGTATTTAGACACTCATCAATCCCCACATCGAGATATTGCTAGTCCTAGCAATGATTTGAAAAACATAATGGATTTTAATCTCTTTACCAAAAGCCATTACTTCGGAGTAGCCAAATGTTTGATTCAAGTAAGAACCATGGTACACCGATAACCATGTGATTTTGAGCAAACCACCGACTTTCAACGGTTTGATTTTGTCTTTACGGAAGCCGCACCTTTACGGACTAGCCAACTCTTAGATAAATTATCGAATTATCTTTGGTGGTGATTACCAATTATGGATTTTCCACGCCTTTACCACAAGCCATAACCTTGCGGGCTAGCCAACTCTTCACTTTTTAGGATATGGTGGTGAGAACCATACAATTTTGGGCAAATTGCAAGCCATATAAGCGGGTTTGATATATCTTTACCAAGAGCCGTTTGCTCTGGATTAGCCAATCCTTTTGTTTATCAAACATGGCGGATGATAACCAATTGAGTAAGTGTAATAACACTTACTCCAAAAAAAAATTTTGGCCAAAAAGCGGGAATTGGTATAATTATATGATAAAATTGTGAGAATTCCCCACATAGAAATGAATATTGCCCTCAATATTCAAAGTACGGCATGTTATGCGAAACAAAGAACGTAAAGGGAAATATTACGGCCATTATTTAGAAAGGATTTTTTTTTTTTTTTTTTTTGATAATATAGATATATAACATGTGGGTAACTCCCCACTTAGGTGGTAGAAAGGGGTAAGAAAGCAAAATATGGGTGAAAACCCATATAGTGTAATACTCTTGTTTTGATTTCAGTCGCTAGCTTGACTCGACCCGCATTCATTGGTTCATGGGAAGCAAAGTGGAAGAAACAATCTCCATCGGACTTTCATTCAAGATGCTTGGAAAACATTTGAAGCACATGAAAGTTCCACACCGACGAGATATAGAGAGAACCGGCTCAAAAATGATACATGAAAATGCCGGGGTCAAAGATAGTGTCCTCACTCCCGAAGGAGTGAAGAAGAGAGGAAGTCACCGAGTAGGTGAAGAAAAGAAAGAAAATCATGATAACAATCATGACTAGATCTTCTTCCTCGAATTAAGTGCGGTTGCACTTATTTGGATTTTATTGGTTGAGCTCTTAGGGTTGGAAGGCATCTCGGGAGGAAGGTGGGAAGATTTTCATAACTATGCAAATTGAGATTCTCTCCCCGATCATGATTTTGCCATCCACGCAATCATACTCCAGCGGAGATATGATATGAGTGAGTTCACGGCGAACTCCTCATGAAGAATATCACGGAGGTGGGACATGTGCGGTGCCGTGGGCTATAAATATGCACCTCGTCCATTATAGTCTCCGTGTCGGACTCATCACTATCAAAGATTGGATTAAGCGAATTTAGAGTAAATTCGAATCAATTCGAATAAAGGATTAGTGATAGTCGTATTAAGCTGTTGTGGAAACAACATGGTCAACATCCTCTTCTAAGTTGACGATCTCGGAATGGAAGTGATGCATCAATAAATTCTATATCTTGAGAATATAAAGAATCGGCATCACTATAATCATTTGTCAAAATCGAGAAAGTCTCAACAAGATCATTTGAAAGAGGAAGACACATCACACTCATGGTCAAGAATTCCTCGATTCACTTGGGATCGGGATAAGGTTCTCAACATTAGGCGATTCCGTTTCGAATAGTCTTTGAGATGCTTAACCCCATGGTGAGAGAGTCTTTGGGATCAAAAATTTCAAAGAAATAGGATCATCGACCTCTTCCAAAGGAATTCACTTCTCGACCGGCGTAAGTGAAGGGAAGAGTCGGAAATGAAAGGCTCGAAGCAGGGGTGGGATTGCCACTCAGAGCATCGACTTTATCGAAAACATATATAGCTCTATGCTCTTCATATTCTCCTCCAACAATTCTCCCATACTCTTTCCTTCTTCAACAGGGGTGGGATTGCCACTCGAGTCATAGATTCTTCATCAAAATCATCATCGTCATCGTCATCATAATCGTATACACGAGAGGTTTCCAATATTGGGAACTTACTCTAGGCCTTGTTCTTGACATATGTTTTTCGGCGAGACTCTTCTTTAACCAATTCTTTCAAATCTTTGAGTATATCTAGACAATTTTCAGAAGTTCTTGAGGAATTTGCGAGGCTGTGTTTGAATCGTTTGGTCTTGAGGAGGTTGGTCATGATAAGAGTAGTCATAATTGTTACAAGGATTATGCTCATAGACAAGCGTGTTCCTGTTTGACACTCAAAACTCGGGTGAGGACCTCCACAAGTACTACAAGAATATGTCTCCATCTCATAGTGCGGGGTTGGTTGAGGAAATTAGTTGTTTCATTGTAGGGATTTTGGTCATAGACAAACCCGTTTCCGGATTCACAATGCCACAACCGGGGCAATTTCCACCATTTTGAGGTCCCCCACCATTCACAACCAAATTGGTGAGGATGAGACATAGAAAGAATCAAATGGATAGAGGGTAAAGAAATGTAGAATCAAAAGATGTGAGAGGGTAAAGATGGATATTTTTGGATTTTTGAAAACATATTGCAAAAACAAAGAAGGAAAATATTTTTGGATTTTCGATAACTTTACAAAAAACTTTTACAAAAGATGGGATATGTGCAAGAGTGGATCGAAAAGGCTAAACACACGCTAAAGCCTCCCGGCGCAAAATTTTGATCTGCAAGAAACCGTCAAGTCTAAACAGACTTAAAATAGCTTAAGCACAGATACAATTAAGATCAGAGAATACAGGGGATTCCCGGGTCGTTAAGTCCCAAGGAGACTCAATGGTGTGTTAAACACATGATCAGATGATAGAATGACCACTAATGATAGCGATCAGAAAGGATTTGGATAGGAAAATTATACTACTGAAAAAGTTTATAAAATAAAAGCAACTTAAATGCAAATTAAGAAAGTTAAAAAGATAAAATCTATTAAATAAACGCTATCACTATTTTTACAATGATGTTTTATGATTTTATAAAATAAAATAACTTAAATAAACTATTTTAACTAAAACGTAAACTTAAATTACTTAAGCGTGACTTAAAATGAAAGCGTCGTTATGTACAAAAATTACGCTGGAGCGCAAGATAAAACGTAAAATTTAAGAAATAAAAGGCCTACGAGTGTAAAATCAATTTTCTCACGTACTATATGATAAAAGAAAATTTTGGGAAAAAGCCGGGTATTTTTTCGACTTTTAAATTATTTATTATGATTTAAAAACTATTTTAATCTAATTTAATTATAAAAAATACTAAATGATTTTAGAAAAATCAAATTTTCTCGAAAATACTTTAAGTAAAAGCGGTTTTGAGAAAAATAAAAAGAGGTACACTACTATATGAAATAAGCAACTAATAAGCTAATAAGCTAGTAAGCTTTAAACCTAAACTGCTAGTTAAATATAAAGTATTGCAAAGTTAAACATGAAAAGACCCTAGGCGGTTGGTTAATGAGTGTGGTGTTGTGTGTTTGAGCAAGAGGTCGAAATTGAATCCCCTTTGCACCTTTTGCAAACCATTTTTTCAAATTTTCTTTTGCAACTTAATTATAAGACAAAATAAGGACTTTTGTAAAACAATTGTTACCAAACCTTGAAATAAGCGGTTGGGCGCTTATTCCAACATTGTAAGTGAAGCAAAAACAAACACCTCTCTTGCGTTTTAGCACAAAGGAAACCAAGATAGCGAGTTGAGAAAATGGGAATAAGCTAATAAGTTCTAAGTTTAATAAGCTATGAAATACTAAGGAGCTAATGAGGATAAGCGGATAAGCATAAGAAGAAAAAGGAGCATGAGCGGTTTGATGATAAGCTAAACTAAAAGAAACTTATGCTAAAAGGAAAATGGCATAAAATGGAATTGATAAGCTATTCTAAGGGACTAAATAAGCATTAATAAGCAAACTAACTTAACCTATGGGACTAATAAGCACTAAAGGGTCCTAAATAAGCTAATGGGAAACACTAAATAAGCTAAACAAATGAAAAGTGCAATTTCTTTGTTGGGATGCGATATGATCAGTTGGGAATGATTTTGAAGCAATTTTAAGCTAAACTAAACTAATCTAAGTTCAAACAAGCTCTTGCTATGTTGAGAGGGTATGTGGAGATGTGAGAAAACTATTTGGAAAAGATTTTGACCACAAATAAGCTAGGAAAAGTGTGTTCAAGCAAGACTATGGTCTTTGTTTGAACGAGAAAACAAGCGAAATGAGCTTTTTGTTTATAGACCAAACTTGCAACACTTGTAATCTAAACTAAACACCACTTTAAAACTTACTCAAACCTAGAACCACTTTGACCTTGAGAGTCAAAGTGGATAAAAGATTTTGACCCAAAATAAGCTTAAACCAAACACCCCTTTAACAATTCCAACATGCATTAAAACTAAGAACCTTGATTAAAACTGATTAACACATAATCAAATGAATCAAACAAGCTTAAAACTACATTCATTAACACCTTACAATCAGAAATTCATCTTAAACATATTTGACTTGTATGTTTGACTTTTATTGACTTTAACCAAATCTTGAAATTAACTCTTAAAAACAGATTACAAAAGTAAATTAGCTTGAGTTTAAATAATACCAACACCAGATTACAAATTATAAACTAAATTAAGACATTGAATAAAAAACGACACTAAGGAAATTTTAAAACTACATTCTACTACTTTTTTCTTCTTTCTTCCCTTCCTTTTATAGTCCCAGTTGCTTTCTCTCTCTCTCTTGAAATAATCCCACCTCTGATCATGACCCTTGGATTACTTGAAGCTCATCTTGACCATTCATTCATTTTGGCGGGAAAATGGGTATATGGTAGTTGTGAGATTGAGTGTGAGAGAAAGGTTGCATTAAATGAAGTTTGGATTGAGGTGTTGGTGGGGTTAAAATGGGTTTTTTTAACTTTTCTTTTTTAAAAAATTTTTAAAATTTTTTTTAATTTTAAAAGAAAAACAATTTTTTTCCGAAAATTTTTTTTTTAAAAAAATTTATTTTGTTTGTTTAAATTTAAATCCCGGAAAAATTAAAGCTTAAAATTTAAAATTAAATTTTTTTTAAAAATTTAAAAAGTTATAAAATTTTAAAAAAATTAATTTAATTTTTTTAAAAAAAAATTTTTCAAATTTTTTTTTTTAAACCCAATTTTTTTAAAAAATTTTAAAATTTATAAAATAAAAAATGGCTTTAAAAAAAAGCATATTAAAATTTTATTTATTTTTAAATTTTAAAAATTTTTTTTTCCAAAAAAGTAAAAAAAAAAAATTTTTTAAAATTTTAATTTTTTTTTTTAAAAAGGAAAAAAAAAAATTTAAAAATTTTTTTTTTTAAAAAAAATTAAAAAAAATTCCCGAATTTGTTTTAATTTTAAAAATTAAATTTTCAACAAAGAAATTTTTTTTTTTGTTTTTGGGAAACCCGAAAGGTTTGTGGGGCCCTGGGGAAAAAATTTTGTAGGGTTTTTTAGGGTAGGTTTTAAAGTTTGGGTGGGTTTTAGGGGTTTGTGGGGTTTCCCTCCTTTAAAAAAAAAAAAATTTTTTTTCCCCAAATTAATTACCTTCTATTTTTAAATTGGTAATCCACAAAACTTTAAAAAAAGAAATTTTGGTTAAAAGAAAATAAAACAAATTTTTGTTTATAAATTAAATTTTCATTTTAAACTTTCCAAAATTTAATCTTTCCAAAAAAAATTTTTTAAAAATTTAAAACTTTAAAATTTGGTTTAACCCGAATTTGATTTTTACATTTCTGTGGTTGTGGGTTGAACCCGGCCCCCTTTGGGTTGGGGGGGGGTTTTTTTAAAGGGAAAATTTGGGGGGAATTATTTTGTTTTTTAAAAAAGTTTAAGGGTACCCATTTTATTTAAAAAAAAAAAATAAATAGCTTTAAAACTCAAAATTTTTACATAAAAAATACTGAAAAAAAGGGAAAACAAAAAACTAAAAAATTTTCCAAAGTTCCCAAAACTTAAAAAAAATTTTTATTAAAAAATTTTTTTTGTGGGAAGAGGTTTTTTGAAAACCTTTTTTTTTGTAAAAAATAATAATCCTTTTCCCCAGGAAATAAAACCCCTTAAAAATTTCCAAAAATTTGCATTTAACCCTTTCCCTTTCTTTTTATTTCAGGGAACACTCAAAAGAAAATTTTTTCCGGTATAACCCAATTATTTAAAAATTTGGGCCAAATTTTAATTTGAAATTTAAAACAAAAAAATATTTATAAAATGAAATTTTTAATTTGGGTGGGTTATTTAATTTTTCCCAAAAAAATTATTTTTTTAAAATAAAAAATTTAATTTCAAACAAGTAAAATTTGAAAACCAATTTGGGTTTTCCCAAAAAAACTGAAAAGGGAAATTAAAATTAATTTCCAAAAAATTTTTTATCGTTAAAACAAATTTTAAAATTCAAAGAAACATTTGAAAACCTTTAAACACATTTCCCATTTGGGCCAAATTTCATAAAGCAAAGTTTAAAGTTTAGAAATTTTAAAAAATTTTTTAAAAAAAAAATTTTAAATTTCAACCCAAATTTTTCCCCCAATCCTTTCCCTTTTTATTTAAAAAATTTTAAAAGTTTTAAAATTTTTTAAAACTGAAAAAAACCCAATTTTTAAAAAAAACCCCAAAGGTTTTGACCCAAATTTTTAAACCAAATTTTTACCTAAACTTTTTTAAAAAAATTTTCCAACTAATTTTTTTTTAACGTTTTTTTGTTCCCCCACTAAAATTTTCCCTAAAAAAACAATTTTAAATTTTTCTTTTATTTAAAGTTTTTAAAATTTTTTTAGTTTAAAATTTTTTAAAATAAAAAGGGGGCCTCAACCCTTTCAGGGGTTTTAAAATTTTTTAAAAAAAAGGGGAAAAAACAAAATTTAATTTTTTTTTAACTTTTAAAATTATTTAAATTAAAATTTTGAAGGCTTTAAAATTTAAAACTTTAAAACCCTTTGACAAAAATAAAAGGGTTCAAAATTTAGAAAATTTATTCCAAAAAAAATAAAAAGGGGTTTAAAATTTACAAAAGGCCCATTTGAATTTAAAAAAAATTTGAAAATTAAAAATTTATTTAAAATTTAAAATAAATTTTGCAAAACGGAAAAAAAACCCCCCCCTTTTTAAAAGGGAAAAACCCAATTAAGGGAAAAATTGGCCCTTTTAGGGAAAACCCAATCCAAAAGGTTTTTTTTCCATTTTTCCAACTTTAATGAACCCAAAAAAAAATTTTTGAAATTCCCCAATAATTTATAACCCACCCGGGGTTTTTCCAATTCCCCCTTTAAACCCTTTTCCCTTCTCCCCAAACAAACAAACTTTTTTCTAATTTAAACCTTTTTTTAAGAACCCTAAAACCCTTTAAAATTTTCGGGCTTTTCCCCAAATACCCCTTTGTACTTGGCCAAAATTTTTTCGGGCCAAAAAGGAAAATTTAAAATCCCGGTATTTCCGAAAAGGGTCAATTTTTTTGGTTTAAAGTTTTAAACTTAAAACCCCCTTCCAAAGGGAACATTTTTCCCTTTTAATAATTTTTAAATTTTAACTTTAAAGAAATTTTTTTTTTTTCCCAAATATCTTTTTTTTAGGGGTAAAAATTTTTTTTAAATTTAAAAAAAAAAAGAAAAATTAACCCCAAAATTTATTTTAAATTTTAAGTTTAAACCCTTTTGTTCAAAATTAAATTCAAAGTATTAAAATTTTTTTTTTTGGATTTTTCCCCCTTTAATTTTAAAAAGCTTTCCAAATTTAAAATTTTTTAAAACCCTCCAATTTAAAAACCCTTCTTTCCCCAAGAAACTTAAACCAAAATTTTTTCCCAAATTTAAGCCCCTTTAAATAATTTTAGAAATACCCTAAGAAATTCTTAAAAAATTTACCCATTAATTGGTTAATTTCTTTAAAAGCCCCCAAAATTTCCTTTTAAAATTTAAAAACCAAACCAAACCCAATTTATTTCCCAAAAACCCAAAAAGTTTCTTTGGCCCGAAAATTTTCCAAATTTTTTTTAAAAATTTTTATATATTTTAAACCTATTTTTTTAAAATCTTAATACTAAACAAACCTTTGGGGTTAACCGGGAAAAAAACCCATTAAAACCCTTTAAAAAACAAAAAAAGGTTTTAAATTTAAACCCCCGGGGTTTTCCTTGAAAACCGAAATCGGTTGCAAAAATTTCTTTGGGGAAAAACCCAAGTTATAAATCTTTCCCAACCCCCAAAAAAATTAAAATTTGTTTAAAAATTTTTTTAAATAAAAATTTTTCAAAGTTTTATTTTTTGGAAATAAAATTTTTCTTTCCAAAATGAAAACGTTTTTCTTTCCAAAAATTTTCCCTCCCAATTTTTTCATTTTAGCAAAATTTTTGGAAAACCTTTTTTAAACCCAAGTTTGGGCCTATTAAAATTTCCAAAATTTGTTTTTTCTTTTAAATTTTTAAACCCCCTTTAAAACTTTAAAAAAAATTTTTTTTCCCTAAAAAAAAAAAAGCTTTTTCAAACAAAATATTTTTTCGCCAAAGGGGAAAATTTATTTAAAAAATTTTGGGCTTGTTTAATTTTTTGGGTTTATTGGAACCTTGAAAATTTTTTTTTTTTTTAAAAAATTTAAATTTATTTGTTTTTTAAAAATATATTTTTACCCGTAGTTTTCCCTTTTCCTTCCCTAATTTTTCCCTTACGTTTAAATTTTTTTGGAAATGTACTTTAAAAAAATGTAAATCTAATTAAAAAAATTTTCAAAATTAAAAACCCATTAAATTTTCAAAAAAATAAAACCCTTTTTTATTTTTTTAAAAAAAAAAAGGTTTAAAAACATTTTTAAACAAAAAAATAAAGCCAAAAACAAATTTAATTAAATTTTTTAACCCGTAATTTAAAAAAATAAATAAAAATGGAAAATTTTTAGGGAAACAAAAAAGGAAATTTTTTGTTTTTTTCCCAATTTTAAAAATTAAATTTTTTTTTTAAAATTTTTAAAAATTATAAAAATAAAAAATTTAAAAAATTTTATTTTAAACCCCTTTACAAAATTTTGAAAAATTTCCATTATAAATTTTTTTAAACAAAAAAAAAAATAAACCAAAATAAAACCCAAATAAAATTTGGGGAAAAAATTTAAAAAACCCAAAAGACCACCCTTTTTTAAAAATTTTTGGGTTTTAAAATTTTTTCCTTTCAAACAAAAAAAAGGGAAAAAACGTTTTTTAAAATTTCCCTTTTATTTAAAAAATATTTAAAAATTATAAAAAAAATTTGTTTTTAAAGGGAAAATTAAAACCTTTGGGTTAAAAAATTTTTAAAACCCAGGGCCTTTTAAAAAAAAATATAAAATAATTTTAAAAAAATTTTTAAAATTAAATTTAAATTTTTAAAATTTTTTTTTCCAAATACCTTTTAAACGAAAAAGGAAAACATTTTTAAATTTAAAAATTTACTTAAAGTTTAAAATAAAATTTTTAATTTTAAAGAAAACCCATTGGGGGTTAAAGTGTTTTAAATAGGGGGTTTTATTGGGTTCCTTTTTTTTTTCCCCGGGTTTATTTTGGTTTTGGAATTGGAAAATTTCTTTTTAGTTAAAATAGCAAAATTTTATTTTTTCCTTAATACTTCCATCAAATCCAACTTTAAAAATGTAATTTTTTTTTTTTAAAAGGGGTTTTTTTAATTTTAAATTTAAGTTTTAAAAAAAGAAACTATTCCCTAAATTGGAAATTAAATTTAAAATTTTGGTTTTCCCATTTTAAAATTTTTTAAAAAAACGGTTAAACCAAAATTTTAAAATTCCCAAGGCCCTTTTTTAAAAATTTTCCTTTAAAAAAAAACCCAAACCTGTTTCCAAACTTCTTAACCCAAAAAAGGGGGTTCGGGAAAAAAGGGGTTAAATTTGTTAACAAAAGATTAAATGAAAAGTTATAGGTCGGAAAAAAGGGGAAATTAACCTTTTTAAAAACAAAAAATTGGGGTTGTTTTTTGGGCTTCTAAATTTTTGGGTTTTTTTTTAAATTTTTTAAAATTTTTTTAAATTTATTTTTTAAAGGGACTAAAAAATTTAGTCCAAATTAGGGGAAGGCCCTAAATTAAAAAGGTCTTTAAAAATTTTGGGTTTTAAAAAAGGAAATTTTTTAAAAAAAAAAAAAATAAAAAAAAATTAAAAAACAAATTTAATCAAAAAAAAATTTTGGTTTTTTAAAAAAAAATTTTAAAAAACTTTTGGTTTAAAAAAAATATTTTTAAAAAGTAACTAAAGGAAACAAAATTTTGGCAAAATTAAAAACAAATGAAGTGGGGTTAAAAGTTTTTAAAAAAGGTGGTAAAACTTAAAACCCTAAATTTTTCAACAAAAATAAAAAATTAATTTGAAAAAATTTTAAAACCAAAAACATTAAAATTAAAAAAAATTTTTTTTAGAAAAAAATGGGGAAAATATTTAAAATTTTAAAAATCTAAAAAAGGGAAAAAATAAATAAATTAAAAAAAAATTTTTTTTTAAAAATAAAAAATTTAAAATTTAAAAAATTTAAAATAAAAAATTTTTATAAATTAAAAAAATTTTGGGAAAAATAATTAAATTTAAAAACTTTTTTAAAATAAAAATATTTTTTTTAAATTTAAATTTTTAAAAATTTTAAATAAAAAGGGTTTAAAAAAAAAAAGGGGGGGAAAAAAAAAATTTAAAAATTTTAAAAAAGGGTTTAAAATTTTCAAAGTTTAAACTGAAAACTTTTAAAAAAGGGGTTTTTTTTTAACCCCAAAACAAAAATTTAATTAAAAAAAACCCTTTAAAAATTTTAAAACCAAAAACTTGAGGTTTTTAAATTTTTAAATAAAAAAAACCCCTTCCTTTTTTCCCCAAAAGTTCGGGAAAAGGGAAAAGTTTTTAATTTAATAAAAAAATATGATTGGTTTTTTTGTTTAAAAAAATTTTGAAATAAATTTTAAAAATTCAAAAAAGGGGTTAAATTTAAAAAATAAAATTTAAACAAATAAAATTAAAAAGGCAAAAAAAAAATTTAATTTTTTTCTTTTATAAACCCTTTTTTTGGAATAAACCCCAAAATGGGTTAAATTTTAAAAACCTTATACAAAAAGTTTTATTTGAGGGATTGAATTTTAAAAATTTTGGAAAATTTAAAAAGGAAAAGGGTAAAAGGTTGGGGTTTTGGAAAAAAATTTAGTTTTGGGTTTAAAACCAAATTTTTCCCTTTTACAAAAAATTTTTAAAAAAAAAAACCCGGGGAGGTAAAAGGGGGTTAAAAGTTTGAAAATTGGGTTTAAAAAAAAACCTTTAAATTTAAAAACCCATTCCTTTTAGGTTAAAGAAAATTAAAATAAAAAACCATTTTTTTTAATTTTCCAAATTTTTAAAAAGAAATTTTTTTTTTCAACCCAAATTTGAAATTTTAATTTTCCCAAACAAAAATTTTAAAATTAAACGGGAAAATTTAAAATTTTTAAAAATTTGAAAAAACAAACTGAATTTCCCAATTTTTTTTTTTTCCCTTTTTTAAAATGTTTTTTGGCCCATCAAAATTTGGATAAAATTTCCTTTTAAATTTTTAAAAAAAAAAATTTTTAAAAAATTAAAGAAGGGAAAAAAAAAAAAATAAAACAAAATTTTTGGTTTTTAAATTTGGAAATTTTAAAAAAAAATTTTTCCCTTTTTTTTTCCTTTAAAAAATAAAAGGGGGTTTAAAATGGGGGGTTTAAAGGGGTTAAAAAATTTTTTTAAAAAAGTTTTTTAAATTTTAAAAAAGGTTTTTGAAAATCAAAATTTTCCATTTATTTAAAAATTATTTAAAAAAAAATTTTAAAAAAAAATTTTTTCAAATTTTAAAATTTTTTTATTTAAAAAATTTTTTTTTTTTAAAAAATAAAAATTTAAAATTTAAAAAGGGGGGAAAACTTTAATTAAACGGTTTTTGGAAAGAAAGGGGAAACTAAGAAAATTTCAAATTTATTTCCTAAAATTTAATGAAATTTAAAAAAAAAAAGATTTTGTATTTTGAAAAATTTAAATGAAAAGGGTATTTTGGTTAATTTTTTTTGGTTTTAAAAACCGGGGAACCTTTTTGAAAATTTTTTTTTTTTTTTTTTTAAAATTTTAAACAAAAAAGGGGACCCTTTTTGAAAAAGACCCGGTTTAAATTGGGGCCTTTTCCCCCATACAAAAAAAATTTTGGGTTTTAAAAGGGGGAAAATAAATTAGATTTAAAGCTTTAAAACAAATTTAATTTTAGCCCCAAATTTTAAAAATTTTGGGAGAAAAAAAAAAAAAAAAAAATTTTTGAAAAAACACCAGCCTTTGGTTTGGATTAAATTTTTTTAAAAAGGGAAACGGGAATAAAAATTTCAAAAAAAAATTTTCCCAAAAAATTTGGTTAATAAAATGGAAAAACAAGTCATCGATCCGAGGAGTGGTTAACGATTCTTCACCGTTAACTTGTTCACTCTCATAATCTATACACATTGATGAGTGTGTGAATACTCATCATTTTAATCAAATCGACTGCAAAACACTTAAAACGCTCGAAATGCATCAAAATATCGAAAATATTCCAAAATTGCATTTCATATGTTTCATATGCAAAATGTTTAAAATCGATGAAAACGAGCAAAGTTTGCATAATTGGCGTTTCGGTCCCTCAACTTTCAAAACTTGTCAAATTTAGTCCCTAGGCACTTATTTTAAAAGAAAAGTCACCAAAGGTCCTTTTGAAATCATAAGTTGTCATAATTAGTCCTTTGGTGAAAAATTTCAAAAGTTTTGAGAAATTACAACTTCAGTCCCTGAAATTTCAGAAATTGACAGAAAATACCCTTTGAGTTTCAAAAATGACAAATTCAATCCTTGGTCTAATGGAGAATGTCAAGATTGGCCCTTGAACACATCATCAGAATTTACATTCGTGGTCCCTGAATTTTCAGTTTTGGCAAGATTGGTCCTTTAAATACAATTTGGATCCATAGTTAATCCTTAGTCCATGTTTAATATTGAGGCCCAAAAATACCCAAGCCCAATCATTCATTTACCCGGTCCAAGTTATTAACCCTTTACCCATCTTTTACCCTAAACCTTACCCGGTCAAAGAGTTACCCTAAACCACATCTCTGTCTTCTCCTTTCCCTTATTTCCCGCCCAAACATAATCCCACAAAACCAAGCCTGACAACCCTCCAACTCCCAAGAACCACGCCACAAATAAAAAACCTGTCAACCCATCCCATCACAGGACCCTAGCTACCATGGGAAACTTTTGTTCCCCACACCAAGAATGAAGACAGAGACAGAGAGGGCATCGTGTTTTATTGTTTTATCTCACTCATGAGAGAGAAGGCGAGACGAGAAAGAGAAAGAGAGAATGAGGCGGTTGGTGGGGAGTATAAAAGAGCTCGGCTAGGCAATGGAGAGGAGTTAGTTGGTAGTCAGTGTCTAGTTAGCTTTTAGTTTCTTTTTTAGTTTAGTTTTAGTTTTAGTCTAGAAATTATTGTTCTAAGTCCATTTTACTTATTTGTCATTCCCTTTTAATTGTAATTCTCAAAATTTCAGTTTATTGTAATTCAAATCGTTAATTCGAAAATTTTCTCTTAAGCAGTTTTATTTGAGAATTTCAGATTCTGTTATACCTGTTAAGTATTGTGTTGCAAGTTGGTTGTGATTCGGTTAAGCTTTCGTCGATGGTCTAAATCTTCGTTTTGTTATCAAAATCTCACGGTTCAAGAAATAGATTCTACCCTAAAGGGTGTTTGGCTTAATGCACTTGGTGGGTCGAAAGCTAGCTTTTGACCCATTTTAACTTCAAACAGTTTCAATAGACTTAAAATCAGTTAGTTAGGGTTACATCTCAGTTGATACTAGCAGTTTCAAGCAATTGGATAGTTTTTTTTTTGAACCTTGTATCACTATTTGTTGTCCCACTTTCCAGTTTACTTAGCTCCCATAGAAGCTTGACATAAGCCAACAGGTTGCATTGTAGTTTCTTTGGGTCTTTGATATATTAGCTTTTAGCTTTAGCCTTGTTTTAGTTTTTAGAATAGGTTAATTGTTCTTTATTGGCCTTTAAACTTGCTGTCAAATACCTTTCTTTTCTGTCCACAAGCTTTTTTTTTGTAGCCCCTAGCTTAGTTAATTTAGTTCTTATTTGAGATTTTGTGGGGGCAAAAGCTTGCCCCCCAGCTGGTTTTCAAGTTCTTATAAGCTCATGAGCTATTGCCCTTTGTAGCTTAGTCAAGATAAGCTCAAAACAGTCCCTCTTGGACTGTTTTGGACTGTTACCATGCATTACTGACCCATCTGCACCATTTTTGCAGCTTATTAATAAGTCGTAAAGTGCTTATTCGGGGTATGTCTTGGGGCAAAAGAAAGTTGGTCGGTGTACTTCAAGTAGCGAGCTCAATACCTAACTCCTTTACAAACTTATCTCAAATAAGCTCAAAGTACTGTTTGGCTTTGTTGGTTCTTTGTCCCACTTGACTAAGTTAAGTTTGTTTTATTATTAGTGCTTATCGGTGTTAATTGTGCTTATTAGGTTCCTTAGAACCCTTAGGCGATTTAGAATAGGTTAGATTGCATTTCAAACTTATTTAATGCTTTTAGGGTCTAGTTTGCTTATTTGTCCATTTTTTAGTTTAGGCTCATCCTAGTTTAGTGCTCAATTGCCAACCTGCTCATTCCCCACACTACTTATCCCCATATTTGTATCTTTGTTTACGTGTTTATAGCTTATTCCAGTTTAGGATCTTAGGTTAGCTTATTTCTTTTTCTTAAAACTACCTTTCCATTGCTCATTTTGTGCAATAAATTGCTAAAGGGTTGTTTGGTAATGAGTGTGCCCACACCAGTGGAGAGATAAGCGATTCGCTTATTCAGAACTTTCCTTGGCTGATCATTGAATAAGTTTGCTTAATTGTTATTAGCCTCTGCTTGGTTGTAGTTTTTCTTGCTTATCAACTGCTTTTCTTGTGTTTAAAAAGCAATCAAGGTATGTTTAGTTGATTTATGTCCAAAAGCAGTGAATAAAACGTCTTACCGACTTATTCAAGGTTTTAGAAGAAAAGTTTTACAAAATGTTCTTATTTTGATTACATCTTCAACTTCCAAAAGAAAGAAAACCAAAAAAAAAAGAGAACAAAAGGAGATGCCAGATTGAACTGGTAGTCCCCTTCCAAAGACACACAACATCTCACACTGGAACCATTGCGCCTTGGGACTTTTTGGTTTTAGTTTGCTCAATTTTATACTTAAGGTAGTTTGGTAGTGTAGGCTTATTAGTTTAGCTTAATTTTCACTGACTTATCCAGTATAAGCTATTGATCCCATTCATTTTCTTAGGTTCCCATGGCATAGAGTAATTTATGTGATTTTGCACTTTCTTATAAATTAGTTTACTATTTTCAATCATTTAATTAGTGTTAATTAGTTTTTAATTCGTAATAAATAAAATAAAACTCAAAAAAAATATTCCGCTTTTTCCTAAAATTCTTTTTAGTCATGTAGGACGTAGGAAAATTGTTTTTACATTCGTAGGACTTTTATTTCACAAATTTTACGTTTTATCTTGCGCCCAACAGTAATTTTTATAAATAACGACGTTTTCATTTTAAGTTACGTTTTAGATAATTTAAGTTTACGTTTAGTTAAAATAGTTTATTTAAGTTATTTTGTTTTATAAAATCACAAAACATCATTTTAAATATAGTGATATCGTTTATTTAATATTTTTATCTTTTAATTTCCTTTAATTTGCATTTAAGCCGTTGTAATTTGTTGGCTTTTTACGTAGTTATAATCAATTCAAACTCCTTTTCGTTCAAATTTCTCGATCACTATTCGTTGGGTGATCCATTGCATAGCTCATTGGGACATAACGACCGGGAAACACTATACTCCCGGATCTTCATTGAGTTCGTGCGAAAGCGGTTTAAAGTCGATTACGGTCGGCCATTCACAAGTGGCGGCTTGAGTGATTTAGCTTTTGTTTGAGCACGCATCAAATTACAGCGCTACTGCTGGAGTTGTCTTGATTATCTTCCGTCTAGCAGTTAGTGATTTGGATACTCACTCTTTGTCTATACCATCCATATGTGTTATATTTTCTTATAAAAATCAAAAACCCAAAAGATTTTCATTCCTTGTTTTTGCAAAATGTTTTCAAAAATATCAAAAATATTCATCTTTACCCTCTTACCCCTTTTGATTCTTTATCTCTTTACCCTCTATCCATTTGATTCTAACTTCTTCTATTCTCATGGAATCTCGAGGGGCGAATTCGGGACGAAGTTGAAAACTTGAGACTTTATCACAAATGTCAAGAATTCGTGTTGTTCGTGATGATCCATTCATTCGCGTAGGGAAATGGAACGAGAAACCGGGGTGACAAAGGACCGGTACTTCCTTTTGATAATGGGAGTGCCAAATCGTCCAACTGCGGTTATCCAAAACCTAACCCTCAATTGCTCCTAAGCCGTCTAGAATTGATTCTAAACTTTCACGATTACGGTTAATAGCAAACATGCGAATTCAGACCGGTGACTAGCAAGAATGACTTGCTTAATCTTCACGCTTCTCAAGAACCGAACCGAGACCATAACGGAAGTGGTGGAAATTGCTAGCTCTCAGAGCACACCACTTGTCCCACCTCCTGATTTTTCAAAATGTTCTTCGAGACTTGATAGTCATTCTTATCACCATGTTGGTTTTGTTGATTCTTTGGATAAACTGATTCCTTCTTATAACTATCAAATGAAATCGTTTATTCCTTGTGTCGGTTGTGGTGAGCCTCTCTTTGGTTCACCCTGTCGTTGGTGTACATGTGTACAATGTGGTAATGATATTCATAACGGGAGTTGTTTGTTTTGTGGTTCGAGGAATTCATTTGATTATGATCCTAATCCGAACTCATTTAACAACCCCTCAAACTCTTCCAATTACCCACCACAGCCCGACTTATCTTCATATAATCAACATACCTGCTGTGAATTTTGTGGAGGTCCTCACCAAGGATTTGAGTGTCAATGCGGAAACACGTTTGTCTATGAACAATTTTCCAGTGATGCTCGAACTTTGGTTATGACCAAAATCCATTTGATTCACTGTCCGGACTCAGCAGTTTCTTGTTGTGAGTCTGTGGAGGTCCCCATTTCAGTCGATTGTCAAATAGGAACCCATTTCCTTGTAACAAACATGACTCTTACATGTTTGACAATTTCCAACCTCCACAACACCATACGGTTCAAACTCCACCGAGCCGTTGTCTCAAGAAATCTCCACGATTTTGAAACCACAATGAAAACACTTGATGATATGATTAGTAACTTTAAGAATCAAGTGAGTGGTGAAAAGTCCATGGGAGAATTGCTAGTCAAGAGCGAGAGGCCCGCCAATCTAGGGAAGAATTATTAGTCCTAGAGCATGCGGCTCTAAGACGTTCCCAAATTCTTAAGGCATCTCTATGATGATGACGAGGAGAGTTTTATCCTTTTAAAGATAATATTTCTCAACTCCTCGATCAGGTTGATATCCCAAAGGTTGAGATTTCATCTCAAACAAGCGCTATCACACCCAAGCTCCACTCACTCTCGAACATGGGGGCGAGCATCTTGACACTGTTCACGAAAAGGAATCGGACGAATTCATAAAGTCTAGTGTTGAGAACCTTGTCCCAATCCCGAGAGAGTCACAAGGAACTTTGATCATATGTGATTCTCTTTCCCTCTTGAGTGTTCAAAAGATCATTTTGAAACTTTCTCCGATGTTAGCGACGATTGTGCTTCTTATGGAAACATCGAGTATGTTGAGACATCACTCCCACGATCGATGTTGATCATCTTCTTGAGGAGTTCACGATGAACTCACTCACATCAATGATCGTTCACTCACTTATCCTAACGATCCAATAGAGAATATTGATCACTTTGTTCCCGAAACATTCAAAGCTACTTTCACCAATCCTCTATTTGAATTCGACTGAATTCACTTTAATTTCGAGAATCCACTCTTTGATACTCGATGAGGATAGTGATGAGCCCACAATGGAACAAGAGTTCACAAATTCACTTCATGTGAATGATTCTCTTCATGAAGAGTTCTCCGGTGAACTCTCTCATGACATATCTCCTCGGAACATGATCATTTCTATTTTGATCTTGAGGATGATATTGGCTCGGAGGAAGGTGTACTCTATCGTATGAGTTTGCTTATTGATGATACTACCTCACCCTTCCTCCCGATATGTCTACATTTGAGGATGAAGAATGGATCTTGATTGTTATCAAAATCTTTCTTCCTTTCCTCAAATATCTTGTGATTCTCTTCATCTTCACTCCTTGGAATGAAGACACTATCTTTGACCCGGCATTTTCATTTATCATTTTTGAGCCGGTTCTATGAATATCTCATCGGTGTGGAACTTTCACGTGCTTCAAATGTTTGTCCAAACATCTTGAATGAAAGTCCGATGGAGATTGTCTCTTCCACTTGCTTCCCCATGAACCAATGAATTGGGTCGAGTCAAGCTAGCGACTCGGTAATCAAAAGCATAGCTAAACATGGGTTTTCACCCGTGTGTTCCACCTAGTGTGGGGAGTTGACCCACATGTTATATATATATATAAGTTTTATAAAAAAAAAAAAAAAAAAAAAAAAAATCTTTCAAATAATGGCCGTAGTATTTCCCTTTTACGTTCTAGGTTTCGGCATAACCGCTGGTACTTTGAATATTGAGGGCAATATTCATTTCTAAGTGTGGGGGATTCTCACGAATTTTATCATGTATTATCCGCCCAATCCCCGTTTTGCCAAATTATTTTTGGAGTAAGTGTTCTACACTTACTCAATTGATTATCGATCCGCCTTGTCTAATAAACAAAGGATTGGCTAATCCAGAGCAAAGCGGCTCTTGGTAAAGATATCACAAATCCGTTGACGACTTGCAATTTGCCCAAAATTGTATGGTATTCACTCACCATATCCTAAAAAGTGAAGAGTTGGCTAGCCCGCAAGTTTATGGCTTGTGGTAAAGGCGATTGGAAAACCATAATTGGTAATCAGCTCACCAAAGATAATATTGATAATTTATCTAAGAGTTGGCTTGTCCGAAGCAAACGACACGGTAAAGACAAATCAAATCCGTTGAAGTCGGTGGTTTGCTCAAAATCATATGGTTATCGGTGTACCATAGTTCTTACTTGAATGAAACATTTGGCTACTCGAGTAATGGCTTTTGGTAAAGAGATTCAAATCCATTAAGTTTTTCTCAAAAGATTGCTAGGGACTAGCAATAGTTTAGTGTGGGGATTGATGAGTATTTTTAGTCAATCGAATCGCAAAACACTTAAAAGCGCCGAAATGCATCAAAATCGAAAATATTCCAAAATTGCATTTTATATGTTTCGGATGCAAAATGTTTAAAATCGGATGAAAAACGAGCAAAGTTTGCATAATTGGCGGTTCGGTCCCTCAACTTTCAAAACTTGTCAAATTTAGTCCTAGACACTTATATTAAAGAAAAGTCACCAAAGGTCCTTTTGAAATCATAAGTTTTCATAATTAGTCCTTTGGTGAAAAATTTCAAAAGTTTTGAGAAATTACAACTTCAGTCCCTGAAATTTCAGAAATTGACAGAAAATACCCTTTGAGTTTCAAAAATGACAAATTCAATCCTTGGTCTAATGGAGAATGTCAAGATTGGCCCTTGAACACATCATCAGAATTTACATTCGTGGTCCCTGAATTTTCAGTTTTGGCAAGATTGGTCCTTTAAATACAATTTGGATCCATAGTTAATCCTTAGTCCATGTTTAATATTGAGGCCCAAAATACCCAAGCCCAATCATTCATTTACCCGGTCCAAGTTATTAACCCTTTACCCATCTTTTACCCTAAACCTTACCGGTCAAAGAGTTACCCTAAACCACATCTCATCTTCTCCTTTCCCTTATTTCCCGCCCGAACATAATCCCACAAAACCAAGCCTGACAACCCTCCAACTCCCAAGAACCACGACACAAATAAAAAAACCTGTCAACCCATCCCATCACAGGACCCTAGCTACCATGGGAAACTTTTGTTCCCCACACCAAGAATGAAGACAGAGAGACAAGAGGGCAGTCATGCGTGTTTTATTGTTTTATCTCACTCATGAGAGAGAAGACAGAGACGAGAAAGAGAAAGAGAGAGAATGAGACGGTTAGCTGGGGAGTATAAAAGAGCTCGGCTAGGCAATGGAGAGGGAGTTAGTTGGTAGTCAGTGTCTAGTTAGCTTTTAGTTTCTTTTTTAGTTTAGTTTTAGTTTTAGTCTAGAAATTATTGTTCTAAGTCCATTTTACTTATTGGTCATTCCCTTTTAATTGTAATTCTCAAAATTTCAGTTTATTGTCATTCAAATCGTTAATTCGAAAATTTTCTCTTAAGCAGTTTTATTTGAGAATTTCAGATTCTGTTATACCTGTTAAGTATTGTGTTGCAAGTTGGTTGTGATTCAGTTAAGCTTTCGTCAATGGTCTAAATGCTGTTTTTGTTATCAAAATCTCACAGTTCCAAGAAATAGATTCTACCCCTAAAAGGGTGTTTGGCTTAATGCACTTGGTGGGTCGAAAGCTAGCTTTTGACCCATTTTTGGCTTCAAACAGTTTCAATAGACTTAAAATCAGTTAGTTAGGGTTACATCTCAGTTGATACTAGCAGTTTCAAGCAATTGGATAGTTTTTTTTTTGAACCTTGTATCACTATTTGTTGTCCCACTTTCCAGTTTACTTAGCTCCCATAGAAGCTTGACATAAGCCAACAGGTTGCATTGTAGTTTCTTTGGGTCTTTGATATATTAGCTTTTAGCTTTAGCCTTGTTTTAGTTTTTAGAATAGGTTAATTGTTCTTTATTGGCCTTTAAACTTCTTTGTCAAATACCTTTCTTTTACGTCCACAAGCTTTTTTTTGCATTTCTAGCTTAGTTAATTTAGTTCTTATTTGAGATTTTGTGGGGCAAAAGCTTGCCCCCATTGGTTTTCAAGTTCTTATAAGCTCATGAGCTATTGCCCTCGTAGCTTAGTCAAGATAAGCTCAAACAGTCCTCTTGGGTGTTTGGACTATTTACCCATTCACGAGCCCTGTACCATTTTTGCGACTTATTAATAAGGCGTAAAGTGCTTATTCGGGTATGTCTTGGGGGCAAAAGAAAGTTGGTCGGTGTACTTCAAGTAGCCGAAGCTCAATACCTAACTCCCTTTACGACTTATCTCAAATAAGCTCAAAAGTACTACTGTTTGGCTGTTGGTTCTTTGTCCCACTTGACTAAGTTAAGTTTGTTTTATTATTAGTGCTTATCGTTGTTAATTGTGCTTATTAGGTTCCTTAGAACCCTTAGGCGATTTAGAATAGGTTAGATTGCATTTGACTTATTTAATGCTTTTAGGGTCTAGTTTGCTTATTTGTCCATTTTTTAGTTTAGGCTCATCCTAGTTTAGTGCTCAATTGCCAACCGCTCATTCCCCACACTACTTATCCCATATTTGTATCTTTGTTTCGTGTTTATAGCTTATTCCGGTTTAGGATCTTAGGTTAGCTTATTTCTTTTCTTAAAACTACCTTTCCATTGCTCATTTTGTGCAATAAATTGCTAAAGGGTTGTTTGGTAATGAGTGTGCCACACGGTGGAGAGATAAGCGATTCTGCTTATTCAGAACTTTCCTTGGTGATCATTGAATAAGTTTGCTTAATTGTTATTAGCCTCTGCTTGGTTGTAGTTTTTCTTGCTTATCAACCTGCTTTTCTTGTGTTTAAAAAGCAATCAAGGTATGTTTAGTTGATTTATGTCCAAATAAGAGTGAATAAAATTGTCTTACCAGCTTATTCCAAGGTTTTTAGAAGAAAAGTTTTTACAAAATGTTCTTATTTTGATTACATCTTCAACTTCCAAAAGAAAGAAAACCAAAAAAAAAAAAAGAGAACAAAAAGGAGATGCCCAGATTCGAACCTGGGTAGTCCCCCTTCCAGCACACACAACATCTCACACCTGGAACCATTGCGCCCTTGGGACTTTTTGGTTTTAGTTTGCTCAATTTTATACTTAAGGTAGTTTGGTAGTGTAGGCTTATTAGTTTAGCTTAATTTTCACGACTTATCCGTATAAGCTATTGATCCCATTCATTTTCTTAGGTTCCCATGGCATAGAGTAATTTATGTGATTTTGCACTTTCTTATAAATTAGTTTACTATTTTTAATCATTTAATTAGTGTTAATTAGTTTTAATTAAGTAATAAATAAAATAAAACTCAAAAAATATTCCGCTTTTTCCTAAAATTCTTTTTAGTCATGTAGGACGTAGGAAAATTGTTTTTACATTCGTAGGACTTTTATTTCACAAATTTTACGTTTTATCTTGCGCTCAAACAGTAATTTTATAAATAACGTCGTTTTCATTTTAAGTTACGCTTTTAGATAATTTAAGTTTACGTTTTAGTTAAAATAGTTTATTTAAGTTATTTTGTTTTATAAAATCACAAAACATCATTTTAAATATAGTGATAGCGTTTATTTAATATTTTTATCTTTTTAATTTCCTTTAATTTGCATTTAAGCCGTTGTAATTTGTTGGCTTTTTCTGTAGTTATAATCAATTCAAACTCCTTTTTCGTTCAAATTTCTTGATCACTATTCGTTGGGTGATCCATTGCATAGCTCGCTGGGACATAACGACCGGGAAACACTATACTCCCGGATCTTCATTGAGTTCGTGCACGGCGGTTTAAGTCGATTACGGTCGGCCATTCACAAGTGGCCGGCTTGAGTGATTTAGCTTGTTGTTTGAGCACGCATCACATTCAGAAGGATCCATCTTTCTTCTTCACAAATAAGACCGGTGCTCCCAAGGCGAGGAACTTGGCCTAATGAATCCTTTGTCTAAAAGTTCTTGCAACCGATTAGACAACTCCCGCATTCGATGGTGCTAATCGGTGCGGTGCTCGCGCAACTAGTGCGACTCCGGGCACTAAGTCAATATGAAATTCTACTTGACGTGCGGTGGAAGTCTGGTAAGTCTTCGGGAAAGACTTGAGAAATTCTCGAGCAATCGGTACATCCTCAAGTCGCCTCCTCCGACTTCTTCCACATTATATGTGCTAAGAAAGCAAACAACCTTTCTTAATGTACTTCTCATTTTGGTGCATGATATAATCACGAGTCTAGTTCCATTTCGTTCCCCATGAATGATCAAAGTTTCATTGTTGTAAAGAAGATGAACAACTTTTTCATCACAAATGATTCTTGCACGATGTTTGGATAACCAATCCATGCCGATGATGACGTCGAAACTACCAAGTTCTACGGGCATAAGGTCTATATTGAAGGGATGATTTAGAAAATTGAGTGTACAACCACGGACAATGGTGTCGGTGCTAATTAAGTTACCATTAGCTAATTCAATATTGTATGATGTGTCTAATGTGGTTGGTTTTCAAGATTTGTTCCGATATTGAGTGCTTCTAAAATAGTTCATCACCTAGATTGTTATCATGCTAGCAAGAAAATAGATATCAGTTCATACCATGTCGAAGAATGTTTGTTCTAATTTCACTTGTAGGTGGGTGTCATTGATCGTCCGATATGTTCAAACCTGTTGCATCTCTTGATATAGAAGTGAGGTTACTTGGAATTTCTAGAGAACACAATGCCTTAGGGGAAGTTTATATTGATAACCTTATCTTAACCAAATTTTCCTTTAAGGGAAACTCATTGTAGTGAAGTTCACATATTGTTGAAGCCATGTTTAATGAAATGTTCCGCAGTGTCAGGTAGGAGGCTTGGTTTATCCCTATAGTGTTGCTTAGTGTGTATTCACTTCGTTCTAAACCTTGTAACTCGGTCTAGCTAGTACTATTGAAATGATATAATTTGGCTTCTAGTCCAAAATAGTGTTTCGGAATGTCTCGTGGTGTCTTAAGATTTTTGTTGAGTTTTGAAACATCTTACTACATACTTCTAGTCCTTGTTGGTATTTTTGAAATCCTTTCATTGTTTTCTTGTATTGAGGAATCCTCCTCGTAGATGGTATAGAAAGTCTTTCCTAAAAAGGTAACTCATCAAATTCTAACTTATCGGTTGAGTGAGGGATGAATGGCATGAGCATCGATAGAGTGTTATTAAAAAGATATGTTTATGAGCAATTTATATGATTACAAAGCTTTGCTTTTGAATGAATACTTTCTTAGGAAATTTGAAATGATACTTGTTTCTTTCATGACATAATTTCTTCCTGAATTATACATAGGTGATCAGGCCATGTATAATCGAGGACAAATGATGTGATGCTTGGTTTTGTTGAAATGGTATTATGTTCCTCCGAAGTTTTAAATAGTATTCAACGTTTTGTTTTGTAAGGTAATGGCTCAATAATTTTTCAGAGTAACATGAAAATCATTTCGCATGATGTTATTAAATAGTTGATAAAATGAATGAAACCAATTAATAGGGTGGTTATAAAACAACTTGTTTTAAAACTTTATGAAACAATGTTTCTAAGATGGTGTAAAATAGCTCGAAATAAAATTAAGTGAAATAATTTCATGTAATAGTAGCAGAATAACTTGGAATAAAATTTGTTGAATGGTTTGTAGGATACATGGGAGAACCTCATCGAGTAGTAATAGTCTCCTAATTGGTCAAGAATAAAGTTGGCCTAACCCCTAGTAAGATAGTGATGTATCGTCGTGAAATGATGGAAAATTGAGCAATTGGAATAGGGAATGAAATAAACAAAGGTTGTGATTATCATAGAGATAATAAAGGATAAGGATTACACTAAATAGAAATGTACTTATTATCGGTTCACTCGGTAGTCTAATCACGTCTCAAGTGTAGGAGTAGTAGGCGGTCTAGCGAGAATAGCCCTAGAACTCTCACGGTCCTCAAACCTATGAGATGGTATAGTGTCTATAGTCTTAGTGATAGATGGTAATGGTGTGTTAAATCATGCACACTTTCCAAGTCGCAAGTCGATGTATGAGTATCGTGTATGAGATGTGATGGTGCGGATGGTGCTCAAATGATAATGATGAAAATGATAACAATGATGATAATGGAAATTCTTGTGGTGAGTTAAGAAAATAGGTTCATTAGGACTAAGCCTATAAGTTCTACCAAATGGTTTAATCTGTCCCAACAGAATGATAAAAATTGTTCTGATCCTACAGTGAATCAATGGTTGTAACACCCCCAAAATCACAAAGTGACAGCGGAAGACTATTTGGGGTATTACTTAGAGGATCATAGTCACAAGTTATAGAAAACGACTCTAAAGAGACATTTTTAAATAAGAAGTTGTTACCATTTCATAAAATTCAGTGTTTTGGGAACACAAAGTAAAATACCACATGTTTGAGATTACATAAAAGATAGTTTTTACGAAATGATAACTTTAATTGAAATATAACACCACTTCAAGTGTCCCATGACGTCCACTCCACGCCTTCATGATATTCTAGTTTGTACCTGAGATGAGCATGCTTAAAAAGGTCAACAAAAATGTTGAGTGATATTCATAGGTTTAAATAATTAGTTGAACACAAGTAAAAGATGATAATTGCTTCGAATACAATCACCATGGAAAACATAGATTATTATTATGCACTAAGCTCATGACACCAAACTAACGCATACACCTAATTCTTGGTGTAAGTAATAATATTGCCCTCGAGAGATGGAATTGCCAATTCCATAGTTAACCAAATATAGTGCGCCCGGTTATTTCCGATAACCGAGTCGGGTCGTTAATTCCCATAGTACTATCCACAATATTCGCTCACTCGTAAGTGATTAATGGTTCATGATGTAAGGGACTTATGGCGGCAACTTAGGCTATAATAATAATGATCAGCAAGATCTGCTTTAAGAAAGACTTGTGTTCTAGTTTATAGCATGCATCTCCTCGCGGGGTTTGAAATAAATAAGTAAAGGCGAGGCTATGAACTCACCTTAGTAAAGCAATATCCGAGTAGTAAAGAAATCAAGTAAGTGGTGCAGAAAGTCACCATCACGCGACCTATAATTGTATACCAAGACTTTAATTAATACCTTTGTATTTTGACTTGGTAACATTCATGTATATATATCAAAAGTTTAAGTTATTTAGTGTAGCGTTTATTATTGTATATGATTAACTTTGGCTCATGGAAATGCTTAGACACACACAAAAAGTATTAAAATGAGTGAGTCGTGGGCTTGTCGTAGCCGGAAGATGACGTACGGAAAATATCATAAATAAATAGTAACGTATTTATATTATAAAGACGTTGTTTAAAATATAGGTATATATATAAGAAGAGTAATAGTTTTATTATAATGGTGAAAATAAAATAAATCCCGTTTTATATGTTATAATGGTCTTTTAGAAAGATTGGTAAGACTTATTTATATATTTAAAAATGTATTTGGTGACGAAGTGTAGAAAAATTATTATTGGTTCAAACTATATTTCGTTTAATATGACCCATGAGTTTATGGTACTTCGTTAGTCGTTTATATTATATGTTTATAAAGTGAGACATCGTGAAAGTAATATTGGAAGAAGTAATGTCGAAACGAGTTGCATATCTAGTTGTGAACGAGGCGCGGAAAGATCAAAAAGACAAGTAGCCGTAATATGTTTAGGATGACGACTTGTTATACTCAATGTTATGAACTTAATTTGCTTGTCTCACTTTGCAAACCCTTGCGTTAAATAAAAGTGAGTTCAAGTATAACTCTGTTTTGTAAATTTGGTACTTGGTAGCCCATTGGTCCTTGACGTGAATCGTGGCCCAAGAAAGAAACCAGCCCAGTGTGGCTTCGTGACCCAAAAGAGGAACCAAAACCAAACGCACCCAGTATGTGAAGAAAAGAAAAGAGGACATGCTTTTAAGAAAAATTTGACAAGTGAAAGACATGTTTAGTAAAGATAAGAATATGGTATTTCAAGTTTTACACTCAAGGGGTAAGAAGCATGTGTCGTTATTGAACCAGGAGAGCAAACAAGTGCGCCCAAATGGGTGTTGAAAATCAGCAAACAACGCCCCATTTCTTGTACCAAACGCACCCTAATTCTTCGTAATAACGCCCTTTTGATGGTGAGTTGCAGTGTTGAACACCCTTTTGGGTGGCTGCGTGGCGACAACTAAACACCCTTTGGGTGGCTGAAAATAAGCGAAACAAACACCCGTTGGGGGCTGAATCGTAGCAAACAAACACACCAATATGGTGCGAAATCGTGATGACTCGCCCAAAGAACGTGCCTTTTTTTCTTTGCTAAATGCACTTTGCTGGTGAAAATAAGCCGAGACGAACACCCGAGGGGTGAAAAGACCGGGTTTAAAAACACAACTTTTTACATTATGAGAAGTAGTTTTCGAGGGGTGCTTTTGTGATGAAAACAACAAAGGAAAACATTGAAACCAAGAAAACCTTACAAGAATGAGAGCCGATTGTTACGAAAGAAAACCACAACTAAAGAAAAACCCACCAAGCCGAATCCACAGGAACCACTTAAACACCTCAAGCACTCTTTTAAATTTTTCTTTGATTTGAAAGTTGTGGTATCAACTGTGGATTGGTGAGGGTATTTAAAGGAGTAAAAAGAGTAGTTTGACTTGGTCAATCGAATGTGGGGATGAAGTAAGACCTCTCTTGGGTAATGATACTAGGCCTTCACGTGGCTCTTCTTTGTCTTGCCTTTAACCGAAACTCCTAGGGACAAGGAATCAAATGGGGGACCTCATCTTGTCGATTTGCTTCCATGGGATAAGCCAAGGGTTAGCTATTCTTGGATTGAGGTTGTTTAAGGTGTTGGGAAGGATGTTTTGGAGGTGTAGCTATACTTGGAAAAGACATGGCAGCGTGTGCAGGGGGAAAAAGGGAGACGAAAATGGAGGAGTTGTTGGTTGCGGGGCGTATATCCAAGAAAGCGAGCGAGATATTGAGTGAAGGGGGGAGGGCGTGGGGTTAGAGTAGGAAGGATAAGGTTTGTTTTATTTATTTTCTTTTTTTGTAAATGAAATTAGTTAATAGATATTGTAAGTGTGTATTATTTTAGGTGTTAGATGTATTTTGGCACCGTAGTCAATTCGTAATGATATAATTCGTAACGGTGAAAATATCTGTCTACATTTTCGGACACGTTTAATTAAACCGACGCGATAATAAAATTTTAGACTTTTATTGGTTCGCTTTTATTTCTCGCGTTTTCTTCTATTTTAGTTTGGTGCTGCGTCGGACTCATAAGACAAGAAAATATTTCTTGTGAGACCGATTTAGAATCGGTAAAGATCGGGCATAATTAAATAAGACTACTCGAGATAGGCATAAATTTTATGCAATAAAAGATGAAATGTACATGCTAAAATGCTCAATTTAGATCAAATAAATTTGATAAACAGTCTAGTTCATAAATATGAAGATTTAAAATAGCGAAATTTTCCAGGTGACTACAATGGTGATCGTGATGGTGTAGGTGCAACTTCTCCCTTCTCAAAGGGTTCAGTGTCCACATCGAATAATACGTGTGGTAAGGCTGGTGTAAAGTTAACTGATATTAAAATTGTGATAGGGAATGATAGGGCTTCTCCATGTCAAGGTGATGTGAGTATGATGGGATGGGTATTTGAAGGCATTAATGTGACAATCGATTTGAAATGAAAGTAAATAACTCGCAAAATGTGCGTATGAAACCGCATGTATAGTGACTATGCACTAATGATGAAATGATGAGATGCTATGATGATGTAGTTATAGTCTAGGGTCAATGATGCAACCTAGTTCTCTATAACCAAGCTCGATGCCAATCTTTCACACCCCAAATTACCTATTTTGCGTGGAATGGAATTCTGGGATTGATTGTCATAGCATCACAATCACAGTTATATTGAACGACCTAAAGTGTCGTTTGGAAAATACATCGCTTGATTTAATAAAAACATTCAGAGTTACAAAGATAGGTCCCAAATGAAAGTTACTATGTGCGGAAAATAAGTTTGGTACAAGTCAAACGATGTTTTTAAAGTATATAAATCCCATGTGAGACGCGTCGTCACCGCGACTCTATGATATGTCCACATGCATGCCATGAAGTATATGCCTTAGTTACCTGAAAATACATTGCTAAAAGTGTCAACACAAAGGTTGAGTGAGTTCATAGAGTTGTTGAAAATGTTTAATACGACTACCACAAGTATAAATTATGTATGACAATGTCGCCACAAAAATGATACAATTGCTATAAGTCCATGACACCGAAACTAGGCGATCATGATGTTCGCCCCAAGCAGTGTTTGCCAAACGACTCAAATAATGTTATTAAATGAAATGCATCCGTTTAACCGGTTGGAATCCACCAACCGGATGGAGGAGTCACCCTCGATAGATCTATCCACTCACCCTCGCTTCTTTCGAATTAACGGTTCATGTTATATAATGGGGACATTCAATTGGCATGAGGTAACTTAAGCAATGTAAATGAATTTGATATACTTGGTATCGTAATAAAATGATGTGCAATGTATTCTCCCGTAGGTTTGAAATAAGTATAAACTTGAATAAATCGGGCTATGAAAACTCACTTTGTTGCAATGATTATGATGATATAATGGCAATCTTGAAATGAGGCGCAACCTCCGACCGTGACCTATTATGAATGATATGTTCTAATGTAAATCATGAAACAATGTCGTGCATGCAAATCCATATGTAATCTATACCACTTGTACGCTTTTGAAAATAGAATTTATCGTCAAAATATATGTTTATGACATCTCGTCATATTATAAAATACTTTACAAGTATTTAAGTTGAAATGGTATCCTACGATAGTCATTTAATGATTTATTATGAAATTATAACTCTTCGTCGTAAAATAATGTCATTTGACAATTTCATGAAAGTGACTAAACGGCCTTGAAATTGCTAGTCGTAAAATGGTGCACATCGAGCATTAGGAAACAAACTCAACGGTTTTGGGAAGCTTGTATCGTTATCTCAAAGTTTTAGCATTCAAGTTTTCATCCTAGAGGTCTCGATCATGGAGAAAAATATAGGTTAAGTATGGTACTTGTGTCCAAAATATTGTTTAAGGGTGGTTTTCGGCAAAGTTTAAGTGACCATAATTTATTTGTTACAATTCCGCTCGACGAACGGTTGGACATTTTGGAAAATATGCTAGGCGAACTTACTTCTACTAGGAGACATCATTTTATAAGAGAAAGTACTCCAAATTAGTTCTCCAACTTTTGTTCTCCAAAATATTTGTTCTCCAAATTTATTCCCCAAAATATTTGTTCTCCAAATTTGTTCTCCAAGATATTTGTTCTCCAAAATATTTGTTCTCCAAATTTATTCCCCAAAATATTTGTTCTCCAAATTTGTTCCCCAAAATATTTGTTCTCCAAATTTGTTCTCCAAGATATTTGTTCTCCAAAATATTTGTTCTCCAAATTTATTCCCCAAAATATTTGTTCTCCAAATTTGTTCTCCAAGATATTTGTTCTCCAAATTTTGTTCTTAGCTTCGTATCAAAGTAAACCTATATATTTTTGATAAAATCGACACATTTCATAACGCTTAAGCCTCATTTTTGACTCATAAAAAGTGGAAGTAACATGCTGAAATTTTCTGAAATAATAGTTTCGTCGCTTAACTTGAAAAATTCATAACTTCTTCGTTATAGCTCCGTTTTAATCCGTTCAAGTGGCCACGTTTTCATTTTGAAGTGTATTTTCTAAATAACTAGCCCAAGATATTTTACAAACTGTCGGATTTTCCAGATTTCATAAATAAGGACAGACCCTTTAACAAACTTGTCGAAATGAGTTTTTATCGCGCAAAACCTATTCTAACAAACTCAAAACAACTCCGAAGCTATCCAAATCCTACCATACACCTTCATAGGGTGTCATGGGTTCCTAGACATCACCAAAAGTGATATGTTTCAAGTGATAATTTATAGGATGATTATAATTGATAATAGGTAATAAGAACACTAAAAGTGGTATAAACTCATATGTAACATGCATGATTCTTGCAAAAATGATGAAATAACATAAAGATGAATATGAAAGAATTATGATGATCATGAGATGCTTACTTGAATGATGTTGTGGATGAAAATGATGAAAACGTTAATTAATCTATAGGTTTTTATTAAACCTTGAAATAGATTACTAGTAAGACATGATAATCACTTGAGCTAGAAAAATTTGATGGTTTCTCTTGGTCTCTTGGGTTGGCCGGCCTTCATGAAGAAAATGGGAGAGCATGAATTATTTTACACATTTGATAACATGGTTAACTATGTTTTTGTGTAGATATTATCTAATGTAGATATTATCTAGTGTAGATATTTAGTTCAAATTGGTGAGTCATGGGAGCAAGGTGGCCGGCCATGGGTATACTTGGGGGAGGGTTGGGTAGTTTGATGATTTAGTGTATTATTTGTTAAGTAAATGTATTATTTACAAAGTATAATGTATAAATTGTAGGTATAAATTGGTATTTATCGTAGCGTTAACTTAAAAATAGATTTTAACGGAACAAAATAAAATGTATTGAAGTCATAAATGTTATAAAAATACATTTCTTACAAACTTTGAGTGAAATAATAATTATCGTGTAGTTTTTTACGAAAACCGTCGTAATTATATAACTATAACAATTTATATACGAAATAAATTTAAAACACCGGGTAAACTCATAATATTATTTTTATAATCTTAATATGAGTATAAAAATATATCGGAATAATTTTTAGAATTGTTGGATAAAATATTCAAAATAATGTTTACGCGATAGCGTTTATTTAATAGGAAAATAAACTTTTAATGAAAAATGCAATCCATGCATAATATTGATATGAAATGATGTCACTAATGATGTGTAGGCTAAATCTAGTCTATATGAAATGTCCTTGATGATATTAAATGAATACGCAGCTTAACCCTCCAGGTTACGCGTTTTTAATACTCGTAAACCTAGTTTACGTAAAATGATGAATAGTGACTCATAAATCGTGATTTTCTCCGGGAATGAATAGTGTTTCGTGAATAGTAAAATTTTGAAATCGTTCTCGAATATTACTCGACTCAAAGCGGTGAATAGTAAAATTTTGAATAGTAATCGGTGAATAGTAAATTCCCGAGATGAATAGTGAAATTTTCAAAGTTTGTAAAATGACCTGAAATTACGAGTTGTCAAAATTAGTAACAAGGAAACTTTGTCAAGGCTTTCTCCAAAAGTGATGTTTATAGTTAAATTCAATATAAAGAAATATATATACTTGTGTATAGTCTATAAGCAATCATAGTAGTGTTCATGAAGGCTTGGTGTAAACTCTTGATGTGATGCACAAATCATAAGCAAATGATTTCCAACCATGGTTTATGTTTGCAAAAATCATTCTAAGAACAAAAACATATACGTAATCCTTTCGGTCCTTATCCTAACGATTATCCTTTAGAAAAATCAATTTGTTTGTAAAATGTTCTTATTAAACTTGTTCCTACGAATCTTTCGACCGTTCGTGATGAAAATGTTTCTAGTCTTGTTTTAATAAGTAAACATGGTGGTTGTCAATCCCCATATCCTCATACTAGTTTGTCACTTAACTTTTTGGAATAAAACACAAGAGAAATCCTTTCGGTCCTTTTTCTTAAAACATGTTTTACCGACAAATCAAACAAGACTAGTAGTTTTCCAACAAACTCATTTAAACAAGATCATATATACATGCATCACATATGAGAACACTAGTATGATTTCCTACATCCTACACACAAGTATATTCAAAAACTACTCCATGATAGTAATAATAACAAAACACAAAAAATAACAAAGTAATTCCAATAACTCAAGAGAATAGAAATCCATAACAAAGTTCATAGAATACCTAAACTTTTGCGATTACAAGAACTAGAAATCGTGACTTATAGCAACCACGCCTCAATCACCTAGCTTAACCGTATAACTCGAATAACCAAAACAATGGATGAGAATTGCTCTCTCCAACCTCTGGGCGTTTTACGGTGAATACTAAACTTTGGGATGAATAAAATGGTTGGTAATAGTTTTGGTGTTAACTATTACACTTTGGGTTGTGTCACACCTAGAATACTAAGTCTAGGTTCAATATATAGCCAAAGAGACTTTACTAACTGGCCAAAAACGTTCCCAACAAGTTAATAACAAGAAATGATCGGCCCCTAATGATTATGGAGAGTTAAGGCAACATTAAATGAGTTTTTGTGTAACTCTAGTTCATGCAACCGAACCAGTTACGATGCAACCGGATCGGTTGCGTTTTGACCATCGCCCCACCGGATCGGTTGCGGGCTCCAACCAAACGGTTGGGCGCCTCAGCTTTGACTTTTCTTGACTTTCTTGATTCGCGCCTCTTTCTTTGTTTCCGCTGATGATTTCCAAGACGAAACTTGATCTTTCCTTGCTGTAGATACTTAGAAATCATTGTGCTTCCTAATCATTGAGTCCAAAAGCTTCCTTGCTCGACTTCCTTTCTCGGGAATTCTCCAAATGTGCATAAAAACTTCATTTCTTCATCATTTGCGATACCTTGCTACATATACATACACAATACGCATCTTTTGCACTTTTGCAACAATTATGAGTAAATATAGCCGATAATCATGCACAAAACCAACAATAACGTGACTAAAAACATGTTCATTTTAAGCGTTATCAGCTATCCATAGATATCAACGGCTCATCCCGTACAGTTGGAGTGAGTTAATAAGTAGTGTAGTAACAGGGGACTTTTACAGTTGTTCTCAGGCGCCAAACATAAGCATACATATCAATTTGCACAAAGTAGCAGAGCATACCTCAATAGGTTAAATCAGTTCAGTAAATCCATAATTCCATGAATGCATAACCAATTTAGTTTTAAGTAATCATAGCATGCTTTTCACCCCAAAATGAGTAAAACAGTAAAACGGGGCTGTGAAACTCACAGTTTATTGAAGTTGTTGTATACTGACCTACATCTTGTATTATTAATTCTTAATTGGTCGGTGGTATATCCTTATTCTCAAGTTAGGGGTTGGAAAAGTATTAATATATATGTTCTTTTTGCAAGCCCCCCACATAAACGATTATAAAATATATTATGTGGCTTTGTTTGCATGAGCATGGTTTATTCGTGGTGCTACATTGGTTCTAGTTTCACATGCTGTTAGCTTCCATTTGTTAATGGATCATTCGAGGGTTCTTATTTTCATGTGAGAAAGTTGGAGTATCATATGTGCTATGCATTGGAGATAAAGGTGAAAGTTTTGGTGAAGTTTTTTTTTTGGCAACACGTTTTGAAGAATGGTGTTCGATCGAAGATTGGTAACAATGAAACGCTACCAAATTCAACATTAGTTCTGTTCCAAACGAAGTTAGTACTGTTTGTTGGTCAATTAATTCTGCTCGTTCATCGGTTATTAACAATGAAATGCTAGCTTTACGTTTCCACTGCTCATGAGTCGTTACCACTGCTAGTGTTAAGTCATTACCACTGCTATAGTTACTCGACCACTGCTACAAGGTTTAGGTTACAACTACTGTTGTTGGAATTCGTGAATGTTGCTGTTGTTGGAACGTGAGCTAAAACTACTGCTGGAACTAGTTGAATCTGCTGCTACGTTTGAGTAATCTACTGCTAGCGTGATTGTTTCTACTGCTTGTTCATTTACTCATGAATCTGTTGCTCAAAATGGTAGATACTCCTTAGTGTGTTTGCTTTTGGAATCGGACCTACTAATTGAAGCTACTATCATTAGACATGGACATGCATGTTGGGGTATAAGGATAAAAGTGGTTTGTGATTTGAGACGTTTAGCAACACCTCAGCAACAGAATTAGTGTCACTAACAAATTTGGGAGGAAGGAGCATACAAGTTAGTGACAGATTTGTGACAATCTTACAACAGAAAAAGTGTTGCTAACAGGTTTGGTTTGCATTTTCTGATAGATTTATTCTTCTACAGCTAGTATTGTCCGAGAAAAGTTAGTTTCTAATGCTTATGTTATTCGATATCGGATGATACACGATTTTTGGTTCTCGAATAGTGTTGGAATTGAGGGGAAGTTATACAAGTTTTTGATACGGAGTTTATTGGATACACACACATGGGATTTTTGTTCACACACACAAGAAGATTGGTATTTTTTCTTAAAGGTTTTAAAAGGCTCGTTTTTGGTGTTTATTAATTAATTGATTACGAAGACGATTATTTATCACTTATTTGAAGGTGAAGTGGAATTACTTGGATACGTGTTCTTATTATATTTTTAAACGGCTGAATACGTTTAAAAGTAACTTGTTCGTGCCTAAAGGATTTTGACGAAGACTTGCAAAATCTAGTTCTCATAGGTCAAGGGGTGGATGGATGAAGACCTAGTAAACTATCACTTAAAGGAGTTACATTGTAGTGCTCAGTGTCTCATTGAAGATGAGGATTTTTTCAAGAGGTTGCGATCTACTTATATTTTGGTTAGCAGTATAAGTTCAACGTCACGTGGATAGTACAAGACATAAGACACAAGTTTGGGTTATTTTACTTCTTCATCAAATTCGTTATACTTGGTTTTTTTCACAAGTGATCATTACAAGGAGCTTACAGATTTGAAGAATCATTTGATATTCATGCACCACTCAAGGGGAAGTATCTATTGCATATGTTCTCTATTTGTTGATAACAAAAAGGGGAAGAGACGTTGGAGTGGTGTGGCATGGATTAAGGGGAAGACAGAGGAAGACAAGAATGTTTCGTTCATGGTGAGATTTAATTATCTCAACACGCTACTCGTCTAAGGAAAATAAATACGAGAATCGTGTTTGTTTGTCATCATCAAATAGGGAAGATTGTTGGGTTTATTGATTTGATGATACAAAACAATAAAGAATGAAACATCAAGGACTTAAAGTAACAAGAAGAAAATCTACAAAAAGATGGAGGGACTTGCTTGCAAAAGAAGATTTACTTATTAGTGCCTAAGGTAATAACTGATAAAGTGGTTGGAAGCCATTTTTATGTTGTAAAGGCCTCAGCTAGCTGGCAGTGGAAACCAAAAACAAAGGTTTTACATCATGCCAGTAGTGCATCAATGGACTTAAAGAAATTTGACTATGTTGATGCACAGGGCAGACCTAAGTCAGTATTGGCTTGGGTCCACAAAAGAAACTAATATGTTTACTTTTATGTGCAGGGCAATCTACAGGATGAGCTAAAGGATAAAGGAACATTTAACAGTGGTTGCTCTGGGCACATGACATGGGATGGGAGCAACCTTGAGGATTTTGAAGCTTTTTGTTGGGTTTATTGATTTGATGACACAAAACAATAAAGAATGAAACATCAAGGACTTAAAGTGAAAAGAATGAAACCTACAAAAAGATGGAGGGATTTGCTTGCAAAAGAAGATTTATTATTTAGTCATTTGTAGAGATTTGTAAACCCTAATCCTCTAGTATATAAAGAGGACATGGGGTGTAGGTTTTATTAATTAAGTCTTCCAATATGTAGACGTCTAGTAAAGGGGTGTGTGTGTGTGTGTCTAGGGCGTGTGTTCTTGTAAACGCCTAGACTAGAGTTAGTTTAGTTAACCCCCAAGATGAAAGAAGTCTTTGATCCCGATTACATTTAGGAACACGTTATTAATATAATTGGAGGTGATGGTGAATGAAACCTTGTGTCAATAACATAATTGTTCTTTGTTATTCCGCTGCGTATGTATATGTTATTGTTAAACCCTAAGGCTCAAAACGATCTCATGGAGTCTATCAAACTCCACAATTGGTATCAGAGCTCGAGGAGCTCGTTACCTAGGGATTCGCAAGGTTTTAATGGTCAAAGAATGGCGAAAAGAAGACAAAATTCGAATCTCAAAATTTTTCGTATATGTTTCTGCAGCACTGTTTTGAAACGATTATAACTTTTTCGTGAACCGTTGGATCGTGACGAAATTTTTGGTGGACGTTCTCTATATATTCATCTAACTTTTCACCAGAGGGATCGTCAATTCGAGCTCGTAATCAAAAGTTATTCAGTGTCAAAGTCTGCTGCAGAAACGGGGTAAAGTTTCGAATTTTAGAGTTTAATTGCATACAAAATCGATCTCTATTGAATGTATAATCTAATATTGTCGTTTTTTGCATCCTTATGATTGGTCCACCTCGTATTAAACTGATTTGGTTATATTCTTGTGCATGGAATACTCATTAATTCCATGTTGCACATTGTCTAGACTCTGAGCTGCATAAATTATTTATGATTACCTCGTACAGAAATTGAGAGTCGGTTGGTAATAAGTTATTATTGTATTGGATGGTGCACTATTAAATTGTCGACCTTTGCATATGATCTATACTCTCAATCGTGGGTAGGTAATGCTATTATCTATATACGATTGGACATGTGCTGCTCGAACAGTTTTGGTTAAGTATTGTCTTCGAAACTTTATGATGTTCGACAAAGGTGTTCATTCGATATCGGTTAATGCTTTTGGTAATACGTTTATTCTTTTCCGTGTAAATTACCACTGCTCGAAGACGATTTGTGCTGCTTGTACAAGAACTATGGAGTCTGGCACGTTCTTGAGAGTGTGAAGGATAAAACGTGGGTAGTAATGATTGGATTCGATGTACGAGATGCTTCATGGATCCTTGAATCTTGGTTTTGCTTCTTGAATGATTAGTATTGTTCAACTTACGTATCTACTACTCGCTCGTTCAACGTTTATACTTTCCTCTGCTACCTAGTTCGTTACCACTGCTTGTGATAGATTGTATCCACTGCTACAAGGCTTATAACCACTACTAGTATTTTTCCGTTTTCACTGCTAAGCATACTTGGTTACCACTGCTATGCTTATACGTTAATGTTGCTACTCGGTTTTAAATGCTTCTCAACAACACTTACTACTGGCATGAACTATGGTCGATCATGGGTTTTTGACTGTCATATTTGAGATATTATAGTTATTGGTTGATCATGGGACATTGATTGGCGTTGAACTTGAAGATTAGTCGTATATTATTCATAGTTGCATGACAGTGTTGACTTATAGTCATTGATTGGTTGAGCAAATAAAGTAGGGTCGATGGATGCTAGCTGTAAAGGGTGCACATAATTAATGTTACCTCGTATCATTACATTCGTTGGTCAGTACTATCTTTAATTGGTGGGATGATTGCTTTTGTTGATGCTTGCAACTACTGGAACTCAGATTTGGTTGTGAGATTTAGAAAAGGATACAAATCAATATTATAGATGTTGGTGTCATAGGGATAATAAAAGAGAATGGAGCACATGCGGACATGCGTTCGTATTTTTATTAGTGTCGAAATTCTTCTTGGTTTGATGGAGGATATGGGATATTGATGGACTTAATGGGACAGTGTAATTTGAAATCCATATTGGATATATTGGGGTTGTCATTGTTTGATGCGTTGTTAGAATTTTGAGAACATTTTCTCTTGCTAGCTTTGTTCGAGATAAATAAGTTTATCTTTGCTAGTTTTATTCGATGTCGGACGACGAAGGATTTCGGTTCTCGTATGGTTTTGGACTTGAGGAAAGTTGTACAATTGTTATGGATTTTTGGCGACACACATATGGGATTTTGATTCACACACACAAGAATTTTGGTTAATTTGTTCTTAAAGGATTTAAAAAGGCTCGTTTTTGGATTTATTGATTTAATTGATTACGAAGACGATTATTTATCACTTATTTGAAGGTGAAGTGGAATTACTTGGATACGTGTTTTATCATATCTTAAAAGGATCATACCTACTTTTAAGGTAACTTGTTCGTGCTTCAATGATTGTGACGAAGAATTGACATGACACTTAAAGGAGTGACGTTATTGTGATCAGTGATTATTGTCAAGAGATTGCGGTCTCCCTATACATTGGTTGGTATACGTTCAGAGTCACGTGGATAAACAAGACATAAGATACAAGTTTGGGTGATTTTACTTCTACATCAAGTTCGTTATATTTGGTTTTCTTCACAAGTAATCATTACAAGGAGCTTAGAGATTTGAAGAATCATTTGATGTTCATGCACCATTCAAGGGGAAGTTTCTACTGCTTACATTCTCTATTTGTTGATAACAAAAAGGGGAAGAGATGTAGGAGTGGCGTGGCATGGATTAAGGGGAAGACAAAGGAAGACAAGAATGTTTCATTCATGGTGAGATTTAATTATCTCAACTTCGCGCTACCGTCTAGGGAAGTTCGTACAAGAATCGTGTTTGTTTTGTCATCATCAAATAGGGGAAGATTGTTGGGTTTATTGATTTGATGACACAAAACAATAAAGAATGAAACATCAAGGACTTAAAGTGAAAAGAAGGAAACCTACAAAAAGATGGAGGGACTTGCTTGCAAAAGAAGATTTATTATTTAGTCATTTGTAGAGATTTGTAAACCCTAATCTTCTAGTATATAAAGAGGACATGGGGTGTAGGTTTTATTAATTAAGTCTTCCAATATGTAGACGTCTAGTAAAGGTGTGTGTGTGTGTGTCTAGGGCGTGTGTTCTTGTAAACGCCTAGACTAGAGTTAGTTAGTTAACCCCAAGATGAAAGAAGTCTTTGATCCCGGTTACATTTAGGTAACACGTTATTAATATAATTGAGGTGATGGTGAATGAAACCTTGTGTCAATAACATAATTGTTCTTTGTTATTCCGCTGCGTATGCATATGTTATTGTTAAAACCTAAGGCTCAAAACGATCTCATGGAGTCTATCAAACTCCACACTTTTGATGGAGGTTATGTGGCTTTTGGCAAAGATCCAAAGGGAGACAACATTGTTGGCAGAGGAACAATAAGGACAGGGAAGTTGGACTTTGAGAAGGTATATCTGGTACAGGGACTGAAGTAAAATTTGTTCAGTGTTTCCTAAATGTGTGATAAAAAGAATTGGGTACTTTTTGGGGAAACTAAATGTGTGGTGTTGTACCTGATTTTAAATGCCTGATGATAAGTATGTGCAGCTTAGGGTTCCTAAGAAAGAGAACATATATTGCTTTAACATGGAAGATGTAATTCCTAATAGAACCTTAACCTGTTTTTTTGCAAAGGCATCAGTTGATGAGTCAAAATTATGGCATAAAAGGCTAGGCCACCTAAATTTCAAAACAATCAATAAATTAGTGAAGGGAAAATTAGTGAGAGTGTTACCTTATAAGGTTTTTGAAAGTAAAGAACTTTGTGTGGCTTGTCAAAAAGGTAAACAACATAGAGCCTCTTGTAAGACAACTCAACCACTGTTTATGTTACATATGGACTTATTTGGCCCTACATTTGTGAGAAGTTTGAATCATAAGCAGTATTACCTAGTTATCACAGATGATTATAGCATATTTTCTTGGGTTTACTTTTTAGCATCTAAGAGTGACACTAGTGAGATACTTAAGAGTTTCATAACTAAGATAGAAAATCAGTTAAACCATAAAGTTAAAGTAATCAGATGTGATAATGGAACTGAGTTTAAAAATGATGTTATGAATCAGGTTTTTGTGGCAAAGGGTATAGAAAGACAGTTTAGTGTTGCTAGGACACCTCAGCAAAATGGTGTAGTTGAGAGGAAAAATAGGACACTAACTGAGGCTGCAAGAACAATGTTATTTGAATCTAAGTTACCTACTACCTTTTGGGCTAAAGCTATTGGCACAACATGTTATGTGCAAAATAGAAGTAAGGTAGTTAAGCCTCATAACAAGACCACATATGAGCTATTACATGGTAGGAAGCCTATGATAGATTTCCAAAAACCTTTTGGGTGTCCTGTTACTATATTGAATACCATAGACCACCTAGGCAAGTTTGAGGAAAAGGAAGATGATGGATACTTTATTGGCTACTCTTTCAATAGTAAGGCCTTTAGAGTATACAATAAGAGGTCTAGAATTGTTGAAGAGAACCTACATGTTAGGTTTAATGAAGAGACTTGTTGATCCTAGTTGAGCAAACGATCCTTATAGAAACCGACTTAACAATTACTTATTAAATATTACATAAATTTAATATTTAATCTTAAGAAAAACGATAAACACTAAACACCTCAATATTATTATTAATCTGAATACTCTAACAATTATTAGGGTTTTTACAACCTTGAAGTGTATCGACCTTAGATATAGCAAAACACACGTATATCTAATCTAACCTAGGACCTCCTTTTATAGGCTAAGGAATCCTTAACAATATACAAAACTTATTCTACAAGATAAATATCTTTTCCATACTTATCTAATACAAAACATTAAACCAACTTACTAACTAGCAGTGGTTACAATTATACTAACAGCGGTTTCACACTTCTACTAGCCATGGTTTAATCTCCAGCAGTGGATTCCCTCTTCTGGCAGTGGTATCTTTTACTCTAGCAGTGATTCCAATACTTAGAATAATTCCTGATCTGAGGAAACTAAAACCCAACAATCCTCCCCTAAACTTGATACATTCAAATAGAATTCTTAAGTTTCCTTTAAGCTCAAAACATCTGTATTGGAGGATATATCCAAACTCTTACCAGAAAGCAACACATCTCAATTCTTCTTTTCAGTTTCTGATTCTGATGTGTAATCCACAGCTTTAGACATATCAGCCTTTCTCTTCAATCTTCCTTGAGATTTAGCTTTAATTACCAAAGGCCCTTGTATGTATCGCAATCTTCTCAATCTTTTGAAACGATTGGATCAATAATAGGATGAGTTTCCTTTGTTCCTCTTGAAGTGATTTTAGCTTCCAACATTTGTCTTGCAACATTCTTTGATAAACGATAATCCTTATCAACAAACATGAAGAACTTCTTCTTTGTAGTTTGTACTGCATGAACCTTGCAATATGAATATAACAGCCATTCAACCACCTCACAATTATCCCAATATTCAGCATTAAAATCAAGTTGAAACATGTTCTTTATAGCAGTCCACACAAATTTAGCTAACTCTCCTGTTGGACCAGACTTCCCATATATGAATTCCATTACTTTCCACAACTGTTCCAAATCACCCTTAGTCAAACAATCCAATAATATACCAAAGTTGAAATAAGTGCTTTTTCTTCCATCCCTTCTTGTTATTTCAACTACTTCTCTATCCCTTTCTATAACTATCTGACAATCTTCAATGGGGTGAATAGCTCTAACTGGAGTAGGATTAATAGGTGCACTCTCCAGAAGATACTTTTCAGTTCTTTCTTTCTTTTCTACCTCTTCATCTACCTTTGGTCTTTTTGAACCAGATTCTCTCTTAGCTTCAGCTTTTCTCTTTAACCATTCAAACTTCTCTTCGTAATTCATTGGATTGAAGTCCTCATTAATTCTCATACACCTCGATAAATTTCTACAATTCTCTCATATGTGCACTTACTTAGATTTTCACTAACATGAATGCCCATATTCTTGATAATCTTCATCATAACATTTCTCATCTCACCCTTTGTAGGAGGTTTCTTCCTTTTAGCTTGCTTCTTTTCTTTACTTATCTTTCTTGCCCATTCACCCAAGACTCTAGCTCTTTCATCAATGGATAACAGTACCCATTCTTGAGTAGGGTACTCATTCTTTTAAGCTCTCAACCGCTTATTTTTAAGTTGTAAAATTTTGTTTTCATTAAAGTTACTTAATATCCATGCTTTATAATTCATGTCCAAATACAATTCCAATCAATCAAGAGTGTAGTTATCAATCAAAATCTTTACGGATCATTATCCTTAGTGATCATTCGACGTCGAACGTTTTGAAACACCATTAATCCTCCGTGGGACTTAACGACCGGAATCCACTATATTCCAAGGAAATTGCATTGGTTTTAGATTGTTTGAATTTTATTACGGTTGACCATTCACAAGTGGTTGACTTGTGTGATAAACTTGACGGTTGGGATCCAATCAAATTTTGGCGCATGCCGGGAGGTCAGAAGCGTGTTTTAAACATTTTCGATCCATTCTTGCACATATACCACCTTTGTAAACAATTTTTGTAAAGTTATCATAATCCAAAAGTTCATTAACACTTTTCCTAAAGTGTTAACAACACCAAAAATATAAAACAACAAAACAATCTTGTATTTTCTTTAAGGTGATTCTTAAAGCGATGCGATTTGGTTAAACGAGGCGATACCAAAAATATTGTCCAAAAGTTTTAAACCCTTAGCACAAATCCATACCTACGTCTTTTTAGTGGTACTTAATAAATACATAAAATCAACCACATAAACCAAGGCGGTACACCTACCAACTGGGGTGTGAACATTAATAAGTTCCCAATCTTAAAGATCAAAACTTGCCTTTGTGTCCTTGTGATTTGGTGTACCTTTTTCAAAAAGCCATTTCATTTGTGATTATTGGTTTAAGTTCACTTGTCGCTTTGTCCGAACAAAGACATATCGGTCTCGGTCTAATGTTGGACCTTCTACTTCATCTCCCGTGAGTACATCTAGCACCGATGCTAAGATTGACAAACTCACAGATATTGTTCAAAGCTTTGGTTCTTGCTAACAAAAGAAAGTCACTTTCACACAAACACCATCACATGGTGAAGTGAAGAAAGTCGAGTGCGTGTTACTTGTGGTGGCCTCATGCATACTACAATCTGATCGCCACCGATGGTAGTCCGTTTGAAGCCAATGCTATAGCGGTACTTCACATCAGGAGGTAATCAATACCGTCCTCAAAATGAACAAAACTACCGTGCTAATACTTATCGTGGACCACCGGTTTAACGAATCCTAACATACAAAACCGAATCGAACCAACCTAGAATTAACCAAGGTTATCAAAACCAAGGTAATTTCTATCCCAGACCAAATCAAGGTTTCCAATATCAAGGAAACCTTAATCAAAACAATTTCAATCGAGGGAATCAATTTCGTGGAAATGTGAATCCTAACCAAGGAATTTTCAACAACAAGGTCATAATCAAAACATCCGACCTCAAAATTTCCCTCCACCTCCTCGGTACCATCATCGATGAGTTATTGAAGCAATTCATGAAATCCCAAGATGAAATGAACAGGTTGTTGGTCGGTCGGATCACGATATAAAGAAGTCTTTAAATGATCAACCCTGGGCTCTCGGAAAACTTCGAGCAACACGATCGCTAACCGGGGGCGATGCAAAGGCGATCACAACCGTAAGTGGTGTTTCATACAATGGACCCGTATTCCTACTACCTCTTCTTCTTTCCCGAAGGTAGTGGAAAGTGAACCCGAGGCAACAAAGGACAAGGAACTTCCTACTAATAACGGAGGTACCAACGATGTCCATCCTCAAGTTGTCCGAAACCCAAATCCAATCCAGAGTTGTTTTTGAACCTCTGTAGCTCCCTGTGAAAACCCCAAATCCAAATCTTCTATTCCTTACCCATCACGTTTGAATGAGCAAAAGCTGAAAAATATCATCAAATGGACAAATTTTTCAAATTTTCCAAGAACTACATTTTGATTCCATTTTCCGGTGACTTTGTGGTTGTTGATTTCGATCTCGATCAACGGGTTCCTCTCATTGTTGGTCGAGGATTCACGAGCAGGCGTGCTCTCATTGATGTATTTGAGCAAGAAATCACATATATCATTGGAAGCTTGAAGAGTACTCTCAAGAAGTTCTTGGTTATGATCATAATTCTTGAGTGATAATCTCACTCATTCATCTCAACCCATCATCGCCAAGTCTACTCCTTCTCTCACTCCGTTTGAGGAAAGTGACTTCATTGGAAGCTTGAAGATACGAGATTTGAGTAAAGATGAAAAGACTGCTCATAAAGGTCTTGAAGTCACACAACCAAGCAATTGCTTGGAAACTCTCCGACATTAAGTGGTATCAACCACAATTTTGTACTCACAAAATCTTGATGGAGGATGACTTCAAACCAAGATCCAACATCGAGAAGGGTGAATCCTAAGATCCATGATGTTATCAAGCAGGAGGTTATCAAACTTCTTGATGCAGGATTAATTTACCCGATCTCGGATAGTCCTTGGGTTAGCCCAATTCAACGTGTTCCTAAAAGGGTGGCATAACTGTTGTCACAATGAAGAAAGCGAGTTAATTCCAACTCGGCCGGTAACGGATGGCGTGTGTATTGACTATCGCAAGTTGAATGACGCCACCCGAAAAGACCATTTTCTCTACCCTTCATGGACCAAATGCTTGAGAGATTAGCGAGGCGAATACTATTGTTTCCTTGATGGTTTCTCGGGTTATTTTCGATTCCCATTGATCCACGGGATCAAGAGAAGACCACATTCACCGCCCATACGGAACTTTTGCCTACGCACATATGCCTTTTGGCCTATGTAATGCTCCGGCACGTTCCAACGATGTATGATGGCCATATTCCACGACATGGTCGGAAACAATGGAGGTGTTTATGGATGACTTCTCGGTTATTGGGGACTCGTTTCAAACATGTCTCTCCCATTTAGAAAAAATGCTAAACGGTGTGAAGACACAAATCTTTGTCTAAATTGGGAGAAGAGCCACTTATGGTCAAAGAAGGCATTGTCCTTGGCCATAAGATTTCCAAAAGCGGATTGAGGTAGATAGAGCAAAAGTCGATGTTATTGCTAATTACCTCATCCTACTACCGTCAAAGGTATTAGGAGTTTTTAGGTCATGCCGGTTTTATCAAGATTCATACAAGATTTTTCTAAAATCGCTTGCCTATGACTCATCTTCTTGAAAAGATGCTCTTTTATCTTCTCACCGAGTGCATCAAGCTTTGAAACATTAAAGAAAAAGCCTTCAAGCAGCCCATTCTCGTTGTTCCCGATCGGGATTTACCCTTTGAGCTCATGTGCGATGCAAGTGATTTTGCTATCGGTGCGGTCCTAGGGCAACGTAGATCCAAGCATTTTCACCTATCCACCACATAGTAAGACTATGATGAAGCTCAAACCCATTACACTACTACGGAAAAAGAATTACTAACCGTGGTGTATGCGTTTGAGAAGTTTCGGCCGCATTTAATCTTGACCAAATGTGTGGTGTATACGGATCACTCGGCTCTCAAATATCTCTTTGCAAAACAAGATGCAAAGCCGAGATTGCTCTGTTGGGTTCTCCTCTAGCAAGAATTTGATATCATTATACGTGATAAAAGGAGTGAGAACCTAGGCTGGCGATCATCGTCCGATTAGAAAACCCTCACCAAGATGTTTTCGAGAAAAGGAAATAAATGAAACATTTCCTCTCGAGACACTCAATGCGGTTTCTTTTCGTGGAAACTCTACCACTCCATGGTTTCTTGACTTCGCAAATTACCATGCGTGTAACTTCATAGTGAAAGGAATGTCAACCCAACGGAAGAACAAATTCTTCAAAGATGTTAAACATTACTACGGGACGACCCTACTTATTCAAAATCGCGGATCAAGTCATCCGACGGTGTGTTTATGGACGAAGCTATGGACATTCTCAAAGCTTGCCATCTTTGGACCCACCGGGGCCATCATAGTCCAAATTACACCGCCAAAAGGTGTTTGACTCGGGTTTTATTGGCCCACTATTTACAAAGATGCCCACGAATTTGTCAAAACACGTGACGCTTGTCAACGTCACGGAAATATCTCACAAAGAAATGAAATCTCGCAAAATGCCATTCAAGTGTGTGAGATCTTTGACATCCGGGGCATTGACTTTATGGGCCATTTCCATCATCTCGAGGAAACAAATACATACTTGTGGTGTTGACTATTTGTCAAAATGGGTTGAAGCAAAAGCTTTGCCTACCAATGATGCCCGAGTGGTTGTGAAATTCTTAAAATCTCTTTTGCTAGGTTTGGAACTCCATGAGCTATAATCGATGATCGTGGTACGCATTTGCAATGACCAATTTGATCGAGTCATGCAAAAGTATGGTGTAACCCACCATCTCTCTCGCATACCACCCCAAACAAGTAGGCAAGTGGAAGTTTCCAACCGTGGTATAAAAGAATTCGGAAAGGACGGTGGCGAAAACCGTGCATCACGGTCGGATAAACCGATGGCGACTGGGCCTTCCGTGACGACTTATAAAACACCCATCGGTGTACTCCATACAAGCTAGTGTACGGAAGGCATGTCATCTGCCGATTGAGCTCGAGCACAAAGCATCTTGGGCCTTAAAACATGCCAACTTCGATATTCATACAATGTGGTGATCACGAAAAGTTCAAATGAATGAATTAAATGAACTCCGTGATCAAGCATACGAGAACTCTTTGATCTACAAACAAAAGACAAAGAAGATTCATGACTCAAAATCAAGAACCGCGTTTTCAACGTTGGTGATCGAGTCCTTCTTTTCAATTCAAGATTGAAGATTTTCTCAGAAAACTAAAATCCAGCACTGTCCGGGCCATTCACCATCACTAAAGTATTTCCTTATGGAACCATTGAGTTATCTCACTGATGGTCCAAATTTTAAAGTGAATGGTCATCGATTGAAACACTATTTTGGAGAGGACATTCCACGTGATTGTCCCGATCTACAAACTTTCCCCATGAACCAATGAATGCGGGGATCGAGTCAAGCTAGTGACTCGGTAATCAAAAAAGAGCACACCATATGGGTTTTCACCCATATTTCGACTTCTTTCTATTTTCTACCACCCTAGTGTGGGGAGTTGCCCAGCGGTTGTATATAAGTACTCTCTAAAAAATAAATAAATAAAAATGTATATATCAAAAATAAAATAATGGCGTAGTATTTTCCTTTTATATTCTATGTTTCGGCATAACAGGGGTACTTTGAATATTGAGGGCAATATTCATTTCTAGTGTGGGGGAATTCTCACGAATTTTATCATGTAATTATACCACCCAATTCCCCGTATTTTGGCCAAAATTTTTTTGAGTAAGTGTTTTGCACTCACTCAAGAAATGGTAATCATCCGCCATGTCTAACCCACATAAGGATTGGCTAATCCAGAGCAAACGGCTCTTGGTAAAGATATCTCAAATCCGTTTACGGCTTGCAATTTGCCCAAAATTGTATGGTATTATTTCACCATATCTTTAATTAGTGAAGAGTTGGCTAGCTCGCAAGTTTATGGCTTGTGGTAAAGGCGGTTGGAAAACCATAATTGGTAATCGACTCACCAAAGATAATATTGATAATTTATCTAAGAGTTGGCTAGTCCGAAACAAACGGTTTCGGTAAAGACAAATCAAATCCGTTGAAAGTCGGTGATTTGCTCAAAATCATTTGGTTATCATTGTACCAAGGTTCTTACTTGAACTTAAACAATTGGCTACTCGAGTAATGGCTTTTGGTAAAGAGATGAAATCCATTAAATTTTCTCGTAAGATTGCTAGGGACTAGCAATAGTTTAGTGTGGGGATTGATAGTGTGCAAATACTCATCATTTTGTACCATTTAAACGCAAAACATCCGAAAACACCTTAAATGCATCAAAATGATAAAAATATCACAAATAAGTATTTTATGTGTTTTAAATGCAAAATTCCAAAATTAGATGAAAAACGTATCAAGTTTGTATAATTGGCGCTTTAGTCCCCAAGTTTCAAAAGTTGTCAAACGGTCCTAGGTAAATCAAAATAAAGAAAAATGTTATTTAAAGTCCCTAGGATTCATGAGTTGTCAAACTTGGTCCTTGAAAGTTAAAATTGTAAAATGACAACTTTAATCCTCAACTTTGAAAAGTGTCAAAATAGTCCCTGATATTTAAAAATGAAAAATTATCAATTATTATCCTTGTACTATTCATAAATGGCAGGATAGGTCCTTGTGATAACTTTGGAATGTTGGCGCTTTGGTCCTCATAAAATGTAAAATTACATAAAAGGTCCTTGTGTTATTAAGCTATCAAACGGACCTCTTTTGTATTTTAACCCACCAAAACCCAAAAGAACCCTCTGTCAATAAACCCATGACCCCCATTGTGAACCCCACTTATTATTAAACTCGGTCAAAATAAGTCAAACCCGCCAAACCCGAGATATCGTTTCACCTTCTTCACCAACTCGCAAACCAAAACCAGTGGTTTTTCCACCTTTCCACTTGTTATCCGGATGTTTAACCACTCCCTCCACCTCCACATCCTCCCAAACTTCTTTAATTGATAAAACCCGCTCCAGACTTTTTTGGCGCCAAATTTCCAAATGGACGATTATGATGATTCTGAAAGATTCAATGGTCAAGATGAAGTGGGAAACAATCAGAGATGTCGATAGAGTCTCAAAAAGATCTTTATAAAGCAAGAGAGAAGCAATGTGAAGATATATCTAGTGTAATTTTTAATTTCCTATGTCGTTTTAGTTAAATTTCAAATTCAAGTGTAATCTTAAGCTTTCAAGTACTGTATTTGTCAATCTTAGTGTATTTTACAACTTTTTCAGTAATCAATTTCAAAGCTTTAGTATCATTTTCAGTTTATGCAAATTCCAAGTTCAAAAATCTCATGTTAAGCTTAATGTTGTTATCAGTTGTTATTTTGGACTCATAAGCCCATATAAGCTCCTCAGAAAGCTTATTAAAGCTTTTAGTAACCTTAAAACTCAGTTTAGTATAAAAAAGAAAAATTACCAAAAATACCAAAAAAATTAGTGAAAAATAAAAAATCAATGGAAATGGAGATCACAGCTGGAGCAGGGTGAATATTGGATTGCCCTTGGGTTAGAAGCTTTGTGGAAAGCTAATAGGAGTGGTATTATGCTTTGGTTCTCGCCACTTGAATTCCAACTTGTAAGCTATTTCTTCAAGATTTGCATTTTCTAGTATAAGTGTTTAAAACCCGTTAATTTTAGCTTAATCTGCTTGAAGATAGGATTGTATCATTCCATTCATGCTAATCTGAAATCCTTTGAAAGTTTCAAAACAGTCTAGTAAAGGACCTGCTTGGTTTCACTTGGTTAACGTGTTTAAGATTGTTCATGTCATTATTCTTGGTTGATACATGTTACACTTGGTCCTAATAACCCAAAGAAGCAATAAAACCAGTGATTATAAGTGTAAAAGTCAAAATAGCATCTCGATCATGTCTTGGTTGCTAGCTGTTGGATTTCTATATTCCATGATCATGTTTTTATGCTCATAAGTTGTTATCATTGATCAATCTAGTCTTAATTTACCTTAATACAACATAATCGGATTGTATCATTCCATTCAGCTAACAATCTATTAGTGTAATATAAAAGTCAAACTTTTCGGTTTAGTCGTTTTTAATAAAATAGATAATTTTATATAGGACTTAATATTAGTTTTCAAGATTTGAGCTTTTGGGATAATAATATTCAACCGCTCATCTTTATCATGGTATTTTTATAATTCCTAATTAGCTTGTTTAACTCGCTTAATTTTTAGCTTATTTTAGACACTTTTTCAAAAAGTGCCTGTCTTGATTTTACAAGCTTTTTCACAAGCTCACACAGAGCTTATTAGTGAACCTCAGCTTGTGAACCTTGGCTTTTTGGAAAGCCAATCTAGCCATCTCTTTAGTCCAGTGCTTATTTCTCCTTTTCTAGCTTATTTGGTAGGGCTGCATTCAGCTTTTAGTTATGTCCAAAAACTCAGTATACAACTGACTCAGTATATACTGAGTCATTAATCAGTTTTACAAGCTTTTTCTCAAGCTTTTTATAAGCTCTCTAGTGGACACCACGGTGAGAGCTTTAGCTTTTAGAATCCCCACCAGCCCAACTTATTGGATCAAGGCTTATTTTGGCTTCTTAGCTTTTGCCCTAGCTTAATTTGGCCTTAAAGATCCTTGCAGTCTGTTTAGTTTATAGTTTAGGATTAGTGCTTATTTGCTTATTATAGCTTATCAATGTATATCTTTGTGCTTTTTAGCTTCATTTGAGTAGCTTTAGCTTATTTGTATCTTATTTCATCTTTGGTTCCGACTTGTAAGCTTGTTTGAGCTTAAAACATCAAAATAAGCTCATTAGCTCATCGTTGAGATCATAAGCTCTCAAACCGCTTATTTTAAGTTGTAAAATTTTGTTTTCATTAAAGTTACTTAATATCAGTAGTATAATAGTTTTGAAAAAGAAAAAACACAAAAACATCATTTTAAAAATAGTGATAGCATTTATTTAATAGAATTTAGCTTTTTAATTTTCTTTTTCAGCTTATTATTAAGCAAATTCTGTTTTTATAATTTTCTTAGTTTTCTGTCATCATAAGATATTTATAGAAATAATTTCATAATTTTTCTAGCTTGTTTAGTATTTATTAGAATTTAAAATAGTTAAAAAGTATTAAATAATTAATAATAAATAAATAAAAGTGTAAAACATTCAGCTAACTCTGAGTAGCTTCCTCATCTTCTAGCTTTTACCTTTCTATGGTCGCTTCTTCTTACTACTTGGTCTTTCACCAAACTCCTTATCATAAGCAATCCGTTCATCTCTACTCTTAAACTTTATTTCAGGTTCAGCAATACCTTTTCCTTTACCAATGTCTGGTACAACCACCTTCTTCAAAGGCTCACCAATAGTCAAACTTTTACTCAAAGGTTTAGGTCCAGTTGGTTTAAGAAACAATGGAACAGGTGCAATGGTAGGTGTAGATGTAGATGAAGTATTACTTAAATTTGTCAGGGTACTGGCAACTTCCTTCTCAACTTCTTTAGGTTTAGGTGGTGAAATAGAAGTGGTTGTGACAATTGTAGATGTGGTTATAATAGCAGTGGGTGAGATTAAAATGGCAGTGGTTGTGTTTACCTCATTTAAAGTTGTAGCAGGGAGTTCACTAAGACTAGTCGTGGTTATAGAAACACTAGCAGTGGATGTGTCCTGCACCACCTCCTTCTCTTTGTCTTCTACTACAGTCTTCAAGGTTTCAAGTATAGCTTCATTCCCATCTTTATCAGACACTACATAATGTTCTCTTTGATCTCCACTATCCGCATCCTCATCCATATTCACACCAGCCTCCCCAGAATCAATGCCCTCACTCCTCCCCTGTTTGGTTACATCCTCCAAAATCACATCCTGGGAGGAGTTCACCTTCTTTTTCTGCTTCCTTACTTTTCTAACAACAGCAACCCCATGTCTCCTCACCTTCTCCATCACAAACATCCTGTGCTTCAAATGTCTAATCTCTATGCCCTGAAACACAGCAAGCTCTTGAAGACTTGAGATTTTATCCTCCATTTTTGTACACTTTATCGTCAATTCATTAAAACGTTCCAGAATATCCTCCTCACTTCGACCTGTGTTAACTGGTCTGAGAGGTGGCTCTTTGGAAAAGTCATCATGTACCTGAGTATGATCTGTCAATTCATGTGCATGTTCCAAGCTACCCTCATCACTTCGAGCTGTGTAACCTGCTCCGAGATGTGAATCATTGGGTAAAGTAAACATAGCATCAGACCGAGCCTGATCATCTATGCACCCTAAATGAGCCAATTGGCTAGGGATTCCTCCACTTGTGTTGAGATCCAAGGAACTCTCCACAATAGGAGTTGCCAAAGGTTGGGTCTTAGGTATGATTCCACTGTCCTGACCAATCTAAGCATGAGTCAGTAGTGGAAGCCCTTCTAATCATGTCACCTCCACTCCTTGTGACAGCCTCATTATCTACACCACTAACACTAGCCTGAGGTAGCTTGGTGCCCTTCCTTCTCCTCCTAGTAAAAAAAATTGGTTCAACATTGGTTTCAGGTTGGGTAGAAGTGGTTACATTTGTTGTAGCAGTGGTTTCAGCAAAGATAGAAGGGGATTGCAACATCAGTGGATTGGGGTTTAGATACATCATCAAACTCAGGAATGTCAGGTAAAGGGATCATTTTAGGGAACAATGGGATAACTCTGATTATGAAATTTGGGTTTTGGTGTCACATATGTGCAAAGACCTTAGAAAGAATATAGTTAACCTCATACTTCTTATTATGTTCAACAGGTTCTGCAATCTGACTATCCACAATAAGTTGAACAAACCTAGGATACAAGTAATACTTACCCTTTTTCCTAAGATTCTGCACAAACCCTTCATAAATCATCCTAGACCAGTTGAATTCCCTCCCTTTTAAAATGTTTACCCTATCTCCCCTTCTAGTATAACCTAACCTTTCCAATCCTTCAAATATAACATCATCAGAAAGATTAACTACACCATCAGCATCATCCAGCTTCAAAATACCTCTAATGATTTCCTCATCAACCAAAATCTCATTATCATCAACCACAGTCCTAATAAACTCTAAACCATCTTTCTCCTGTAGCGCTGCATTCCCCCAGAATTGATGTACAGAGGCTTTAAGAATTGTGGGTGCTACAGTTAATGCAAAGTGAATCTGACTGTGAGTAAGAAAATCAATCATTCCATGAAAGCCTTCGGATTGATTGTTCTTGATTAGGTATGCTACCGAGTTATGGGTTTTCGAATCTGAGTCGGCATTGTGATTGGGAAAGAAAGATGATGTTGATTGTGAATTATGGAGTGAAAAGGGTTTGTGATTAACGCCAATTTTGGAAGGATTTGAAGATCAATTAATTGTCTTGGCAAATGATTTAGGAAATAAATACGGGTTCTTCAAAGTTACAAACAGACCCTCAAGTATCCATGTGCGACAATACAATGTCAGTGGGTTGAAAACCAATAGCGATGGTTTGAAATACTCTAGCGATGGATCTGAGAATCACTTCTCCAATCTTTGACTAAGCATACAGCAATCAAATTCAATCCAAAAATAAGAAAATCATCTAAAAGTATGAAGGATTACAAAAGATTTCCTATTTTATTTATTTATTTTTTTATTTTTTTTAACACTAACTCAGCAACAGCTCCTAAAAGCTCCAAAGTATACAAATATCCTTCATACTTGCACATCAAACACAAATCAAACACTAGAAATATGGTTAAGATTAGCAGTGGTTAGAATAAAACAAAGTGTGGGTTGAAAATCTCTATTTGCAGTGGTTAGCAAGAATGCTAAATTCCTAGTCAATATAGTCAACGCCAAGTCACTGAATATTCTACCAAAGTTGAAAGACTTTATTTACTCCTCAACCACTCACACCTTCCCCATATTAATGTTCTGATTGCATCTTAACTCTATTTAAGAACCTATAACTCACAAACCACACATATCTCACACACCCCAAAAATTTCTCTCTCAAAAATTCTTCCAAGATCCTCTCACCAAAAAATAACAAGGAGTTACTCAAACCCAATCAATCTAAAAACAGACAGCTCCTCATCTGACAGTGTTTGGGATGAGTTTGTTTTGAAAAATCCAGGTAGAGTTGAGAAAGAGGTGTTTGAAGTGGTTTCTTCTAGAAAGAGAACTCACTTAGGTTCAGCTAAAGGTGGTTGGAACAACTATTTTCCACCAATGAACACAGCTCTCTCAAACCCTTCAGCTGCTGGTCCTTCATCTCTCCAACCAATGCCTCAGGATGCTATTATCAAGGAAGACAGCTCAGACATAAGTTCCTATGTGTCTCCTTATAAAGGTACAGATGATGAAACATCTGCAAGAGTCCTGGTTGTGCCTCCCCTTGCTGCAGTAATCCCACCAGAAGAGCTGCAAGCACCACCTTCTCAAGCATTGTTGACAGCACCACCACCAGAGGGACCTTCATCATCATCACCACCTATCAGAGGAAAGGTGATTGGACTAGCATGCCCCAAAGTGTGGAGGGTGATTGAAGGTCGAAGGGCACCGAAAGTGATGCCTGAGTGGGCCTTCCCTAAGAAGCGTTAGGTGGTAGGGGTAGTTGTGAAGCTGGAGTCTGTAGTAGGTTGTGATAGGAAGTAGTCATGTTTAGGAGTCCTTTGGTTGTTGGATCCACTGTAGATCCCATGGTTGTAATCCCCTACTCTTTAGATGCAGTTTATCAATGAAAATAATCCATGGTTATCCGTTGCAGTACATTGCAGCATTCTAATTGATTTTCTCTGCAAAATAGTTAGTGGAAACACAAAGAAACAAACAGTGGTTTGAACATAACAAATAGTGGTTAGAACAAAAGTAGCAATACTAAGATCAACTAATAACAGTACAAGATTTATACAAACTTTTACACAACAATTTGAGATTTAGAGATTAATCATTCCAATACTAACTACAAGGTATCGAAACCTCCCCACATCAAAAGCTTTAGTGAGAAGATCAGCAACATTGAAATCGGTATGGATTTTACCATTTGAATCAACCTTTTCATTACAATCTCTAATAAAATGATGCCTTATCTCAATATGTTTAGTTCTAGAATGTAAAACATGATTTTTAATGATGCATATTGTAATTGTTATTGTCAATGTAAATCTTAGTTTGCATAAAATTGTACCCAAAGTCCAACAATTGATTCTCGAATCCAAAGCACTTGTCCACAAAGAACTAGCAAAGACCACATACTCAACTTCAGTTGTAGAATTAGCCACAATTGTCCGCTTTTACACTACCATGAAATTAGTCTCACTACCCAAAACCGACATCCTCCAAAGAAGAGACTTCCTATCCAAACTAGCACCAAAGATAATCATTAGTCAGATAGGCCACCAAATCAAAAGGTGAATCCATAGAATACCATAGGCCCAATTTAGGATGACCTTTAAGGTATCTAAAAATTCTCTTAACAAGATTCATGTGTGTTGTATTGGGTGTGACTTGGAGCCTTGCACACATATATCACGAGAACATTATATATGGCCTAGATGCGATGAGATACATCAAAGATCCAATCATGGACCTATCGACTTCAAATCTACTTTGGAACTTCCATCATCCGGTAGCAATGGTTTCGAGTTTTCATTGGTGTACCAAACTCTTTACATCCTGAAACCCAAGCTTCTTCAAAATATTTGCTACATATTTATCTTGACTAATGAAAATACCATCAGTCCTTTGTTGAACCTGTAGCCCCAAAAAGAAAGTGAGTTCACCCATAGAACTCATCTGAAACTTATCATGCATAAGTTTCTCAAAATCCTTGCATAGCTCCTTATTGGTTGAGCCAAAGATGATATCATCAACATAAACCTGAACAAGCAATATATCATCCTTGTGCTTCGTTATGAACAAAGTTTTATCAATCAGTCCCCTCTTGAAACCATTATCCATCAAATAACTTGAAAGACACTCATACCAGGCCCTAGGAGCTTGATGCAAACCATACATAGCCTTTTTCACCCTATAGACCTTATCAGGATGATCAGGATCTTCAAAACCTGGAGGTTGACACACATAGACCTCCTCATCAATAGTACCATACAGAAAGGCACTCTTAACATCCATTTGATACACCACAAAATTTTTGAATGGAGCATATGCCAAAAACAATCTAATAGCTTCAATTCTGGCAAATGGGGCAAATACTTCATCATAATCCAAACCTTCAGTTTGTGTGTATCCTTGAGCAACCAACCTTGATTTGTTCCTTACCACTATACCTCTTTCATCCCTCTTATTTCTAAACACCCATTTAGTCCCAATTGCCCTCTTTCCATTTGGAAGGTCAACCAATGTCCATACCTCTTGAAGCTAAACTGTAGTAGCTCCTCTTGCATTGCTTCAACCCATCCTTCTTCTGTCAAAGCTTCTTCAAATCTCTTGGGCTCCTTTTGAGACAGAAAACAAGCAAACAGACAATTTTGCAGATCTTTATGACTATTTCGTTTGTGAAGTGACCTTGCAAAGAAACCTTGTTCAAGAAAGGTTTTTGTGTTCTGAACCTTGCTTCTAGTTTGGACTGGAGTGTTCAAATTTCCAAGTATTTGTTCCTTGGGATGATTCTTCTGTACCCTGGTGGTAGTGATTGGACTTTCATGGATGATAGTTTCCAAATTAGTAAAGTCAGCATTGTTGAGGAAGTCATCCATGTTTTCATCATCAGTGGGAGTATCCATTTCTTCCAAAGCAGGCATATCAGGATCAGTTGGATACCCATCATCATCAATGATTAGCTTGGCAGTGGGTCCAAAGAAGATACTCCCATCTAAGTTAGCAGCAGGGGTTACAAATGAACTGTCATTGGTAGAAGATTGCTTAGCCGTGCTTTCATTTGGCTTAGCCGTGCTTTCAGAATGCTTCTTCTTCTTTTCAATTTCTTCTACCGACACTGAGTCATCAGTCAATGACTCTTCTTTATCCTGATGATGATCGATATTGCTTCCAGAATCCAATACATCATCATGACTGGAACTCTTCTTTTCAATGATTGGTGAGACAGATCTAGCTTTCCACTTTTCAAGCAAATAGAACTCCTTTGGAGAATCAGCATCCTTGGACTTTGCTTCTCTTTCAGAATTCTCTTGAGTACCTGCATCAGTGTTAGTGGATGTACCTGCAATGATAGGCTGATAATTCATAGATTTGGTTAGCATATCAATATTAAACAGCCATTCAGGACCTTTTGTCTCAACACTGGGAGTCTCTTCACTAAACTTAACATGTAAGTTTTCTTCCACTATCCTAGTCCTCCTATTGTATACTCTAAAGGCTTTACTATTGGAAGAATAGCCAAGAAAGTATCCATCATCTGCTTTTTCTTGAAACTTGCCTAGGTAGTCTATGGTATTCAAGATAGTAACAGGACACCCAAAAGGTTTTAGGAATGCTATCATAGGCTTCCTAACATGTAATGACTCATGGGGTCTTGTTATGAGGCTTCACTACCTTGCTTCTATTACTGCACATAACATGCGGTGCCTAAAACTTCACCCAAAAGGTAGTTGGTAACTTAGATTGTGACAACATTGTTCTAGCGACCTCAATTAGTGTTCTATTTTCCTTTTAGCTACACCATTCTGTTGTGGTGTTCTAGCAACACTAAACTATCTTTATTTACTCTTAGCCACACAGAACTGATTCATCACATCATTCTTAAACTCAGTTCCATTATCACATCTGATTACTTTGACCTTATGGTTTACTTGATTTTCTATCCTAGTAATGAAACTTTTGAGGATTTCACTAGTTTCACTCTTAGCAGCTAGAAAGTATACCCATGAAAATCTACTATAATCATCAGTGACAACTAGGTAATACTGCTTATGATTCAAACTCTTAACAAAGTTAGGTCCAAATAAGTCCATTTGAAGCATAAACAGTGGTTGTGTAATGGTGTTTACGCTTTGGTCTTACAAGAGGCTCTATGTTGTTTTCCTTTCGACAAGCCACACAAAGTTCTTTACACTCAAAACCTTAGAAGGTAACCTCTCACTAAGTTGCCCTTTACCGGTTTATTGATTGTTTTGAAATTAAGGTGACCTAGCCTTCTATGCCACAATTTTGACTCATCAACTGATGCCTTAGCAAACAAACAAGTTAAGGACCTATTAGGAATCACATCTTTCATGTTAAAACAAAATATATTCTCTTTCCTAGGTACCCTTAACTGCACAAATTTCTCATCGGCCATTTTAAAATCAGGTGACAACACAACACACTCAGTTTCCCCAAAAAGCACCCAGTTTTTTTTATCACACATTTGAGAAACACTGAATAGATTGTACTTGAGTCCCTGTACCAAATAAACCTTCTCAAAGTCCAGCTTCTCAGTTCTAATGGTTCCTCTTCCAATTATATTTCCTCCCTTTGTATCATTGCCAAATGCCACATGTCCTCCATCATAAGCTTCAAAATCTTCCAGACTGCTCCCATCCCATGTCATGTGTCCAGAGCAACCACTATCCTGTAAATTGCCCTGCACATGAGATTAAACAAGTTAGTTCCTTATGTGGACCCAAGCCAATACTAACTTGGGTATGCCCTGTGCATCAACATAATCAAATTTCTTTAGGTCCATTGATGCACAACTGGCATGATGTAAAACCTTGGTCTTAAGCTTCCATTGCCAGCTAGCTGAGGCCTTAACAACATAAAAATGGTTTCCAACCACTGTGTCAGTTATCACCTTTATAATTTTTAAAACTTCTTTTGTTTCATTAGTGATGTTATGCTCAGCAGTGGATTGATTTTGCTTAGCAGTGGTTACAGTTTGCTTAGCAGTGGTTGGAACCCATTTGGGTGTAGCAGTGATTATAGATTTTTTTTTACCATTTTCATTAGTACCGCTCTAGGAACCATGTTTTTGTTAGGATGAGGTTTGTTTTCTTTGAAAAGTTTTGATGATTTACCCTCCTCCAATGGTTCCAAACTTGTGGTTGGTTTTATAACAATTTCTTTGTAGATGCTCAAACTACCACATTTAAAACAAGCCTTCTTAACACATTGAAACTCATCTCCTAACTGCTTGAAATTAGGCCATTGAAGTTTCTCGATTTCCCTAGGTATGTATCTTTTCATCCTGCTCCTAGGTATCTCATTGTAGTCTACCACTTTCCTAGAAATTGGTGCTCCAAATCTAGGCATAAGGTTGGCTTGTTTAGAATCAACAAGCTTAACATTTGCTAACCTATCAGACTGTGTTGATTCAGGCCTATCATCCTCAGAATCTGATTTCCAATCTTCAATAATTGGACCATCAAATGATATATCAGGACCTATCTTAGGTGATTTAGTCTTACTAATCTCTTCTACAGGTTTGTTGAAACTGAATTCACTACTAAATGATAGTTCTTTTGTAGGTGGTGCATGTTTCATAAGAGAGGGTGGTGGCACATTGTTGTAACCTAGGCCAGTACCATCTTTGAACGATTTTTATACAATAGGCTTATTTACTAGATCAGAAGCATATTGTGTTTTAGCAACCCTAACAACATGTTTTTCTTTTTCTACTAGGGCTTCTTGTTTTACACTCTCTGCTTCTTCTAGTTTCTGTTTAAGCACTTTAATTTCTCTGTCCTTAAGATCAATTTCACCACCTATTATATTAATTTTATCTACATACTCAAACTCACATTTAATACAGAAATTAAGTTTCTCTTCAGCACTCTCAAGACCAACTTTATAACCTAAGTTATCTAGTGAAAGTCTTTCTACTTCTTTTCTCAAACTCTCATTAATAGCTTTAAGAGATTCTAAGTTATCTTGACATGATTTAAAAGACCAAGTAGAATTTTTAGAATCATTAGATACCTCAGAATCTGAACCAGAAGATGAAGCATAGGCCATAAGAGCAAATTTATGCTCTTCAGAAGCTTCACTAGCAAGAAAAGCTGCATTGGGACCTTCTTCAACTGATCACCCGGTCATAATCACCAATACCATCTTGAGCAACCAATGTCAAGAAGAAACAGGCTCTCAAGAGTCTTCTTGATGCCTTCAACCATCCTTTTAGGAGCTCTACATTCTCTAGCAAAGGACCCTTCTTCTTGCGGTTGAAGCACTCCATCTTGCTTTTGTCAAATCAAATCTTCTTTGACCATCATATTTGACCCGTCTACTAGTCCTTCTCAAGAACTTCCTAGCTTGCGGTGTTAACATTGCCATTTTCCACCGAAGATTGATTTCATCAAGATCATCGGGATGAATTTGATCCGAGATCCCGATTTAGTACAAGAACACCGGTTGTAAGATCGCCTAGGAAAGCACAGATGGCACCATCATCGACACTATCACTAAACAGTGGTATTATTAGCAATAACAAATGGATACTTCATAGCAAAGTGGAAACATCTTGAGAATTCATGTGCCATGTGGACACAAAAGCAATGTTTTGTGTTGATGAGGATGAGTCACTATGTTCTTTTCGCACTCATAAACTTTCGTGTTGTTGTAGAGATTGTCCGAGTCATCTTTTCAAAGTCATCTTTGTTTCTCCACACAATAGTATGCACAACCCATTCAGTGACAAACTTTTGATGAACTTGAGATTTATATCTTCTTGAGCAACCTTGTAGTCCACCAATTTCGTTGGGTGATTAGTTTCGTGATCGTTATAGGTGCCATCAAGTTTTCTCCACCGAGAGCGGTGAAGTTTTCAAGTCGATGCTTGAGCATGTTTTTCCGGATTTCTTGGTAGCTTCATTACCAGCAAATCTTGTTTCAATGGCATCCATTAATTCCTTTGTTGTCTCATACTGCTCAAAGTCCAATGCATACTCATTAGGTATTCACATACTGAGAATACTATGAGCTTTAATCTCCAGCTTCCTTTTAGCCTTGTCAACCTCACTGACAATGGTTATTTCCTTACCATCATCACCCTTCTTAGGAAGAGTATCACCATTCTCAACAACATCCTAGATGGTGTAATCAATCATACAAATGTATTGCCTCATTCGCATTCTCCATACCTGATATTCACCCTGCTTGAGCATGGGCACCTTTGATGCAGTAACCATGTGAGTTTTGATTCGTTAAAATAAACACAAATATCAAAATATCAAATTAACCGTGAAATCCGACAAATCAACCTTTTAGGAAAAAGGTTAACGCGCCAAACCTCACGAATGTGATAAAGTGATACCGGAAGTGATTTCCGGTCGTGTCCCAACGAGGTGTGAAATTGACTTGAGTCGTTAAGTTTCGGATTATGGACTTGAATTGGTTTAACAAATTTGGATTTTGATTACGCTACAAATTAAAGAACGGAAATGAAAATAAAGCATGTAAAACAAAGAAAACACTAAATAAAATACGACTAAGCCTAAGAAACAATAAAACAACGCTAAATTACATCCTAGGGTGCTAAAATGCAAAACGCTAAAAGCAAGAACCACCCGAGCCAAAACGTAAAACTTTTGCAATTTAAGGGCTACGGTGTGGAACCGATTTTCCTACATTCTAAACGACTAAAAATAATTTTAGGAAAAGCCGGGTATTTTTTCGACTTTTAAATTATTTATTATGAATTAAAATCTAATTTAATCTAATTTAATTATAAAAAATACTAAACTATTTTAGAAAATCAAATTTTCACGTAAAATACTTTGAACCCATCGATTTTAAGAAAATAAAAAGTTGGGTACTACTTTACAAAATAAGCTACTAAAAGCTAATTAAGTCGCTAAGCTATAAACCGCTATGTGGTAGTTAAATATTAAGTAGTGCAGGTTCTAACGATCAAAGACCCTAGGCGCTTGGTTGTGTGTTGTGTTGGTGAGGCAGTGGGTTGAGTTCGAATCTGTGCTATACACCTTTTGCAAACTATTTTTTTTCAAATTTTCTTTTGCAACTTAATATTAAGATGAAAGTGAAGCTTTTTGTAAAACACTTTTATCAAACACTTGAATAAGCAAGATGAATCGCTTATTACCTACAATTGTGACAGATAAGAAAACCAAACACCCCTTAGGCGCTTTTAAGCACAAAGAAAACTAAGATAAGCAGTTAGACTTAGGAATAAGCTAAAACATGTAAAGGTAATCATGATAAGCTAGAGTTCAAGGTAAGCACAAAAAGAAGGAAACAATAAGCGGTTATGGGAGCATAAGCAATGAGGTAATCCTAAGTTAAAATGAGCATCAAATGGAATCATAAGCTAATCTACCAAATCTAAATAAGCACTAAATAAGTGGAAACTAAACTAATCTATGGACTTAATAAGCACTAAGGATACCTAAATAAGCTAATGGGAAATTTAAATAAGCTAAAACAAGGACCAGAATTGCTAAGTGGGACCTCTTGAGGTCGAATTAATGCTTAATGAAATGGGTTTTGAATGATTTTGAATGCAATTTTAACCAAGTTATACTATTCCTAAAAGCAAACTAACTAGTCTTAGATCTAGTGGGCATGAAGTGATGCAAGAAAATGATTTGGACAAAGTTTTAGACCAAAATAAGCTATGGAGAAAGTCAGGAAACAATGAATACAATTCTTGCTCAAGAGTACAGTGACGTAAAATGATATGACCCTTTTTTTCAAACCAAACTTGAAAATGTTGTCAAGCAGCTTTTTTCATTGCAAACTCTAACTAGACACCTAAAAGGGAGTTTGACTAATTGTCAAATGGGTAAAAGAACTTTTAGACCTCAAATAAGTTTAGCCAAACACCCCGGATGGGTGTTAAACTTTAAAAACCGACTTTCTAGAACTTAGGACTAGGATTTATTTTTGTAAAACTAACTTGTAGCTTAAATTAAAACTTTTAGAATGAATAGTAATGATAATAAGCAAATAAGCTCCAAAGTGCTTATTTGCATAAAAGCGTAAAAGTGAAAACAGATTAACAAAATGGAAAATTTTCATTAATAAAAAGAAATTACAACTTAATTTAAACTGAAAGTAAATTTTAAAAGTACTAAATCCTAATGCCTCATCAATGGCTACAAGAACTACTATTTATACTACGGCAATGGTCTTCATATCATGAGCTTGTGCTTGTTCTTTGAGAGGAATGAGACTAGGAGTCCTTTGTGCTTCTTTGATATCATCTCGACCATTGAATTTTTCTTGGGCACCACTCAAACACATCTTGGCCATCCCTTTTGAGAGCTCCAATAGGGTGTTTGTGGGATTGCCAAGGTGGCATAGAGACCCATGAGACTATATCTTGGGAGGGTGAGTGGGTTTGGGAATTGGGATCACCGGTAAAAGAGATTAAGGAGGTTTGGGTAAAGGTGTAGGTGGGTAAAAGAGTGATGGGGTGTTGAGTGTTTGGGGAGAGGAAAAGTGAATTAGGGTTTGTGGGGAGTGGTAAAAAGGAGGAGAAAGTGGGTTTCTAGGGTTCGGTTTCTTGGGTGTGATTGGGCGGAATGGAGAAAACAGGGTAGGGTGTGGGTTGGTTTTGTTATTGCATTGACCGGGTATGGTTGGAGTTTGACCGGTATTGTGGTTGGGTTGGACCAGGGTTTGTGTTGGATTGGTTGGGCCAAGGATAACACTTTGGACTTAGGATTATTAGTGAAACCCATTTAACATTTAGGGACCAAATGTGTAACATCCGAAATCCAAGGACCATTCATGTAATTTTCAAAGTATTCCAAGGGCCTTTCTTGTGAATCTCAAATAAACCAAGGACCAAATCGCTATTTTGAAATTCCAAGGACTAAACTTGACAAATTTAAAATCCAAGGATTAAAACTGTAATTTCTCAAACTTTTGAAATATTTCACCAAAGGACTAATTATGATAACTTATGATTTCAAAACGACCTTGGTGACTAATCTTTTTAAAATTCGTTGTTAGGGACTATTTTCATCAATTTTTGAAAGATTGGGACCTAAACCGCCAATTGTGCAAACTTTGTTCGCTTTTCATCCGATTTTAAACATTTTGCATCCGAAACATATAAAACACAATTTTGAGACATTTTAGTATTTTGATGCATATCGGAGTGTTTTAGATGTTTTGCGTCAGATTGACCTAAAATGATGAGTGAATACACACTCATCAAATCCCCATTATTCAAAACATTGCTAGTCCCTAGCAATCTTTTGAGAAAACTTAATGGATTTGAATCTCTTTACCAAAAGCCATTACTTCGGAGTAGCCAAATGTTTCATTCAAGTAAGAACTATGGTACACCGATAACCATGTGATTTTGAGCAAACCACCAGCTTTCAACGGTTTTGATTTGTCTTTACCAGAAGCCGTTTGATTCTGGACTAGCCAACTCTTAGATAAATTATCAACATTATCTTTGGTGAGTCCATTACCAATTATGGTTTTCCAACTGCCTTTACCACAAGCCATAAACTTGCGGGCTAGCCAACTCTTTACTAATTAAAGATATGGTGAGCTGAACACCATACAATTTTGGGCAAATTGCAAGCCGTCAACGGATTTGAGATATCTTTACCAAGAGCCGTTTGCTCCTGGATTAGCCAATCCTTTAGTTTATTAGACAAGCGGATCGATAACCAATTGAGTAAGTGCAAACACTTACTCCAAAAAAATTTGGCCAAAATGGGGAATTGGGTGGATAATACATGATAAAATTCGTGAGAATTCCCCACACTAGAAATGAATATTTCCTCAATATTCAAAGCACCGCGGTTATGCGAAACCGAGAACGAAAAGGAAATACTACGCCATTATTTGAAATTTTTTTTTTTTTTTTTTTTTTTTTAGAAAACTTATGTACAACAAATGGGGCAACTCCCCACACTAGGTGGTACACACGGGTGAAAACCCATGTTATGCTACTTGTTTTGTTAACCGAGTCGCTAGCTTGACTCGACCCAATTTATTTGTCCTTGGGAAGCAAGTGGAAGAGAAAATCTCAATCGGACTTCCATTCAAATAGTTTGGATAAACATTGAATGTGATGAAAGTTCCACTTCGATGAGATAAAACCGCTCAAAAGAATGAGAAATGCCGGATCAAAGATGGTATCTTCACTCCGTAGGAGTTAAGACATGGAGAAGAACCGGGAGAGAGGCAAAGTGTCAATTACTTGACAACGGTGGGATAGGTGGGTAAAAGATTAGATTGAGGAACATTAACGAATGTTCAAAATCTTTCCACCGCAAGAGAAGTCACAACATCCGTGTTGGACTTAAGAAATATCCGAGAGTGAACTCCTTGAAAGGTAAGATACCGGTTTGAAAACTTTATCCTCGGAGAGGAATGAAGTGCAAGTATCAACCACGGTAAAATCCTCAAGAGTGGATGAGTTACTCATGGAGGAAAGGGGTGTGGAGCATTTTGCTCAAAAGCACGCCCTCAATTCTCGGCGGATGAGGATCGATGTGAGCGAGTTCACCGCGAACTCCTCATGGAAAAGTCTACTCCTTTCGGAAGGAGGAGGCATTCAAATGTGGACGACTCATACTCGTGAAGAGAAATATGAAAAGTGGGAATGCCACTACTCTCCTTTTCAAGATGATCGTCATCAAAGCGGAATACATCAAATTCGGAAGAGAATCATTGGAAAAAGCCTCAAGCTCGTAAAATGGTTCGGCTTTTCCAAGATAGAGTCACTATCCTTAATGGGGATAGGATCCGTCGGTTTAGCACAAAATGATTCGATCTTAGAAACGAGGAGATTTACATTGAACAATTTTTCACGAAGTATCTCGTCCTCAATTTCGGATCATCGAATCTCTCACTACCTCTAAGCTAACTAGCTCGAAGGTAACTCCTCGACATAATCGATGTCTCCATAAGATAAAGAATCGTCAAAGCAAGTACAATCGTTGTCGAATCGGAGAACATCTCGACATGATCGTTTGGGATGTCAAGAGGAGGAGAAGAATCATCATCAAGAGGCTTATCACACATATTACGGAGATAACTTCGGACTCACTTGGGTTGGGACAAGGTTCTCAAGACAAGATGATTCCGCTTCCTAATAGTGCTAAGATTTTCGCCCTCATTAAAAGATTATCCGACGGTTCTAAGGTAGATAGGCAAGATAAGGGCGGAGAGTGGACATGTGCGGTACTTTGTGGGCTCGAAATATGCACCTTGTCCTTTGTCATCTCCCAATCTTCCTCATCCTCGCCATCGAGGCAGAAGCTTCGTTAAAGAGAGAAGCTTTGAGCCGCTCGCTCCTCGGCTAGAAATCTTTCGTTGAGAGCTGCTTGTTCCTCGGAAAGTTCTTCAAGGATACAAGGATATTGATCGATAACGGGAAGTTGTGGGGGTTGGACATTGTCAAAACTGGAAGTGTTATAACAAGGATCGGGTCCAAAGTAATTATGATTCCACGATTGACATTGATAATCATCATGAGGACCCCCACACTTAGCACAATGAGGGTATTGGGGAGAGAAATTTTGAAACGATGTTTGATCATTTAAATGATGAAAATACGGTTCTGGTTCGTATAAATTTTGTGGAGGGTAGTTGAAATTGTTTTGAGGATAATTGAAAGAGTTTGGGTTAGAATCATAAGCGAATGAATTCTCGGCACAAATCGAACATCATCCATTGACAAGATAGTTTCCACACCACTCGCACATACATTTGAAACAGCGAAAACCTTGTGGTAACAAGCCTCCACAACCGTAGCAATAACTTTGATCAAACGAAGATATTTCGGGCTCGGAAATAGGAATTGAGGGTTCAACAACATCACATATGGTAGGTAAAGTGGTATTTCCCGAAGTTGAATCATGACGAAGTTCAATTAAGAAGTTTTGAATCATGTCATTTCTGACCCTAAAGAAATCGTCGGTAAAACGTTCAGAAGATTCCGGAGGTGGGACAAGTGGTGTGCTCTTAGAGCTAGCAAGTTCCACCACTCCGTTATGGTCTCCGGTGTTTGAACGGGTTCATCGTAATCAATTTTAATTTCGACCTTTTTCATTGGCTTGAATTTTTCAATTAGATTACGGCTCTAAATTCAAAGAAATCGCCCTCGTAACCCTCGGTAGGTGCTTGAGGTAACTCCGACGTTTGAACGGGTTCGGGTTGTGGCGGTTGGTCAAATAACTTTGAAAAGACTTTTGATGGATAATTCGCACAAATTGCAAAATTCGCTTGAACTAGGCCTTCCACACCGCACACACACACTTGTGACAATGATGTTGATCTTTTCCATACAATCAAGATTATCGTCGCCATTAGAATTAAACATATAGAGGGTTAAAGAGATAGAATTAAACAAGATTGAGGTTAAAGAAGAGTAGAATCAAACGGTGCGAGAGGAAAAGAGAAATAGAATCATACGGATAAGAGGAATGAGAGGAGTATTTTTGTATTTCTCAAAAATGGTAACTTCACGAGGAAGGTTCTTCAAGTCACTAATCGCAAAAATCACGATATTGTCGCAACACACCTCCGGCAATGGCCCAAAATTTGATTCGTTAAAATAAACGCAAATATCAAAATATCAAATTAACCGTGAACCGACAAATCAACCTTTTAGGAAAAAGGTTAACGTGCCAAACCTCACGAATGTGATAAAAGTGATACAGGGAAGTGATTTCCCCGGGTCGTGTCCCAACGAGGTGTGAAATTGACGGAGTCGTTAAGTTTCGGGATTATGGACTTGAATTGGTTTAACAAATTTTGGATTTTGATTACGCTACAAATTAAAGAACGGAAATGAAAATAAAGCATGTAAAACAAAGAAAACACTAAATAAAATACGACTAAGCCTAAGAAACAATAAAACAACGCTAAATTACATCCTAGGGTGCTAAAATGCAAAAACGCTAAAAACCGGCAACCACCCGAGCCAAAAACGTAAAACTTTTGCAATTTAAGGGCTACGGGTGTGGAACTGATTTTCCTACATTCTAAACGACTAAAAATAATTTTAGGAAAAAGCCGGGTATTTTTTCGACTTTTAAATTATTTATTATGAATTAAAATCTAATTTAATCTAATTTAATTATAAAAAATACTAAACTATTTTAGAAAAATCTGAAATTTTCACAGAAAATACTTTGAACCTTACTGATTTTAAGAAAAATAAAAAAGTTGGGTACTACTTTACAAAATAAGCTACTAAAAAGCTAATTAAGCTGCTAAGCTATAAACTGCTATGTGGTAGTTAAATATTAAGTAGTGCAGGGTTCTAACGATCAAAGACCCTAGGGCCGTTGGTTGTGTGTTGTGTTGGTGAGGCAGGTGGGTTGAGTTCGAATCGGTGCTATACACCTTTTGCAAACTATTTTTTTCAAATTTTCTTTTGCAACTTAATATTAAGATGAAAGTGAAGCTTTTGTAAAACACTTTTATCAAACACTTGAATAAGCAAGATGAACTGCTTATTACCTACTGAGCCAGACAGATAAGAAAACCAAACACCCTTAGGCGCTTTTAAGCACAAAGAAAACTAAGATAAGCAGTTAGACTTAGGAATAAGCTAAAACATGTAAAAGGTAATCATGATAAGCTAGAGTTCGAAGGTAAGCACAAAAAGAAGGAAACAATAAGAAGTTATGGGGAGCATAAGCGGTTGAGGTAATCCTAAGTTAAAATGAGCATCAAATGGAATCATAAGCTAATCTACCAAATCTAAATAAGCACTAAATAAGTTGGAAACTAAACTAATCTATGGGACTTAATAAGCACTAAGGATACCTAAATAAGCTAATGGGAAATTTAAATAAGCTAAAACAAGGACCTGAATTGCTAAGTGGGACCTCTTGAGGTCGCATTAATGTTAATGAAATGGGTTTTGAACATATTTTGAATGCAATTTTAACCAAGTTATACTATTCCTAAAAGCAAACTAACTAGTCTTAGATCTAGGTGGGCATGAAGTGATGCAAGAAAAATGATTGGACAAAGTTTTAGACCAAAATAAGCTATGGAGAAAGTTGTGAAACAAATAGCCTACAAAATGCTCAGAGAGACAGACGAAAATGATATGACCCTTTTTTTTCAAACCAAACTTGAAAATGTTGTCAAGCGTTTTTTCATTGCAAACTCTAACTAGACACCTAAAAGGAGTTTGACTAATTAAGTCAAATGGGTAAAAAGAACTTTTAGACCTCAAATAAGTTGTGCCAAACACCCCGGATGGGGTGTTAAACTTTAAAACCGACTTTCTAGAACTTAGGACTAGGATTTATTTTTGTAAAACTAACTTGTAGCTTAAATTAAAACTTTTAGAATGAATAGTAATGATAATAAGCAAATAAGCTCCAAAGTGCTTATTTGCATAAAAGCGTAAAAGTGAAAACATATTAACAAAAGTGGAAAATTTTCATTAATAAAAAGAAATTACAACTTAATTTAAACCGAAAGTAAATTTTAAAGTACTAAATCCTAATGCCTCATCAATGGCTACAAGAACTACTATTTATACCACCGCAATGGTCTTCATATCATGAGCTTGTGCTTGTTCTTTGAGAGGAATGAGACTAGGAGTCCTTTGTGCTTCTTTGATATCATCTCACCATTGAATTTTCTTGGGCACCACTCAAACACATCTTGGCCGTCCCTTTGAGAGCTCCAATAGGGTGTTTGTGGGATTGCCAAGGTGGCATAGAGACCCATGAGACTATATCTTGGGAGGGTGAGTGGGTTTGGGAATTGGGATCACCGGTAAAAGAGATTAAGGAGGTTTGGGTAAAGGTGTAGGTGGGTAAAGAGTGATGGGGTGTTGAGTGTTTGGGGAGAGGAAAGTGAATTAGGGTTTGTGGGGAGTGGTAAAAGGAGGAGAAAGTGGGTTTCTAGGGTTCGGTTTCTTGGGTGTGATTTCGGCGGAATGGAGAAGACAGGTAGGGGTGTGGGTTGGTTTTGTTATTGCATTGACCGGGTATGGTTGGAGTTTGACCGGTATTGTGGTTGGGTTGGACCGGGGTTTGTGTTGGATTGGTTGGGCCAAGGATAACACTTTGGACTTAGGATTATTAGTGAAACCCATTTAACATTTAGGGACCAAATGTGTAACATCCAAAAATCCAAGGACCATTCATGTAATTTCGCAAAGTATTCCAAGGGCCTTTCTTGTGAATCTCAAATAAACCAAGGGACCAAATCATTCATTTTGAAATTCCAAGGACTAAACTTGACAAATTTAAAAATCCAAGGATTAAAACTGTAATTTCTCAAACTTTTGAAATATTTCACCAAAGGACTAATTATGATAACTTATGATTTCAAAAGGACCTTTGGTGACATTTCTTTTTAAAATTAGTGCTAGGGACTATTTCATCAATTTTTGAAAGACGGGACCGAAGCGCTAATTGTGCAAACTTTGTTCGCTTTTTCATCCGATTTTAAACATTTTGCATCCGAAACATATAAAACACAATTTTGAGATATTTTTAGTATTTTGATGCATATCGGAGTGTTTTAGATGTTTTGCGTCAGATTGACCTAAAATGATGAGTGAATACGCACTCATCAAGTTTCATCGACATCTTAACTTTCTTGAATTAAGCTTAACTAGACTTCTTCTTGGATTTCTAGATCAAAAGCTCTTATACCACTTGTTGATCCCAGTTGAGCAAAGGATCCTTATAAACCGACTTAACAATTACTTATTAAATATTACGTGGAATTTAATATTTAATCTTAAGAAGAACAAAGAAACACTAAACACCTCAATATTATTATTAATACGAATACTCTAACCAAAGATTAGGGTTTTACAACCTTAGTGTATTGACCTTAGATATAGCAAAACACAGATATCTAATCTAACCTAGTGTCCTTAACAATATACAAAACTTATTCTACAAGATAAATAGCTTTTCCATACTTATCTAATACAAAACATTAAACCGACTTTAGGTTACAATTATACTAATAGTGGTTTCACAACTAGTCGTGTTTAATCTCCAAAGATGGAGCGGTGGTTTCTTTTATCGTGATTCCAATACTTAGAATAATTCATGATCCGAGGAACCTAAACCCAACAAGACTCCAACCAAAGGCTCGTGCCTTGATTATTTTTATTAGAAGTGATGGTCATTCACGATTAGGAACTTTGTAATGTGGGATATCGTGATAGAATAGTCAACGGTGTGGATTGGGCTAAGCTAATTGGGCTAGCCTTGTCTAGTTCGTGAAACCCAAGCCCAATCCAAGTCCATCTCAAGGCCCATGGCCAAGCCTTAGGGCATCATCCTCTTTACTATATATACCCTCAAGTATGTCATTTGAGGGTGTGCTTATGTGTGTGTGTGTGTTTTCCTTTGAAGCAATATACAACTTATTGTGTTCATCTTTCTTCTCTCTACCTCTCTAAATATATACACGAATATACATCAAGTCACCAAGTTCTTTACTTTATCTTTCTATACATATAACGTATTAGTGTTTGGTTTGTGTTGGGTTTGCTTGGTAAAGTGATAAGGTTGATATATCTAAGGTCCTACAATTGGTATCAATCGCCTAACAATGGTTTAGGAGTGTTTGTGTTTGTTTTGAAGGGTTACACATAAGGCTCGTTTTTATAGTTGTTGCTTAAAGCTTTAATTTTGCACTCAAAATTCAAGATTCTTGTGATTTAAGGTTTATTTGGTGCTAAAGTTTCAGTTTTTGCAACAAGTTCAAGCTTTACGTGTTTTTCTTCATTTTAAGCTCGTTTTGGTTATTGGTCATTTCTACTGTGAACTTTTCTAGCCACTTGGGTGAAAAAGGTCACCATTTTGGGTTATTCGAGTGTTTTTAAGGCTTTCGTGCAAAAGATATCATTTGAATCATTGGAAATTTCTTACGAGTAGAAGTCAAAAGTCAAAACCCTAGTTTTCTACTCAGAACTTTTCTAAGCACTTTGGGTGAAAAAGGTTAACATTTTTGTGTTATTTGAGTGTTTTAAGGCTATCTCGTGCAAGAGAATTTGGTTGATTCATTGAAAATTTTTACGAGTAGGTCAAAACCCTAGTTCTACTCGTAAGAAAGTCAACTACTCATAACTTTTCTACTCAGTAACTTTTTGGTGAAGAATCTTCGTGCTATAACGGTGACTCGGTGCTTCCTCACTGGATAAGTTTGTGGAACACTTCGACTTTGGATATCTCTTACAATCGTGATAGTGTAAAGGATTTTGGATCTCTACGCAGAAGCCATTCCCACGCTGTAAGTCATTCCCACGCATAAGCTATTCCCACGCGTAAGCACCTTGCCACGCGTAAGTTGGGTTCACGATAAGAATTTCCTACGCCTAAGATTCCCACGCCTAAGCATCCCACGCCTAAGGATCCCACGATAAGATCCCACGCCCAAGATCCCACGATAAGATCCTACGCCTAAGTTTCTACTCAGAACTTGTGTTTCTACGCCTAAGCTCTTCCTACGCATAAAGGTTTAAAAAAAAAAAAAAAAAAAAACCAAGTTTTACGAGATTCAGTTTTTAAGGAAAACTTGAGTAAAATTTAAATTTTGAGGAGACTAAACGCTCAATTTTTACGAGATTCAAATTTTGGTTTAACGTGAAAATTTTGGTCAAAATTCAAATTTTGGGCCTAAATTCAAATTTTTCGTCAAATTTTGGCCAAAATTGTCATAACTCAAATTTTTCATACGACCTTAGAATTGATTTTTATAGTGAATTTCAAATTTTGGGCGAAAATTTTTAAGAACCAAGTTTACGAGTACGACTTTCGGAAACACCTCAACCGAGCTTAATCTTCATCAACCACAACTCCTTTATCGTTGAATCGATCCTACATCAACTTTATCAGATCATACCTTCATCAATGGCAACTCAACAAGACATTCATGCAGCCGGTGCCGAAAACCGACCTCCTATGTTGGCAAAAGGTGGTTATCTTCAATGGACAAGTCGAATGTCTGCTACATCAAGACCAAACCTAATGGGAAACTCATGATTAAATCCATTCGTGATGGACCCTTCAAGCCTCGACAAGTTCATGTACCGAAATGCTAATGCAACACCTCCCATCCCACCATCCTCTCATCTTCAAACCGAATCGTAATACATCAAGAGGATCAAACAAGTCGATGCGATGACATGGCAATTCATATTATCCAACCGGGTTTACCAATAGACATCTTTGTCATGCGGTAGACAGCCAGAAACCGCTTTGATATGTGGGAACGTGTTAGACGGCTATGTTTTGGAATGTAAATTGGTAAACAAGATATGGAGAACAAGTCGCTAACTCGAATGGGAGAAGTTTACATCTACACCGTGAGAATCCATTGAATCCTACTATGGAAGGTTTTGCACTTTGATGAATGAGCTTATCGTAAACAAGTTGGCACCCGTAACAATCGCTCAAAACATCAAGTTCCCGAATAATCTTCCGTAAGAATGGGGACGATATGTCACTATTGTTAACCAAACAAAAGACTTACATCGTGAACTTTGATCAACTCAACGATTTTCCAAACAAAACCAAGTCAAGCGAATGAAGTCGAAAAGAAAAATTGGAAAAATTGGCACTTATTGCTAAGACTCAAACTACGGTGAATACACAACAACAAGCTTCATCATCTTCCAACAACAACAACTTGCAAGAATACATTCCACAACCACAACAACAATTCTATCCGGATCAACAATACCAGAACAAGGAATCACCGATCCCAAGTCAAGTAGAAGCGACCTTGCAATGTATTTTCTTTATTGGATAAAGCATTTAGCGCCGCATGGGTAATCAAAGCGGTTCGAATCGTGGTAATCGATGAGATGAATGTTGGGAATAGAGCAAATGGGTAATCGAATCGAATGTTGCGCCCAGAGTTGGGAATCATGGAAATGTGAATCGTGGTAATCGTGTTAAGTGTTATAACACAAGGAGTGGGTCACATGGCAAGAAACCGTCCCACTAAGCCGCACAAAAAGAATGGTGATTTTCTTCGAAAGTCGCTTTGTTAGCGATAAGCAAGAAGCGGGTTCCAGCTGAGTGCCGAGGAACATGACTTTTTCGCTATTATGGATGATTTGGAAGACCTCGAGGAACTCAATGCGAATTGCATCTTCATGGCAAATCTTCGAAGCTAAGTATGACATCGAGTCGACTCACCTCCGCCTATGACGCCAATACAAGATTCGAGGTACCAATCATTGATCCATGCTATAACAATGTCATATGTGATGTGTTTACTCATGATAAACAAAGATTTCGTGACATCAACACCTACTTATGATACATACATGGACAATCCGAGTTGTAGCAATACTTACTCAAACTCCATATGTGGATCCTAATGGAGGTGTGGCACAAAATATCGCGATCGATGAGGAAACACGTGCTTATTTTGAATCATTAATTAATCAATGTGGCATTGAAGTTGAGAAAGTTAGAACGGTCAATCGCGGGTTAAGGCCGCGAATGTTAAATTGACCACCGAGCTTGAGAGTTACAAGGAGCACGCCAAAGCCTATGAATTTCATACAAACAAAATGTCCGAATTAGAAATTGGTTATCGAGATTCTGCATTTTAAGAGAACAACAATTGCAACTCAAGTATGACACACTTGATGTGAATCAACTTGAAAATCAAATCTTTAAACAAGGAAATTTCGAACTAAACAACCAACTTTCTAAACAAAAGCACGTGTTCGATCTTGAAAAGAGAAGAAACAGTTGATTGTCGATTTTTCAAAACGAGAAGATTCTCTTCTTGATGAAATTCGGATAAAATGAAACTATCAAAAATTGGATAATTTGCTTCTTACAACGGGTCATTCCGCTAAATCAAACAAGATGCTTTCTAATCAAGTAAATCCGATTTTTCACACTTCACATAAATGGCTCTTGGTAACTCACCTCCTTCGCTCCTCAAGAAAGCTCGAAATCTCGAATGTGTTGAACAATGGACAACCTTTGCATGAACCTATAAGTGTTCGTGATTCTCTTGAAACGTTGGAACTAGCCGAGGAGAGTAGATCAAAAATGAAACAAAAGAATCCAGATCTTAAACCGATTGATTATAACAAATGGAACAAAATTAATGGGATTACTTTTGTTAATCAAAAAGAAACGTCAAAGTTTTCCATCACACCAAGTGTTTCAAACAAAGTGTCAACACCGTTTCAAAACCGCTTCAAAACCAGTTGTAGTTTCCAAATCTCTTTCAAAATCGAACAAATGTCTTCAAACAATCCTTTTAACACAAGTGATACTAGAAGCATTTTAGACGATGTTAAAACTAGAATTGGGAGTCTTCAAGAGATCGTTAAAACTAAAACCACTATGACACCTAACAACCGGTTCTCTACTTTTGATATCGAATGAGAAAGTTTTTGAAACTCAAATTGCCCTCACCGAATAACATCAACTCAAGGGTAATTCATGTTGAACAAGCACTTTTGAAAGAAACAAATGACTTTGTCAAGGACCATAAATCCCGGTAAAGCAAGCTAATGAATGTTTTGAACACATCAAAGTTTTGGAAAATCTAAATGATTCTCTCTTCAAGATGTTATGACTACCGATATCATGTCCATTATTTTGCAAACATATTCGTTGAAGATCATGAAAGACTCCGTGACCGAGACCTCCGCAATTGTTTCAAAATATGAAAATGCTCTTGCAAAACTAGAAAAGAAAACGTGTCCTATTTTAAACAACTTGATCGAAAATCGAGGAATGCAAGTATGACAAACCGTCAGATGAGCGTGCCTACAAGGACATGCAAGAGCAAAATGATCTTTTGAGAGCTCACCGATGTCTAAAAGGAAAGGTGTGGATACTAAGTTTGCAAAACCATTGACCGAGGAGAAAACAAATGTTCCCAAACCGGTGTTCAAACCAAAATGTCTATTTCTCGCCTCCAAAAGTCAATGAGAAAATGATTTGTCAAAACACCACCCACGACTTTGCCTATTAAAAAGAGAATTATCAAAGGTTTTGAAAACCGCTTTTGATAAAGAAAAAGTGATTACACATGGCACTTCTAGGAATCATACACGGAATGTGACCAAAAATCCAGTTAAAGAATCTGTTGGTTCTAACAACATGGTCAATAATCAATATCTAGAAGAAGCTAGAAAAAAGGCACAGACTCGAAAAGATGGAATTCTAGGTACAACATCTAGGGTGATGAATTCTACAAGATCTCAAGGCACTGCTAGTAGTAGTAAACCATTACCTAGGAACACTCTACAAAAGACTAGGGATTGGCTTACATCTAAGAGTAGTTGCACAAAAGAAAATGCTATGCCCTTAGAAAACAACACTAGGAATTCTAAGTCTTTTTCGAACAAGAATCAATTTCAAAAGATCAGAGTGAGATGAGTTAAAGCGATGTTTTAAACAAGAATATTGAATTTGTCTGTACTACATGTAAAAATGTGTCTTTTCGCCTAATCATGATGCATGTGCCTTACAATATCTCAAGAAAGATAATTTCGTGCCAAGGCACAATCCACTAAGACACCGAATAGAAACAAACCCGTTGACAAGATGAACATCAAAAGGAAACCTAATAGGTGGATATCTTCAGACGTAGTTTTTCAAAAATGAGTCTTCCACGATCCGATAAGAAAACAACTCTCGGATCTTACCTAAGGTGGATTCCCATGGGCAAAGTATTCAACACAATAGGTCTTAGATGGATCCCCACAGAAAGATTTTTGATACTTGCTCCAACACGTATAATAGTGAAAATCATCGGGATAAGAGTGAGGAATCTTGTACTTCTAACATCGTTATTTGTGAAAACTCTTCTTCTTTGGTTGCGTGTGAATCAAATAACTCGAACCCAACTCATCCGAGGGTTCCAATTCAGAAAATCTTCTTCTTCATCACTCTTTCTATCTTCTTTATTGATTTTCCATCTTTTATAAAACCAACAAAAGCAAAATATAAAAATATAAAACTTTCAAAAATACAAAATAATATAAAATCAAAAATCCAAAAATATTCTTCTCACGACATGTCTCTTGTATAATCGATATTCAGACGTTTCTAGAAATGTCATTCAACAATGATACGGTATGTACAGATGCTTGAGCGAGTGTTCTTTAAATGTTTTCCAAAACATGTCGCTTCTCAAAATTTCTTCAATAATGGCTTTCAGATACTTCAAGACGAAACCCGGACTTCATATCATGGCTTCGAACACATCGCTCAGACCCGCTTCAAAGAAAGGAAAGTGCTTATCAAAATCAAAGGTTTTAAATATTTTTCAAGCACTATTCCTAAAACAAAATGGCTTGTAAGTATTTCCGCTTGCAACCCGATCTTTAAAGAAAGGAAAGTGCTACACAAAATCGATTTTCATAAATATCGAGCACTTATCCTAAAACAAATGAAGATTATTCTTCTCGAATATCTTCAAAAGATTTTCAAAATCTTCTTCTCATCTTATGCACCATTGATTCGAAAGTTCTCAAAAGATTTTCAAAATCTCTCACATTTGGTACCAAGATAACTCCTCTAAACCCTTAATTGATTCTAAATTTTCCGAATGAAAATATGCTTTGTTATGGGGAGTATAAATCTAAAATTGTTCCAAAATTCATGCTAAATCGTTTTCTCCAAATGCTTTCCGAAAAATATATCTTTTAATCATTTTGTTTCAAAACATCATGGATATGCTATTTTTGAGGGGAGAAACGTGATTAAAATGTGATCAAAAGTTTAATGATCGTTGTTTGAATCTCAAAAGAGCTCGACTCATTGAAACCATTGAATTGACGAGGAATCATGTACCATCTCGAGAAACTTTCTATGGACTTGACCAGACGGGTAATAATTTCAAGCTAGTTCTCTAGTGATGTAAACGTGTCTCGAATCGGTCTAGTTCATTTAAAGTCGATCAATTCAAAAGTGCGAACTCTACCTCTATGTGCGATTTACATCAAAACTTATAAGCACATGTGAAGGGGAGTGTTTCGAAAATATAAAACTCACTGGTGTTGCAAACATGTTTTCTATCATAAACACTCGAGAGATTTTCATGAAAACGGTTTTATGGCAACAATAGGACAGTCATGGAGTTATAAGGTGACTAAGGATAGGAAATCGGCCCTATGATCCGCCAGAGTCGGAGGGATCTACCCAAGGACATCACCAATAGTTTAGAACTAGAAGTCCTTAGGAATGATTGAAAAAGGAGTAATGTGAGAAAGGAGAAAGAAGGGTTGAAGAATTAAAAGAAATATAATGAAAAGGGTGAAAAGAAATAGCCCTCCATATTCAACCTTAGGATGTAAACCGGTTCAATTCATCTCACATTGGTTGTCATTAGATGACACCGGTATTGAAGACAAAGACGTCATGGACCCAAATGACGACCGCACTAAACCTTCTAGCCACTCAATTCCTCTCAAAAGGATTTGTTTCATTCTCACTGGAACCCTACATAATCTATCGACTTTCTTAGAGATCGTTGGTATTGAAGAAGGAGACCCTCCCTAGTCTCCGCCAGAAAACCAAATGCACTATTGAGTCTAGAGCCACGAGATTCATCAAAAGATCTTATAGGAACACTTGACATGACATCGCTTGTTGTTCATCAATAAGGCACAAGTGATATATTCTAGAGTCCCACGCAGATCTTAGCAATCGCCGTAACATTTATGAGAAGTTTCACAATTGTGATCTTCAATGATTGAATGGAAATTCGCCGTGGTCAACATCAAACACCACCGACAAGCAGTCACTTCGGTAATTCTCCGTGGATTACGCTTAGTGTGTCTCAAACGGTCTCTGATCGTGGGGTGATGCTTCGTGTACCTCAATGACTCATCCGAATCGTAGATGTACTTGTATATCGTTATCTCACTTGTGGGACTCAGTTCAGAACGGCCCTTGTGAGAACTAGAGACGTGTTTTCACACTATGTCGTTAACACCCTCGAAATTCAAACTTGTAAGTGCGGAACCGCTTATTACTAACAATGTTTTATGTTTTCTTCTTATGGAAGCTCTGGAGCGGATGGATCGTGCAGACTCGCCACATGTTCATACCAACAACACATGAAAGTTCTCATCTAAATCAAAGGAAACTCAAAGTTAAAGATGATTCTTCGTCAATGTCAAAGAATCTACAAAGTGTAAAGACTCGAGAACTTCATCATTGGAAACTCAAATTCAAATAGAAGTGTGAGCATGGTGGAGAAAGGCGTGGAGACACCTAACCAACGGTTGAAAATGGCGCACAACCACATTAATCTCGATCACAAAGCATGAAGGAACAAAGAATCAAGACTATTCTATATCTACTCACAAAGTTCAAGCTCAAAAGATTAAAGACCTATTCAAGTGGAGCATCATTTGAATGACCACCCTTAGGGGAGATTGTTAGCCTTGATTATTTTTATTAGAAGTGATGGTCATTCACGATTAGGAACTTTGTAATGTGTGTTAGATATCGTGATAGAATAGTCAACGGGCTTGTGGATTGGGCTAAGCTAATTGGGCATAAGTTATGTTAAGCTAGCCTTGTCTAGTTCGTGAAACCCAAGCCCAATCCAAGTCCATCTCAAGGCCCATGGCCAAGCCTTAGGGCATCATCTCTCTTACCTATATATACCCCTCAAGTATGTCATTTGATGGGTGTGCTTATGTGTGTGTATGTGTGTGTTTTCCTTTGAAGCAATATACAACTTATTGTGTTCATCTTTCTTCTCTCTACCTCTCTAAATACATACACGAATATACATCAAGTCACCAAGTTCTTTACTTTATCTTTCTATACATATAACGTATTAGTGTTTGGTTTGTGTTGGGTTTGCTTGGTAAAGTGATAAGGTTGATATATCTAAGGTCCTACATGTTCAATATTGATATGCTAACAAAATATATGAATTTTGAGCCAATCAATGCAGGTACATCCACTAATGTTGATGCAGGTACACAAAAGAATTCTGATGCAGGAACAAATTCTAAGGAAGCTGAATCTACAAAAGAATTCTATCCGATTGAGAAGTGGAAAATGGTTCTCTCACACATCATTGAAAGCGGTGGTCCCACAAATGATGATGATTTGGATTCAAGGAACAACGGAGATCATCATCAAGATAAGGAAGAGTTATCGGAGATAACTCGATGTCGGTAGAAGAAATTAACAAGCAGAAGAGAGTTCCGAAAACACCGCTAAGCCAAGTGCAACCAACGCTAGGTCATTTGAAACCCCGGCCGAACAAGTTAAACTAGCAAGACTTTCTTTGACAACACCGCTAAGCCACTACATGGTACCGATGACTATCTTGATGATCCAAACATGCGATTTGGAAGAGATGGATACTCCTACGATGATGAGAACATGGATGACTTTTTCAAGGATGATGATGTTACAAATTTGGAGAAAGTCATCATAGAAAGTCCAGATTCCTACCACCGAATACATAAAATCATCCCAAAGAACATATACTTGAAACTTGAATACCTAGTGCAAACAAGAAGCAAGACTCATAAAACCTTCATCGAACAAGGTTTCTTTGCCAAGTTACTTCACAAAATAAACAATATCAAGACTTGCAAAATTATCTGCTTGCTTGCTTTTTGTCACGAAGGAGCCCAAGAGAGTTGAAGAAGCATTAGAGAAGAAGGATGGATTGAATCCATGCAAGAAGAATCACTACAATTCAAACTTCAAGAAGTTTGGACACCGTTGATCTACCTAATGGGAAGAGGGCTATTAGAACTAAATGGGTATTCAAAACAAAAGGGATGAAAGGGGATTGTGATTAGGAATAAATCAAGGTTGGTTGCTCAAGGATACACACAAACTGAAGGTCTAGATTATGATGAAGTATTTGCTCCTGTTGCCAGAATTGAAGCTATTAGATTGTTTTTGGCATATGCTTCATTCAAAAACTTTGTGGTGTGTCAAATGGATGTGAAGAGTGCCTTTTTGTATGGTACTATTGATGAGGAGGTTTATGTTTGTCAACCTTCGGTTTTGAAGATCCCGATAACGCCTATAGGGTGAAAAGGCTATATATGGGTTGCATCAAGCTCCAAGGGCATGGTATGATTGCCTTTCTACTTATTTGTTGGACAATGGTTTCAAGAGAGGATTGATTGACAAGACATTGTTCATAAGGAAGCTCAAGGATGATATATTGCTGGTTCAAGTGTATGTTGATGACATCATCTTTAGCTCAACAAATAGGGAGTTGTGCAAGGATTTTGAGAAACTTATGCATGATAAGTTTCAGATAAGTGTTATAGGTGAACTCACTTTCTTTTTGGGGCTACAGGTTCAACAAAGAACTGATGGTATCTTCATCAGTCAAGATAAATATGTAGCAAATACCTTGAAGATGTTTGTGTTTCAGGATGTCAAGAGTGCAAGTACACCTATGGAAACGCATAAACCATCAAGCACCGATGATGGAAGTCCCGAGTTGATGTGAAGTCGTATAGATCCATGATTGGATCTTTGATGTATCTTATCGCTTCTAGACTAGATATAATGTTCTCAATGTGTGTGTGTGTGCAAGATTTCGTTACACCTAACACAAGACACATAAATGTCAGAAAGAGAATTTTAGATACCTTAAGGGTCATCCTAAATTGGGCCTTCGGTATTCTAAGGATTCACCTTTTGATTTGGTGGCATATACAGACAGTGACTATGTTGGGGCTAGCTTGGATAGAAAGTCTACTACTGGAGGGTGTCATTTTTTGGGAAGCAGGCTTATCTCATGGCAGCGTAAGAAGCAGACAATTGTGGCCAATTCCACCACTGAAGCTGAGTATGTGGCTGTTGCAAGTTGTTGTAGTCAAGTGCTTTGGATTCAGAATCAATTGTTGAACTTTGGGTACAATTTCATGCATACTAAGATTTACATTGACAATAACAAGACAATATGCATCATTAAAATCCGGTTTGCATTCTAGAACTAAACATATTGAGATAAGACATCACTTTATTAGAGATTGTAATGAGAAAAGGTTAATCCAAATGGTTAAAATACATATTGATTATAATGTTGCTGATCTACTCACTAAAGCTTTTGATGTGGGGAGGTTTCAGTACTTAGTAGTTAGTATAGATATGATCAATCTCTAAGTCTCAAAAATGTTTTGTAAAAGTTTGTAAATAGAATGTACTGCTATTGGTAAATCTTAGTACTACTAGTTTAAATTTTACCACTGCTTGTTATTTTTGTTCCCACTACCAATTTTGCAGATCAAAAAGTAAATGACACACAGTAAGTAGCAATAGAAAGAAAAAGGAAACTTGGAAGTTTATTCATTAAAGGAACTGCATCAACAGATGCAGTATTACAACCCAATCTTTCATTACATCACAACAAAAGACTACTACAGATGGATACCAACAACACCTACTCTCTAGGTCCCTTCCCCTTTCCAAACTCTGGCATGATTTGCTTGCCCCTTCTCCCCACCACAGACCAAACTTGTGGGTTCAGGAGTGCAAGCACCTGAGATCTTTTTGGTGGTGCTGATGTAGAAGGATCAGGAAGTAGTGCTGGAGTAGTAGGAGGAGCTGGAAGTGATGCTAGAATGGGAGAAGCTGGAATTTCTGCCAGAGGAACTACATCCAACACCCTAGCGGTGCCACATGTTTCTTCATCTGTGTCTTCATAAGCTGACACATAGCTTGGCATGGAACTAAGCTCAGAACTGGAAACTTCCACAAGAGCTGCTTGAGATGGGAGTTGCAATGATGAAGGTCCAACTGGAGCAGAAGCAGGGTTGGTGTTTCTAACAGCCAGTGTAGTGTTTTTGGGTGGAAAATAGGAATTCCAACCACCATCAGAGGAATCAGAAGAGATATCAATTGGATTGTTTGGTGTGTTGCTCATCTTAATGATTGTTGGTTTCGAGATAGTTGATTGAGAGAAAGATTTTGGAAAGTAAGTAAGGTGTATGGTGTGTGGGTGAATAGTTCTTAAATAGAATTAAAGATGAAATCGTTTGTTAAATGCAAGGAAGGTGTGAGTTGTTGAAGGAGTTAATGAATTATTTGACTAAAAGTCGGATGATTAAATGACTAGGATTGACTATTTGACTAAGTACTTAGCAACTTGTAAAAGCAATCGCTAGTGAATAAATTGTAACCACTGCTAGTTATTTTTAATGTCATGCTAACCTTAACAAAAGTTTGTAGTGTTTGGTTTGTGTTTGTGTCATGCAGGTTTTGAAGAAACTATGTATATTCTGGATCGTTTGGAGCTTTAGGAGTTTGTTAGTAAAATAAATAAATAAATGTGTAAATTTTGTTGTATTCTTCAAACAATGCATGATCACACCGAATTGCCAAAGATTTTGCAATGAAGTCTTGGTTAAAAGATTGAGTGCAAAGGATGTTTCCACGGCTTGCATAAAACATCGCTAGTGGTGAGCAATCCATCGCTAGTTAGTTTTGATGAATGTGGAAACTATAGGGGTTGTTTTGAAACTTTCTCGGTGATAACGTATTTATTCCCCAAATCATTGCCGATCATTAAATTGGTCTTTCAAACATTCTCAATTGGCGCCAACACAAACCTTAATCTGTTAGACCAGATCCCGGATACAAATAGGCCCCACCTTAGATGAAATTGACCAAGGTTTAACGTGATTGCTTAGTCAACGAATGTTAAATTGACTAGTCAACCCGATAGTCAAACTAATAGTTAAAACATATTATGTTATAGTTATAGAAAGTAAGGGGACCTATGTTGTCAAGTGGTAACTTGTTATAAAAGTATTTGTTGGCCAAATTAGGAGGAATGGGACTTGAGGGACCACTGATGTCAAATGGGCAAACTTAACACCTACAAGTGTCTGGATAATTCTTAATCTTTTTATGGATATCCAGAAAATATGTGGAGTGTGTGTGTGTCGTGATATGATGAAGAAGGAAAATACATGGTGGTCTTGATAATTAAATTGTGACGGAATTAGTGTTCCCAACCATGAAATAAGCAAGTATCTATGATCTCTACCCAAGTAAGTACTCTTCTTAATGTTTAATTGATGAATTGGTAGGTTAGGGTTTATGAACCCTAACTTGGGATAATTGGGTATAAGATAATTTTAAGTTAATTGAGAGTTATAGTAATCATGGGATGATTTTATTATGAAATAAAGTTAAGTAAATTACGGAATAGGTCATCATATAATCATAGAGTGATTATATGATGATTAGAGGTGTTTAGAGGTAAGTTATGGGTTGTATAAACCCTTAATATTGATATTGTTTTTATCTTGAAGTAGGTTTTGATAATGATGATGCTATTAGTTTAATTAGCTTGGATGAGAGGTAAGTAAATTGATTATAACAAGATGTTATATAGAGTTTATCATATTTGTATTATGTGTTATGTGTTAAATGATTGTTTGTGTTAAGGTTATGAATGGCCTAATGACTACTATACTTGGCTAAGAGGAAGATGTGGCTAGTTGGTTAAACTAGCTAAATGAGTTTAGCATAGTTGATATGCTATTGATGACATTTGGAGTTTAAGATTTAATGTGTATTTAGTGATTATGTGTTTAGCAAAGATGTGGTTAGCCTATTTGTGAAATTGGCAAGGTATGTAGAATTTTGTGTGTTACAAATGATGGGTAAAGTGAAGCTTATGATGCAAATTGTGATTAATAATATATGATAACTTCTTATGTCTTTTACTTACTAAGCGAAAGATTACGGTTTAGTTGTTTAACCGTTTTGTAGGTTCAATTGTGAAGAAGGTAACGCGATTGGAAAAGGCTTAAGGATTAGAAGGTTTGTATGCAAATAGGAGCTTAGGTAGAATACCGAGCTCGAAGTCAAAGTTGTTCCCCGAGAGTTTTAAATGGGTTAAATTTTGTAGTGTCAAGTCTTTGAAATGGTTTAAGAGTCATTTTATAGGTCCTAAAGCATGTTAAAAAGTTATGTTTAAATGGTGTATGCAAACCGGTCAAAACGGGCATTTTGGCATAATACCCGTCACTTTGTAAAGCACTTTTCCGCGGGTCATTATGACCAAGTTTATGCATATATTTGATGTTAATAATGTTTTAATGATTTCTGGAAGTTTTGGTATTATGTCATGTTATATAAGTTGTTTTCCGAAAAATGGGTCAAAAGTACACAAAAGGGGTATGCGAAAAAGGGTGTTTGGGACAAGGTTAATTTTAACCCATTTTGGGTCAAACGGGTCAAGAATGTTTGGAAAACAATGTATATGGTTAAGTTTTGTAAAGTGGTTAAAATAGTTGGAGAACTAGTTGGAGAACTAGTTTGGAGAACTAGTGGAGAACTAGTTTGGAGAACTAGTTGGAGCTAGAACTAGTCGAGTCAGTTTTCAAAAATCATATCTTTTAATCAGATGTCGTCACGGGTGGTGCCACCCGTCATTTCAAGGTAATTGAGTCTAGTTTCATGTAAAAATACTTTCAAGGGTCAGTTTGATTCAGAATTATATCAATTCAACGATTAGCAACAAGATGTCGGCTTTTAAGTTAAATCGTTTCAACAGTAAAAGTTTTAAATTTCAATGATTTTAAGTCGTGTATGTTCATGGGGTGTAACAACTTGGTATCGAGCTTCAGTTTAAGTGAATTAGGTTTCCACTATAGGGTTTCCTAGACTTAAACCACTAATATTTACGTGTGATATAAGTTTGTAGATATGTGAAGTGTATTGATGCCTTACATTTAAGGCGAAGTTAGTGTTTATGGTAGAATTGAGATGAGTAAGTAACTTAGACATGGATTCGTATTTGAAAGTATGAGGTAAGAGCCATAGACTATATGATTGAATGCGTTAAGAATGTTATAACACTTATCGGTTAAGTGTTAAGTAGTGTTATGTGAAAGCATGTGTGATAATAAGTCTATAGTAGTTCGTTACGTGTCTAACTTTCATATGTATGTGACTGATAGCATGATGTATAGAAGTATATGAGATGAGATGGATACATTTACACGTATAATATGGTAAGTGTATGAGGAAGTATAATATTTGAGAAAGCTTGAGATGAAGCATAAACAGATAGTGAAGTATGATATGATAGTGAAGTATTCTTATAGCTTGATGCATAGAAAGATAAGATAAAGTTTGATTGTGGTAGTTATATTGAAACAAAGAAGTGATGTGATAGTGAGTAAATAGTAGAAGCATGGTTTCTTTCATGCTTAATAAAAGAGATGAGAAAAGTTATAGTGCATAGTTATGATGTGATAAGATCATGTTTCATATAAAACATGATAAGTAGAATATACTAGTAATGAATGCTCGATGCATGATTAAAGTTTAAAGAGTGAAGTAGTATGATATGGCTTTAATGCCTATGAATAGATGAGATAAGTAATGTATGTGAACAAGAAAGTCAAGATAAGTGTTATAGTTAGAACATGACGAGATCATGTTAATAGTTTAAAATGTGTGAGTCAACTTGAGGTTGACGGATGATTAGTAGATTGCATTGTGAGAATGAAAGTATAATAATTGACAAGTATTATATAGAACTTGTCTTGATAAAAGTAAAAGTGATAGTGGGAGTTGAGATTGCGTAAGGCAATAAGATAATTGTATGTACTTAATGATAAAAGTACATAAAGATAAAGTGAGTAAAGATGATAAGATATAGATAGCTTGGATCCAATGCTCTAGTTATGGTGTCCTTCGGGATGGCCTAACTTGCCTTTTTGGCATGGTTGATAGCTTGCCTTTATGGCATGGTGTTATATCTTGCCTTTATGGCATGGTGTTATAGCTTGCCTCTATGGCATGATTGTTAGCTGCCTATGTGGCATGGATGTTAGCTTACCTTTTGGCATGGTTGATAGCTTGCCTTTATGGCATGGTGTTATAGCTTGCCTTATGGCATGATTGTTAGCTTTCCTATGTGGCATGGATGTTAGCTTGCCTTTTTGGCATGGTTGATAGCTTGCCTTTATGGCATGGTGTTATAGCTTGCCTCTATGGCATGATTGTTAGCTTGCCTATGTGGCATGGATGTTAGCTTGCCTTATGGCATGATTGATAGCTTGCCTTTATGGCATGGTGGTATAGCTTGCCTTTCAGGGCATGGTTGTTAGCTTGCCTATCATGGCATGTTATTTAGCTTGCCTTCGTGGCATGTATAAAAGTTTATTGAGATTGGATCCAAGGCTAGAAAAGATGGATAGTGAGTAAGTATGATTGTTGTATTGGGTGTGGATAAGTAGGATGATTTATAAATTCATTATTTGAGTGGATTGGGACGCCTTTTCATTTAAATAGTGAAATTGTGAATCACCAAACTATAAGTTTATATTTCTTGATTTACATTGTTTGGGACGCCTTTCCATGTAAATGAAGAAGTATAAATGAGTGGGTTTATCTGTATCCGATATGACCTGAGCATAGTTAAGAAATGAGAAAGAGAAGATTAAAATAAGTTAAATATTATAAGAAATGAGAAAGCGAGTTTATGATAATAGTGAGGTTATGTGTAAAACCTTAAAATAGATGTCCAAATCAAAAGTTATTTTATAAATTGAAAAGATTATAAAATGAAGATAGACCTAGATGTGCCTCGAGGCAAGTGATAAGCGTGATAAGAGCTAGATAGTGTTAGCACCTTTATGAAAAAAGTGATAATATGAGTTAAAGCTTGATGTTATAGAGTAAATTAATTGAATTTTATAGAGTGACTTATCGTCCTTGGCGAAAGTGTCTAAAGAAAAGTAATATGAGAAATGACTACGGAAGTCATAAATTGAATAAGTTAAGAGTTGAGATAAGGTTATAGAGTGCCGTGAGGGTATGTACAAAGTGAAAAAGGACTGTGGTGGTCGTAAAATTTGTGAATTATGAGAAAGTTATAACGATACATAAAATGATATAGTAAGAATATTGATGAGATTGTAGAATGATGATAGTAGAGTACAAAAAGCATTGACTAGATTTGACTTATGTAAAGTCAAAGTGGTACGTAAGTGACAAAATATGTGGTCAAATGTTAAGTGAGTTAGTTATGGACATGTTTAGAATGGACCAAGCGTGATAAGCGGGTTATAGTATTTTTAGAGTTGCAAGATCACATAGATTGTTGCAACGCAATGTGTATAATTTTGTATATGTTGAGATTTATGTAGAATGAGATTTAGTTTTGGATAGTAATAGACGAGAGATTTCGGGGACGAAATCTAAATAAGGGGGTAGAATTGTTGGACCCGTATCCTGGATACAAATAGGCCCCACCTTAGATGAAATTGACCAAGGTTTAACGTGATTGCTTAGTCAACGAATGTTAAATTGACTAGTCAACTCGATAGTCAAACTAATAGTTAAAACATGTTATGTTATAGTTATAGAAAGTAAGGGGACCTATGTTGTCAAGTGGTAACTTGTAATAAAAGTATTTGTTGGTCAAATTAGGAGGAATGGGACTTGAGGGACCATTGATGTCAAATGGGCAAACTTGACACCTACAAGTGTCTGGATAATTCTTAATCCTTTTATGGATATCCAGAAAATATGTGAAAATATGTGGAGTGTCTGTGTGTTGTGATATGATGAAGAAGGAAAATACATGGTGGTCTTGATAATTAAATTGTGAAGGAATTAGTGTTCCCAACCATAAAATAAGCTAGTATCTATGATTTCTACCCAAGTAAGTACTCTTCTTAATGTTTAAATGATGAATTGGTAGGTTAGGGTTTATGACCCCTAACTTGGGATAATTGGGTATAAGATAATTTTAAGTTAATTGAGAGTTATAGTAATCATAGGATGATTTTATTATGAAATAAAGTTAAGTAAATTACGGAATAGGTCATCATATAATCATAGAGTGATTATATGATGATTAGAGGTGTTTAGAGGTGTTATGGGTTGTATAAACCCTTAATATTGATATTGTTTTTATGTTGAAGTAGGTTTTGATAATGATGATGCTATTTGTTTAATTAGCTTGGATGAGAGGTAAGTAAATTGATTATAAAAAGATGTTATATAGAGTTTATCATATTTGTATTATGTGTTATGTGTTAAATGATTGTTTGTGTTAAGGTTATGAATGGCCTAATGACTACTATACTTGGCTAAGAGGAAGATGTGACTAGTTGGTTAAACTAGCTAAATGATTTTAGCATAGTTGATATGCTATTGATGACATTTGGAGTTTAAGAGTTAATGTGTATTTAGTGATTATGTGTTTAGCAAAGATGTGGTTAGCCTATTTGTGAAGTTGGCAAGGTATGTAGAATTTTGTGTGTTACAAATGATGGGTAAAGTGAAGCTTATGATGCAAATTGTGATTAATGATATATGATAACTTGTTATGTCTTTTACTTACTAGTTTAAAGCTTACGGTTTAGTTGTTTAACCGCTTTGTAGGTTCAATTGTGAAGAAGGTAAAGCGATTGCAAAAGGCTTAAGGATTAGAAGGTTTGTATGCAAATAGGAGCTTAGGTAGAATACCGAGCTCGAAGTCAAAGTTGTTCCCTGGGAGTTTTAAATGGGTTAAATGTTTGTAGTGTCAAGTCTTTGAAATGGTTTAAGAGTCATTTTATAGGTCCTAAAGCATGTTAAAGAGTTATGTTTAAATGGTGTATGCAAACGGGTCAAAACGGGTATTTTGGCATCATACCCGTCACTTTGTAAAGAACTTTTCCGCGGGTCATTATGACCAAGTTTATGCATATATTTGATGTTCATAATATTTTAATTATTTCGGGAAGTTTTGGTGTTATGTCATGTTATAGAAGTTTTTTCGTGAAAATGGGTCAAAAGTACACAAAAGGGGTACGCGAGAAAAAGGGTGTTTGGGACAAGGTTTATTTTAACCCATTTTGGGTCAAACGGGTCAAGAATGTTTGGAAAAACAATGTATATGGTTAAGTGTTTGTAAAGTGGTTAAAATAGTTGGAGAACTAGTTGGAGAACTAGTTTGGAGAACTAGTTGGAGTTAGAACTAGTCGAGTCGGCCAAAAATCATATCTTTTAACCGTAAGTCGTCACGGTAGTGGCATCCGTCATTTCAAGGTAATTGAGTCTAGTTTCATGTAAAAATACTTTCAAGGGTCGGTTTGATTCGTAATTATATCAATTTAACGATTAGCAATAGCATGTCGGTTTAAGTTAAATCATTTCCACGTAAAAGTTTTTAAATTTCAATGATTTTAAGTCGTGTCGTTCATGGGTGTAACACTAACCACTCAACACACTTAATTTTACCAATCAAAAATCACTGACTTTCATATTTGATAAGGTTTTAAATGTACCTTTTGAGGGTCGTTTAAGCCGTTATTTGATCACTTTTGTATCCGTTATTACTTAATATCGTTCCTTTTCACTTTTAGGTCACTTGAAGGCAAATTGTTGGAATGACACTTATTCGGACGAAAAGGCACGAATATACGAAGAAAATGGCCAAAGTCAAGAATCGAGACACTCAAGTCTTTGAATCAAGGGGACGTCCAGTTATACTTACGACCGTCGAAACAAGTTTTGTGACGATACAAGAGCCAAATTGCTTATTTTCAAGTAAAGGCATCGGGTTTTAAAATAGTAGGCGTCGCAGCTCTGACGGCCTAGATTTGATCCGACGGCGTCGAGACTCAAGGCGACGGCGTCACGGACATAAGGTGACACCGTCACAATGGTAACGTGGCCAAGACGAAACCCTAATAACGGCGACCGACGGCGCCACAAATTAAAGGGTGACGCCGTCGTGGTTGTAACCTTATATATAGAATCCGAATTTTCAATTTTCAAGTGTAGTTTTGTGGAGTAAAACCTAAACCGAACCAAGGCGGTCTTGTACAAGATTTTAGGGTTCCATACCCTATCTTACATCAAGATAAGTGTTTTACTTCATTAATTTAATTATGTCTTCAATTGATTGTGTGTATGCTTGCATGTTCCCCATGTCCGGCTAATTTACTTGTGTGTTTGCTTAGGTAATATGAAACTTAGTTATTGAATATTGATTGGTTGTCTCTTATCTTAATTATGATTGACCTAGTATTGCGTAGGTCATTTGTTGTGTTGTTAATGCTTGATTAATCTTTGTTGAACCTTAGTTTATAATCACCTAGAGTAATTGTAGGCTATACATCCAAAGAATACCTTAGAGTTAAAGTTTATAAATCCTAGAGATTTTGTAGTCATTAACCTTGGTAGCTTCAAAGAGTTAGAGATAAACGCATACCCTACGACCTTAGGGACACAACGCGATTAAGAATAAGGATGTGACAATTCAACCTTTAATAGGAGATAACTAGGAGTAATAAAGCCTAAGAAAATACATTTTAATCATCATACGAGCACACAACAATAGACATAGACTCACCTTAGTTAATTAGATAATTAGAGAAGTAGAAGTAATCGGTAGAAATACCAACCCCAAATCCAAACCCCGAGATTCAGACCTTTCAATTTCCTAAAAAATAAAAGATAAAAATAATCTTCCTCAACCCCAACCTTAGCGTAGTAACTTCTCACTAGCATTCCTATTCCCTTAGAGAATGATATCAATTTCGTGGCTTACCCTAATGCTACACTACAACGATTAGGTTCAACGCCTAGGGTGTTGAAAAACTTGCTCAATGAAAAGGAAGATCCTTTGACCCCGAACGCTACGTGTAAGCGTATCAAGTTTTAGGCAATGCCGGAAATAGAATAGCTAGTCGAGTCCACCTCATTTAGGTTTCCTTGCTTGATTCCTATCAAGTAAGCTTTTTTCTTATTTTTAGCTTCCTCGTAGTCCATCCCCTCTTCGTGACCTTTGTTAGTAATCTCATCACTTTTCATCATGGAAGGTGATAACCAACCACCACTCATCGACCCACCACCAAATGACCCGCCAAGAGGCCGTACTCTTGGTGAACACTCAAGACCAAGCCACCTAGGCTATAGGAATACCATTGAGCTTCCTGACCAAGCCCAAACTACGGCCCTGCGATCCGACATCATCCGGTTGGTGCAAAATGGATGTGCATTCCATGGACTTCGTTCCGAAGATCCTAATCAGCATCTTAAGGATTTCATTAAAATTTTCGATTCCATCGACTTTGATGCTACTACTCGGAAGACCACGCGCGTCGCTTCTCTTCAAATTCTTTCTATGGGACCAAGCTAGTAATTGGCTTGAGCGACTTCCCACGGCTCCATCTCAAGTTGGGATGATATCACCTTCGCTTCCTTACTCAATTTTTCCCACCGTGGAGAACCACTAAGCTTAGGAATGATATCTTGATGTTCCAACAACGTCAAGGTGAATCTCTCGAAGCATGGACTCGATTCAAGGACTTACTCCATAGAGTCCTCATCACGGCATTGATATTTGGTTTCAAGTCCAAATCTTCTACGATCATGTCAATTTCCCCACTAAGCGATCCATTGACCAAGCGGCCGGTGGAAAACTTAGTGATCTCACCGCGGAAGAATCGTGGGGTATAATAGAGGACCTTGCTCTCTATGACAACGAAAGTTGGAATGACCCCCGTGAGTTGCCCAAAACCGTAAAGGCAATCTCCTTGCCTTCCCTTGACTTACAACCTTCCGACCGTAGGATGCTTGAGCTTGAAGATCAAGTTAAATTCCTAATGAGCTCCTACGAAAATCCTAAGTCTTCACGCCAAGGAACAAGGTTTCTTCCTTGTGTGAGCAATGTAGAGGCCCTCATAACACTCGCGCTTGCACAAGACTCCCCGAACAAGCTTCCGTTGACTACGCATCCTCACGTACCAATGGAACGGGAGGAAGATTCCCTACAACACCTGGACCTAGGACTTTTAATGATGCCCGAGAAGCATGGAAGGGCAAGCCCGACTTTTATTGGGGACAAACCAAAGAATTCACATCTAATGATTTCTCGTGGCCCCCATCTCACGGTCCTAGCCAACAAAACATAGAAGGGATGTTGCAACACCTAGTCGCATCCCAAGAAGCTCAATAGCTAAGCTCTCGGACCGCTTTAACCAACAACAAGCCGAGATGGATAGGAAGATAGATAACCTCTTGAAAGCCATGACCAATAGTGATAGGAAGGTTAATGCTATCTCAACTCAAGCTTCGGTGTAGAGATTAAGGACCCAAGTAAGTTAGCTAAGCACGCTCAATTCGTCAATAGCATCACCTTAGTGAAACCTAATAGAATAAATGACGAAGCGAACCATGAAACGATACTTGAGGTTAGTGAGACACCTAGGAATAAAACAACCGAGGAAGTAGATGAAGTAGACGATGACTATTTCAATAAGCTTCCTACGGAAGAAGAACTATCTCACCACCCACACTTAGTACGTGACCTCCGTCATATGTATGTTAGGAGAAGCCCTAAGATCAAGTTTGGGAACCCTTGGAATCTTAACATACCATGTTGCATAGGACACCTTTTCGTGGTAAAGGCCTACATTGAACGCAAGTCCCCAATAAACATAATGACTAACACCTACTATAATTGGGTAATGAAGAAGCCTATCCCAACTAGGCAAGATCCCGATAATCCTAGGGTTAGTTGTAATTTTCTTGGTAGAGTTAAGGGATTGCCCGTTTCTGTAGGTAGTTTCACGTTTCCTACGGATTTGATAATAGTGGATGATATTAGTACGGCCGTACATCCCATCTTGTCCCACGTTATTCTAGGAAAACCATTCATAGAAAACACCGGGATGACTTATGATCCGTCGTTGGGAATAGTTAGATTCAAGGATGAGACCGATGATGTAGCCTACCAAATGCCCTTTAAGATTGAAAAATTTTCATCACTATCCAATGATGAAAAAGAACTTAAGCTATCGGTCTAATATAGGAATGAGGAAGATAAGGAGGAGGTAGTTGATTATGTGATGAATAAGATTTTTGGGTTCTATAAGGATTGCTTGAACTTAGGACCGAATATAGAACCGAGTGGGAGAGGACGACCTCTTAGAAAGGTGCATCATAGGCACTTTTACAACATGGAATCCCCAATAGAGACCGTCATGAGGAAGAAGGTGACGGTAATGAAGTCACGAGAGACACGACTTGAGTCTAGCTACAAGACTCATAAATAAAGAAAAGCGCCGTGGGAGGCAACCCATGCTTAATTGTTTGCTTGTTTGTGTGTCGTGTATCTTTTATTTATTGTTTATTCTCATGTTTAAATTTGTAAAATGCTTTATTTTGTCTTTAACCTCGTCTTAATTACATATAAAGGTATTTTACATAAGGGATAAGTGTAGGAGGATTACACACGTTTTCAAAAGAAACGTGAACATGAGAATTACGATTAATTAAAAGATATACATGTGTGTTTGTTCGAGTCAAATGCTTGTATCGAGTCATAATGGATGTTTTTCGTGAAATTTTCCAGATTCTAAAGATTTAAATTTTCCGAATTGTTTCAGAAAATCGAGACCGGTTTGTCAGGATAACTTGACGGCGTCGGAGGAGAAAAGCTTGACTTATGAATTTTTCTCGTTTTCGAGATACTTACAAATTTTGTAATTTTCTGTGTCTTATATTTCGGAAAATCAGTAAACATCCATTACACAAGCATTATATCCTAGTTTAGTAGAGTCTTATATATATTGTTACCACCAATTTTACGCGAAGGTTTCGTTTGTTTTCTTCAAAGTGTGCAGGTTTAATTTACCAAGAAGAAGATACATAAGATGAGAAGGAGCTTTTAACGCAAACGTTCTTCTTGAAGAATGATGTAACCACCGCTTTACACGGATCCTACCGAGCTAATCGGGGAGTATTAGTTTCTTTCGTTTTAATTACCTTCCATTATCATAACTTTGATACTTTCGGGGAACATTGGGGACAATGTTCGGTTTAAGTGTAGGAGGAAAATAAAGCGGAACTTTGAAACTATGCTTATCCTTGACTATTTGCTTTGTCCAATTTCGGTTGTGTAATAAACCATGAGAAATATCGGTTAGGGTAATTTTGGCACCAAATTTAAAATTTTTCATGACATATAGGAGTGGGCCATTAGTCTTAATAAAGCGTCTCATGGATAGGAAATTATATGACTAGCACAAAAACCCTTAACCACTTAAATTCCACCCAAAATGTGAGGATCGCCCTTAGATTAGTAGGAATTAAAGCATTCATCTTTGATGCTTAGAGTGTGAACCGGTAGTATAATAGATTCTAGAACTTGTTTTGTGATGCATTCCGAGATCGCTAGTAAGACTACACTTGTGTAGTTAGGAATAACTAAATGATAAGAGGCATTAGGATAACGCTTGTTTGATACTCGTAATATAATTACTTCTTCCACATCGGTTGAGTAATTCCCCCACACCCTTGCGTTGTACTCATCTTTAGTACACGATACCCCTAGTTAACCCCTCAGAGCCTATCCTTTGTGTGGTTCTCGTGATGTTTCGGTTTTCCAGAATATCAATAAAGAGCATTGTTTACAATCCACCCCCAAATGTACACCCAAATCGCCTTAGCCTACCTTGTATGCACTCACTTTTAGTGCATTATTTTTATCACACTAAACCCTTAGTTCAATTATCTTGTTGCTTGCATAAGTTGCTAAGTCGATTCATATCCTTTGTACACAGTTTTGGGACGATTGGGACTCATGGGAAAAGTTAAACTTTATGAAATGACGGGAAGGAAACGTTAAATTCAAATTCCCTTTATTTGCGTAACAATGTACTCCAAGTGTTTTGATCTTTTCAATTCGGGTCAAAGTAGTGTTAGAGTAATAAAAACTCAAGTGTATGGATGTGCCTATAAATCCCGATCATTTTGATGTTATCGTAGAGGATAGTAGAGTAAAAGTGTATGAAAAAAAATAAATAAATAAAAAATCAAAAAAAAAATCAAAAAAAATAGAAAAAAGAGAAAAGAAAAAAATAAGGTATTAAAAAAATAAAAAATAAAAAAAATAAAAAAAAAAAGGGCTACCATCCTACATGTATCTTTAAATTTATATTTTGTTTATTTCAGTTATCTAGAGTTTAGAGTGTCGAGTCTTGGCTTAGCAACGCCATTCTTCGCATGCTTGTAACATAAAGATTTTTGACTTGCCACCACTAAATCGCCTATCCCACCAAACCCTTTGTTTCCCTACCGTAAGCCTAACGTTACAACCCTTTAAAATACCTCTTGGATAGTCTTTCCTAGGTGCTTACGCCAAAGCGATGGAGGTTTGATCTAGTCTCAAGCCTATGGTAATCTATGTACTAGGACCGGTTAATGAGTGTTTATCTTCCATTTCCAACTTGTTATATTTCATATACACCAGAGAGATGTGAGTATCCAAACACCCCATATGAGGTGCTAGTATGTAATTCCGTGCTTGTTATGACTTTTGGGGCTTATATGTGTTGTGAATCGTTCAAACCAATGCTTCATGACCCCTAACTTATAAATTATTTGGCTAAAAGCACATTTGCTTGAGGACAAGCAAATACCAAGTGTAGGGATATTTGATAAGGTTTTAAATGTACCTTTTGAGGGTCATTTAAGCCCTTATTTGATCACTTTTGCATCCGTTATTACTTAATATCGCTCATTTTCACTTTTAGGTCTCTTGAAGGCAAATTGCTGGAATGACACTTATTCGGATGAAAAGCGCGAATATACGAAGAAAATGGCCAAAGTCAAGAATTGAGACACTCAAGTCACTGGCCCGAAGGGAAGGCGTCGGTTATACTTACGCCGTCGGAACAAGTTTTGTGACGATACAAGAGCTAAATTTCTTATTTTCAAGTGACGGCATCGTGTTTTAAAAGAGTAGGCGCCGCACTCGACGGCCTAAATTTGATCCAGACGGCGCCGAGACTCAAGGCGGCGGCGTCACGGACATAAGGTGACACCGTCACAATGGTAACGTGGCCAAGACGAAACCCTAATAACGGCGACCCGGCGCCACAAATTAAAGGTGACGCCGTCGCGCTTGTAACCTTATATATAGAATCCGAATTTTTCGCCGGTGTGTAGTTTTGTGGAGTAAAACCTAAACCGAACCAAGGCTGTCTTGTATAGTATTTTAGGGTTCCATACCTATCTTACATCAAGATAAGTGTTTTACTTCATTAATTTAATTATGTCTTCAATTGATTGTGTGTATGCTTGCATGTTCCCATGTCCGGCTAATTTACTTGTGTGTTTGCTTAGGTAATATGAAACTTAGTTATTGAATATTGATTGGTTGTCTCTTATCTTAATTGTGATTGACCTAGTATTGCGATAGGTCATTCGTTGTGTTGTTAATGCTTGATTAATCTATGTTGAACCTTAGTTTATAATCACCTAGAGTAATTGTAGGCTATACATCCAAAGAATACCTTAGAGTTAAAGTTTACAAATCCTAGAGATTTTGTAGTCATTAACCTTTGGTAGTTTCAAAGAGTTAGGGATAAACACATACCCTACGACCTTAGACACACAAAGGAATTAAGAATAAGGACGTGACAATTCAACCATCAATAGGAGATAACTAGGGAGTAATAAAGCCTTAGCAAATACATTTTAAATCATCATACGAGCACACAACAATAGACATAGACTCACCTTAGTTAATTAGATAATTAGCTAAGTAGAAGTAATCGGTAGAAATACCAACCCCCAAATCCAAACCCCGAGATTCATACCTTTCAACTTCCTAAAAAACATAAAAAGATAAAAAATTATCTTCCTCAACCCCAACCTTAGCGTAGTAACTTCTCACTAGCATTCCTATTTCCCTAGAGAACGATATCAATTCCCGTGGCTTACCCTAATGCTACACTACAACGATTAGGTTCACTGCCTAGGGTGTTGAAAAACTTGCTCGACGAAAAAAAGTTCCTTTGACCCCAAACGAGCTGTGTAAGCGTATCAATATTCCAATGGCGACTGAATTTTCCACTACCCATAACTTGGTTGCCGACCTGGTTAACAATGACCATTCTGAAGGCTTCCATGACATGATTGAATTCATCTAACATAGCCCTATTCGCTATGCATTAACTGTTGAACTAATCATTCTTAAATCCTACATTCCTCTGTTTTGGTGGACGGCTGAGCTTTAAGAGAGGGATGAAGTAGAAATTATTAGGACATTTGTTGATGAGAAGAGGTTCCGTCACGAGGAAGTGATTAGAAGTGTGTTAAAGTTTCGTGGATGCTAAAGGTGTAGATAATATGTCGAATGAGGAGATTTTTCTCGGTTTGGAGCAAATGGGGTATGAGAGAAAGGGATCGTCTTAAGTTTCAGATTGGTATGTTTCTCCCAATGGAAGTTCTTAATCCATACCATTCTCATGTGTCTAAGCAAGAATCTGTTGGTTTTGATAAGTTTCCCTCTAAGATTGCCACTGCTCTCATTTGTCTTTCTCAACAAAGAGTTTTTAATTGGTCAAGAATGATTTTTGAGGGTTTACAGAAGAATGTTAAGGAACAAGGTAAATACTACTTGTATCCCATATTTATTCAGTTGCTAGTAGAGAGTAAAATAGTAGACCCCATCCCTCATCAGAGAAAGTATGATGTGATGCATATGGTCCCTAAGGTGTTTGCTCATATGAAAAAGAAGAATCAGAATTTTTCAGGCACTATTACACCACTATTTCCTCAAATGCTTAACTTGCCAAAACTTGTAGAAGAGGAAATTACACAACCTATCCAACCCACTGCTGATCTCACTGCTACCACATCACAACCTACAACCACTGATGAACCATTACCCTCAACTACCTAACCTGAAAGGATTTTGGTCACTCGTAGGAGGAAGAAGGGCATTAAGCTTCCTCAGGCTAGTGCTAGTGGTGAAGGACATGAGGCTGTCACAGGTATGGGAGGTGACATGATTGGAAGGGCTTCCACTACTGCCTCAGGCTTAGAAGTTGAGCAGGGTAGTGGAATCATAAGTAAGACCCAACCAATGGAAAATCCTAATGTGGAGAGTTCTTTGGAATTCAACACAGGTGGAGGAATCCTCAGCCAACTGGCTAACTTGGGGTACATGGATGTTCAGGCTAGGTTTGATGCCATGTTACACACATCTCATGATTCACCTCTCGGAGCAGTTAACACAGCTCGAAGTGATAAGGGTAGTTTGGAACAGCAACATGAATTTACGGGTAATGATTTTGTACATGATGACATTTCCAATGATCCACCTCTCGGACCAGGTAACACATGTCGAAGTGGTGAGGATACTATGAAACTCATTCTTGAATTGACGGATAGATGCACTAATATGGAGTCAAAGATCAATGGTCTTCACAAATTGACAACCTCTCATTTGGTATGATTAGGAGATTGAAGCACAGGGTGAGTGTTTTGGAAATACTAAGAAGGCCAAGGATCACTGCATTCAGGATAAAGATGGGTAAGAAGGCAAGCTCCTCAGGAAATCAAAGTTTAGAGGATGCATCCAAACAGGGAAGGAGTAAGAGTACCAATTCAGGGGAGGATTTGGATTTGGATATAGATAGTGGAGACAATGGTGAAGGATATTTTGTGGCTGACATGGAAGGCAAAGCAGTAGTTATAGATGATTCTATAAAGACAGCAGTTGAAGAAAAGGAGAAGGAAGTGGTGCAGGAAACCACTGCCAGTTTGTTGCATCCACTGCTAGTGTTGCAGAACCCACTGCTGTAACCACTGCTAGAGTTATTTTAGCCACTGCTAGCTCAGACATTTCCACTGCAGAGGCAACCACTACTACAACAATAACCACCACAATAACACCAACACCAAAACCTAAGGAGGCTGAGAAAGAGATTGATGTTCAATTGCTTAACCTGAAACAATCTAAACCAATCCCTGAACCTAAACCTATTGCTAAAAGTTTGAAGATTGGTGAGCCTGTGCAGAAATCAGTTGTTGCTCAACCAGATATTGGAAAGGGTAAAGAGATTGAAGAGCCTGCTTTGGAGTTTGAGAGTAGAGAGGAACATATAGCATATGATGATGAAGTTACTAGAAAGTTATATATGGAGTTAAATGCTAAGGAACTTGCTAAAGAGAATGAAAGGCAAGAGCAAGAAGAAGCTTCTCTGAAAGCTATAGAAGATTGGAACAAAGAACAGAGTTATTTTCAAGCTTCTGAGAGAATGCAGAATGAGATGCCTACAGATGAATGGGGTAAGTTAGATATAGATACAAGGTCTAAGATGCTGGTTGAGATGGTGAGGAAGATGAAACAGGACAGAGAGTATAAAGACTATCAAGCAAAGAAGAACAAACCACCAACCAAGCAACAGAAAAGGAATCAGATGATGAATTTTATCAAACACATGGAGATGAAAACAGTGAATTTAAAGAACTGCTCCTATGAGAAAGTTGAGGAGCTATACAACATTTGCAAAAGAAAGTTTGACTTCATCCCCATGAATTCTGAAAGAGAAGCTAAAATGATAAAAAATAGACAAAAGAGAAAAGAATATATGATTGACTGGATCAGTATATAGTGGTGAGTGATAAAGTGCCTGAAGAGCCTATCAATCCTACACCTGTAAGATCTATACACCCTATCATAGATTGGAGAATTGTCTCAGTGAATGAAAGAGACATTATTGAGCTCACTAGAGGAGATGGAAAGAAAATTCAGTATCTTTCTTTTGGGGATATGCTATTCTTTTTTACTACAAGTGATATGGAAAAGCTGTGGGAGGTAATGTCTTTTAGGTGTGGAAAGCTTGGACCAATAGGAACTATGTCTAGATCTATGTGGACAGCATTGAAGAATATGTTTGATCCTAATCCAGAAGATAAATGTTGGGAAGCTTGTATGTTTGAAGATTGGATGTTGTATGCATATCCAAGAGTACATGCTATCAAGACTTCAGAGGAGAAAATTTTCATGCTGGTTGACAGAGATTATCCTTTGATGAAGAATGTAGCCAGACAGATGTTAGAAGTGAAGCTTGGTCTGCAGTGTACAAAACCAACTCATCCTATCATTCATCTACTACTGAGTAAAATTGAGAAGATTGCATATTTAGAAATTCCTCTAGCCATCAAAGGTAAGCCTCAAGGTAGAATGAAAAGAAAAGCAGACAGATCAAAAGCATTTGATGAAGAGTCTGAATCTAATAAGGAGAATGAAGAGGCTGCTGGATGTTTGGATACATCCTCCAAATAAGGTATTGTGGACTTACAGGGAAACTTGATAATTTTGATTGTGAATATCAAGTTTAGGGGAGGATTGTTGGATTTTTGGTTTTGCTGAAAGGAATTATTCTAAGTATGGAACCACTGCCAGTACATCAGATACCACGGCTAAAAGGAATGAATCCACTGCTTAAGATGAACCACTGCTAGTAGAAGTATTATACCACTGCTAATGCAATAGTCCACTGCTAGTATGTTAGGTCGGTTTAACTTGTAATATTAATATTCTAGAATGTCTTGAGTAGGTCAATTTGTATTTAGATAAGTATGGTAAGTATACTTATCTTGTAGAATACGTAATGTATATTGTAAAGGACTCCTTAGCCTATAAAAGGAGGTCCTAGGTTAGAGTTATATATACGTATTGATTATATCTAAGAGTCGATACACTTCAAGGTTGTAAACCCTAATACTATTCAGAGTATTCGTATATTAATATATCGAGGTGTTTACTGATAATCATCGTTATTCTTCTTAAGGTTAAACATTAAATTTTGCGTAGTGTTTAACAGTTTGTATTCATTTAAGTCAGCTTCTATGTAAGATCGTTTGCTCAACTAGGATCAACACCATATTATAGCCTTTTACGTGTTTTTGGGTGTCTTTGTTACCCTCAACTTGATTCCGATCACAAACTTGGAGCCCGCGCTACCCATTCCATATTTTTGGGCCATGCGACTAATCATCGTGGATACCGTTTTCTGGACCTCAACACCAATAAAATAATCATTTCACGTCATGTCACTTTTGATGAAACTGTTTTTCTGTTTGGTTTCATGACACTCAATTCCGTCACCTACATCTCCTACCACTTCACCTCAACCTAACACGCCTGCTCCTACTTTCCACACTAATGAGCCTAGTTCTCCTACAACCGGTTCACCTATCCCAGTTGAGCCTCATATTACCACCCCACTTCCAACACCTGTTACTAATCCACCTAATCAACATCCCACCCTCGTTTCCATTTCCTAACATCCACCAACTACAAATGTTAACCCAAACCCTGTTTCGATTCGTCCCATGGTCACACACTTTTGTTTCGGGACTAATCGTCCCACTCAGCGTCTTACTTATCGTGTGTCTTCGGTCTCCCCGTTACCTAAGTCCTATAATGCTGCATTTAATGATCCTAATTGGCAAAATGCTATGTGTGATGAATAAGATGCTCTTATTAAAAACAAAACTTGGATTCTTGTGCCTCAACTTGCGGATATAAATATAGTTCGATGTATGTGGTTATTTCGTCATAAGTATTTGGCAGATGGTACCCTTAGCCGTTACAAAGCTCTTCTTGTGGCGAATGGCAGTACCCAGATAGAGGGTGTTGATGTTGATGATACTTTTAGTCTGGTGGTTAAACCTGGTACTATTCGGATGGTTCTTAGTTTGGCTACTTCTAGACATTGTCCGGTTCATCACCTTGATGTCAAAAATGTATTTTTACATGGTGATTTAGTTGAGACTGTTTACATGCATCAGCCTCCTGGTTTTTGGGATTCTGGACATTCAGATTATGTTTGTTTATTACAGAGAACACTTTTATGGTCTCAAGCAAACACCCAGGGCTTGGTTTCAGTGTTTTGTTGCTTTTGTGCTACGGGTTGGATTTACTCATAGTCGTTGTGACTCCTCCTTTTCTATATACCAACATAGGAGTCATACTGTTTATTTATTACTTTATGTTGATGATATTGTTCTCACAGCTTCTTATGAGATTTTGTTACAGCGGGTTATTGCTTCTCTAAGCAAGGAGTTTTCTGTGACAGATTTGGGATCTCTTAATTATTTTTTTGGCATATCTGTTACACGTGACTCTAATGGGATCTTTTTGTCTCAATTCAAGCATGCTGGGGAGATACTTGAGAGGGCTCATATGGTTTGTTGCAACCCCAGTTAGAATCTTGTTCATACTGAGTCTAAATTGGGAGATGACGGTGCAATGGTTTCTGATTTGACATTATATAGGAGTCTTGTAGGTTCACTGCAGTAACTTACTTTCACTCGACCTGATATTTCTTATGTTGTACAGCAAGAGCGTCGATGTATTCATGATCCTAGAGAGCCTCATTTTTCATCCCTTAAGCAAATTCTGAGGTATGTTCGGGGTACTTTGGACTACGAGTTACAGTTGTTTTCATCTTCTACTACTTCTTTGGTTGCTTACTCAGATGTGGATTGGGCGGTTTGTCCAACTACTAGGCGTTCCACTTTTGGTTATTGTGTATTTCTTGGCAACAACTTGCTCTCGTGGTCCTCAAAGTGTCAACCAAGGATTTCTCATTCTAGTGTCGAGGTTGAATATCGAGGTGTTGCTAATTCATTTACTGAGACATGTTGGTTACGGAATTTACTATGTGAGCTGCATACTTCATTGTCTTCTTCTACGCTTGTCTACTGTGATAATGTCAGTGTTGTCTATTTGTCTTCTAATCTGGTTCGGCATCAACGTACGAAGCATATAGAGATTGATATTCACTTTTTTTAGGATTTGGTTGTTGCGCATTAAAACCCTTCACATATAATAAAAAAGTATCCCCAAATGGTTTAATCGAGACAAAATATGGATAAAAGTAGAATTTTCATTACCAGTAAATATGTGTATATGCAAGAATGACATAATGATGGTTCTTTAAACTTGAAAGCAGCCATGAGTCCAAGACAATCATGTTTCAATCGTACATATGGATCATTAGGATTTCCCCGGTCCTTTGCATTATTTCATTGACATGTGCCACAATCAAGAAAGAAACAACATTATTCTTTAGACAGAAACGTGTAACCTGGTAATATTATTCTTTATCCTGAAATGTGTAACCTGTTTGAAGCAAACGATCAGGAGGCCTTATCCTTCAATCATAGAGTTCAACGAAACCAAACTCTTGACCTGGATTTCCTTAAAAACTTGTACAACCAAATTCAAACAGCCACATTTACCATACATATCAACAAAAGCAGGTTTAACAAACCCATCGAAACCAAACCCATATCTCGCCGCCTCCTCATGAACCACCTTTCCTTGAACAACCATTGATCCTGCATAGAATGCAAAGCAGCAACTAGTCCTAACATTATCCAAGCACCTCAAGATCTAGACTAACTAACAAAAACTATCATTAAGAAAATTTGATATAGGTTGCTTCAACCTCACACACCATTCATTTATTAGGCTCAGATTTGTAAACCAAATAGGGTCAAGAAGATCCAAAATCCGCCATGGCTGCAAAGAAACACGGTTGCATAAACATGTCATCTGGTCCTTGCCACGCCAAGTTACGGATTTAATCTTCGATAACCCACTTCATTTGTGTCAGAAGACAACCGTTAATCATCACGCTGACTAGATCTTCCACTATCTCCTGCTTTATGCTTGACAGTTGACCGTTGGTATTTGCGAACCATTCTCAGCCGCGTATGCTCTGAATGATGTGACGTTTTGGCATCTGACCATTTGTTTACTGCCATCATCATAATTTTTCATTTACTTTGATCGTGGTGTTTGATAAGTGTCTTGGGACATGGCTGCTTCCTAGCTCTTCGATTCTTGTGATAGGTTTTCACGTTTTTTGGGTATAAATACCCGAACGTTGGTTTCATTCATACTTTTTACCAACACTATTCACTCAACTTCTTCAAGAATCCAGCCTTATTTCTAACCATCTTTCCGTCATCACCATTCTTCTTACTTAGATTCAGGTTTAACTTCCCCAATTTCTTCTCCTTTTTTAACATTAGATGGCTATGGAAACCATTTATACTCTTAAGTCCATCCTGACACAGTCAGATCTTGATATTTTTTGTAAAACATATAATATCTCCCTGCATTAGAACCGGTCCTTCGTTCCTGAGGGGAAAATTGGCGTTTATACCCGTTTAATATAGTGCGCAAATTTTAGGATACCTTTCTCTAGGTTTCTCCTTATCATAGTTGAATATTTCCAAATTCATTTTTCGTAATTGTCAGTTTTAGCTGCATCCAGGGTTAACTTTGAGATCCTTTGTCGCGTTCACGGCGGTGTCCCTACTGTTAGGATTTTATACTCATAACAATTATATAAAACAAATAACATCATCAAAGCATGCAGCGGAAGTAAATAGGAATAATATATGTAAGTAATTAACCGAACAAGAAAATGCGTACCTTTTAGCAATTCAAGAATCAAACGATGATTGAACAAGAACCAAAAACCCAAAACCCTAATTTTAGGGTTTATATATTCGACCTACACAAAAGTCGACCACCAAGATTACAAGCTCAAGTTTGCTTGTCCTTCGTTCTTGTACACACGTACTATTAGCGATTTGATGTGAAAAGCTAGTTTCTTGAATCACAAATAAAACCAAACACTTGTTTCTTTGAGTTAAGCAAAATCGAACACCCTTGGGTGAGGGTATACGACCGGCCACACAAAGAGGGAAAGAGGAGAAGAGAAATTAGGTATATTGGTGATCCAAGATTAAGTTGTGAATAAATACAAGGGATTGTATTTATAGGTAACTTAACTTGGTGACCAAGTTTGAGTGGTATTGGGTTTGGAACCCAACCGATCGGCCAAAGGGATTCTAGAACTTTCCCGACTTTGTAATTTCATCTCTAGTCCTTATAGTTTATATTTAACGACCGTTAACCAAACCTCGTTAATTATTTAACTATCGTTATGTTTTATTTCGTGACTAATAATTAATAATAACATTTTATATATTAATTATTAACATCAACTCTCATACGTAATGTGTGCAATCCCAAGTTTCGAAGTTCGAATCCGACATACATATATTTAAATATCCATAAACCTTTCAGCTCCCACTTGGATATTACTAAATATAGTAATGACATTGGTTAGTTTAGCTTTCACACGCCAACGCCCCGGATCAAAAATCGAGTATGGTCTCCTCGAAAACCATTTAATGATTCATCATTTTACTTATCCTTTGTTAATAATACTACATTAACTATGAATATGGATCAAGTCATTTCATAACTTAATATTCTGTTTCTCGTTGTATTCGATTGAACAAGATTACCAAATTATCTAGAACGTATTCCATATAGATCTTGGGTATGGCCATACAAACATCTTGTCAACCCTACGAGGGGCCCAAATATAGTATTATGCTTTGAAACAAATTCAAAGGAACAAATTCTCTTGACTACAAACATAACTCATGAACTTTGTAACATTTCAAAATAACCCTTATAACTACCGATTCACGGATAGCGTTAGACTATCTTACACAAATGCACTACATTCATATCGCTTATCCGGTATCTCAAGTCGAGGATAAACACTTCATGATATACTTAATGACAAAGATCCATAAAGTATCATCATGTAAAGTTCGATGAGTCCTATATTCAATTCATTGAATATCATGTGAATCTGGTATGTCCCACGCATCAATATACTTAAAAGTATATTCTACTAAAACTCCGATTTGTCTTAATTCAATGACATTCCCACATCATTGATCGACAACGGACTATTTAGAATAACATAAGTTATTCACGGATTAAACATGCAAATATAGGATATAATATTAAGAAAATGAAAATAAACATAAACAACTATTTTATTTCATTAAAGTAATATTTGTTCATAACATCCTTTATCCAAATACTAATCACAGATCCGCATGAAACTACTAGCTAAAGGAAGTCCTATCCCATCAAGATGGTCAAGAAGTTTTTCTTTTGGCAAAGGCTTCGTAAAGGGATCGACTAGATTATCATCTGTATGAACTTTGAGTAGATTGATTTCAACTATGTCGACTTGTTCTCGAACATAGTGATATCGACGAGGAAAATGTCTAGCCTTCATGACTCCAGGCTCATTGGCAAATGTTATTGCAGCAGAGTTGTCACAACACACATTTAAAGGTAATTCGATTGAGGGCATTACTCCGAGTCCCAAATGAATTTCCTAATCCAAACAACTTCCATCGCAGCTTCTCAAGCGACTATGTACTCAACAGAATAGACATCGCAATCGTTGTTTGCTTCTTGCTCTTCCAGGTCAACGCTCCTCTATTAATGACAAAGACATAACCCGCCTAAGACTTCAGATCATCTTTATCAGTTTGGAATGACGATCGCAAAACTCAGAACATCAAGTTCGCATCCGGATTTCCTCCATACACTAGAAACATTTCTTTAGTAGCCCTTAGATACTTAACAATTTTCTTAATGACTTGCCAAGTTGTTTCACACCGGTTCGTTGATACCGATCGGTGATATTTTGTGCAAACGCCACATTAGGCCTTGTACATCTCACAAGATACATGATAGATCCTACACCAAGCGTAAGGAACTTTCTTCATGTATGCCACCTCTTCGTGTGTTGACGCGCATAGTTTATTACTTAAGCCATGTTCAACTTGCATCGGCAAATATCCCTTCTTGGAATTTTGCATCGAATCTCTTCAATATTTTATCAATGTAAGCACTTTGGCTTAATCCAATTAACGCTTTGATCTATCTCGATAGATCTTGATTCCCATAATAAATGCCGCTTCCCTAAGTCCTTCATAGAAAAGCACTCTCCAAGATAAGACTTTACATCTTGCATACTTGGAATGTCTTTTCCCATGATCAATATGTCATCGATATATAAGACAAGGAAAATAACATTACTCCTACTAGCTTTGTGATACACATGGCTCATCAAGATTTTGAGTGAAACCAAATTTCTTGATTTCTTCATCAAACTTGTTCCATTTCCTTGATGCTTGCTTCAATCCATAAATGGATCTTTGAAGTTTGCATACACGCTCGGAAAATTTGGATTCACAAACCCTTCAGTGCGCCATATAGATGTCCTCATCTAGGCGACCGCTTAAGGCGCTTTGACATCCATTTGCCATATCTCATAGTCATAGTATGCATCTATGGCTATAAGAATCCTAATAGCTCTAATGTCCGCCATGTAAGAAAATGTCTCCTCGTAGTCTACCCCATAGGTTCGAGTATACCCATGGGCTACAAGACGAGCTTTATAGGTCGTGCATTACCATCCATGTCGGGCCTTTATCTTAAAGAGCCACTTACTTCCAACTACCTTAGCATTTGGAGGTAAGTCAACCTCTATCTAGACTTCGTTATCTTCATGGATTGCATTTCCCATTCATTGCAACTCGCCATTTTCCTTTTCGTGACTCATTATGGCAGCTTTATAGTTAGCGTGTTCACCAAGATCCCCTAACATATTTTCCTCGCCTTCACGTTGAGACATAGACGCCAGTGCACGTGTAGCCCTTGCGGATCTACGAATGGGAACCACTTCAACTTCGTGGAACGCCTGGACTTTCGTGTTCTACTTGAGGTTGGCTAGTGTTTTCGTAAGGTGTTGTATCTTCTTGATCATCTTCCGATCATAAACTCTCCCATCGAATTCATGAGATATGAGATCCTTTTCAAGAAAGTCTCCATACCTAGCAACAATTACTTTGTTTTCGTGTGGAAAGTAAAAGTAGTAACCCATAGTTTCCTTTGGGTATAATACTGAAGACACACTTACAGATCTTTGTTGCACTTATCACAGAGTCACGCTTAAAAACGCCTCACAACCCTGCACCTTTAAGTAAGACAAGTTGGGAGCTTTCCTATAACACACTTCATAAGGAGTCTTATCAACCTTCTTAGTTGGAACCATATTCAATATGCGAACAAGTAGCTTCAAAGCATAATCCCAAAAGGATAAGGGAAGAGTTGTAAGATTAAACATCGATCGCACCATGTCTAACAATGTACGATTTCTTCTCTCGATACACCATTTTGTTGTGGAGTATATGGAGATGTGAGTTCTCGGACGATACCACACTCACTAGATAATCTTTAAACTCTTGGCTTAAATATTCACCACCTCTATCGGATCAAGAGCTTTAATCTTCTTTCCTAGTTGCGCTCTACTTCACTTTTAAAAACCTTAAATGTTTCAAAGACTTCATGTTTATGTTTAAGTAAATAAACATAACTATAACGATCGAAATCATCGGTAAAAGTTAAGAAGTAGCTAGCACCCTTTCTTGACACATGTCTTAGTGGTCCACATACATCAAGATGTATCACACCAAGAAGATCGAAGCCCTTTCTAAACTATTTGTAAAGGTTTCTTGGTCATCTCCCGGATATGCAAGATTCGTGATTTATCAAATGATTCATCATTGATGTCTTGCAAAGCCCATCGCGTAAGTATTGTTGCATCGTTTCTTGCCTATATGAGCAAGTCTACAATGCCAAAGAAATGAAGAATCCAAATTAGCTTTGATTCTTTTATTATTGATGCTAAAGATGTAATTATTTTTATCAATCACATTATCATGCAAATCAATTTCAAACACACCATTTATTGGAATAACATTAAAGTAAAAACACCATTTAAAGAAATCGAAATTCAATAATCAAGAAATGTATGAACGAAACCAATATCTTTTAACAAGGAAATAGAAAAGACACCCTAACAATGGAAGGTGCGAATGACAATCGCTTAATGACAAGACTAAACCCGAAGGTAAACTAAATCAAACGTGTTTATAGCTTCAACGATCGCATGTGCTCCATTACCCACGCAGTATTGTCGTCCATAGGCAAGCTTCCTTGCTCCTCTAAGTCCCTGCGCAGTATTACAAATGTGAATACACATCCAAGATCATATACCCGTGAATTTATTTTATGAGGAAAAGCAAATAATTCTATCATCAAAGAGTATCAAGCGGCGCCACATGCCAAGATTTTTATACCTCTTATTGCGCAACTCATCAAGGTAGAGTGGACAATTCCTCTTCCAAAGGTCCAACCTCGGGCAATGATGACAAGCCATATCCTTCTTCGGATTCTCACGCTTTTGGGAGGGTACTTCTTGGGTTCTTGTTGATAAGTCATAACTTGTTTTCCTTATCAACTTTACCCTTACCTTTCCCTTTCTTGTTTGCTAGCGCTTATTAGGCTTAGAAATCCTACCCTTCCGGATGGTCGAACCGCAGTGTAGGGCCTTCGGGCAAACCTTTCGTAATCAATGAGCATTGCATGTACCTCATCGACTGCCTTCCCGTGCAATGCATATTGTAATCACGCACGAAACCATCAAATTCCTTGTTAGGGATCCGCTGATCGTGCCAATTTGTATGTCATTAGGGTAGAAATAGTTAAGACGCCCACCGGTCCATGAAACTCATCATTTCCGTGAAGTGGCGCTATGTGTTTCCCTTCTCCTTGCTTGCAACTATGAAGAGTGATCGATGCCAAACCGCAAGTTATCTCACACAAGCTAGCCACTGTGAATGGCTAACCGTAAAAACTTAAAACAGCTCGCACACAAATGCAATGAAGATCGAGGAGTATAGTGTTTCCGGTCGTTATGTCCCAACGAGTCACATGCGATGAATCACCAAACGAATAGTGATCGGAGGATTTGAACGGAAAAGAGGTTTTGAATGATTATAACTAAAGAAAAGTAAATAAATTACAGGGCTAAAATGCAAATTAAAGAAAATTAAAAAGATAAAATATATTAAATAAACGTTATCACTATTTGCAAATGATGTTTTGATTTTTCTTTATAAAACTTAAAAACTACGTGACGTACAAAAGAAAATGTGAAACTTAAACAATATTGATCCTAAAAATATGAAAATGACATTTTACAAACCTAATGATAAGAGAAAATTTTAGAAAAAGAAAATTATTTTATAACTATTTATCTAATTATTATTAATTAAAACTAATTTTAACTATTTAATAATAACCTAAAATACAAGAAAATATGAAATAAAGCTAGAAAATGAAATTATGAGTTAGAAAAATCTAAAATATCTAAAGAGAATTTTCAAAACTAATTTTATATTTTTCCGATTATTTTGTATTTTCTATGAATTAAAAACTATTTAAAACTAATTAAATTGCTAAAAATTACAAATTAAACTATGAAAATCTGGAAAATATTTTTTGACTTTTATATTTATCTTAACCTAGGAAAATTATTTTTTAAAGTTTTTCTGATTTAATTGTATTAAAAGGTAATTAAAAATACCTAAAAACTGAATTAAATGAGGAAAAATAGCAAACAGTGCTAGAAAAATATGAAAAATTCAGGAAAACTCTAAAATATTATTCTAAATCTAGGAAAAATATAAAAACTAGGGCTTGTGTGTAGGAATCTAGTTCTGCAGTACAATGTGCTTATGAATAAGCACTTAGGATAAGCTAGAAGCTATTATAGTGAACCAGGAGATAACAGGACCTAATGTATGCTACAATTACTAGAAATCAACCTAATTTATCCACTCTAAACCTCCGAAAGGTGAAACAAGGTTATGGTGTGAATTACACTTAAAAGCCAAAACAAAGCTTAACCCACCAACTTGCAGCCTGCAAATAAGCTACTGGATAAGCCAGGAACCTAAATCCAGTTATCACAAGCTCAAAGGGACCTAGCAAGGAGCTTGTAAACCAAAACTTAGCTCCAGACAAGCTCCCAAGAGCTTGTGGTGACCTCTACAAAACCTGTGCACACTCAGTTGTCACTGAGTTTGTGCACAGGGTACTTTTGACCCATTTTGAGCACTAATTTGACTATCAAGGAAAATTCTCAAAGTTAATCCAATGATACCTTATCACTAACCACCAAATGAACTTGTGAATTCCAAAATACCACTTGATTTAGACCTTGTATGAATACATGAAACATCTATGAAGTTTGGACCAAACCGATTTGTTCATTTTGACTTTCATAAACAAAGCGAAAAGTTGACCAAATGAATTTTGATTCCAAATGGTGGATGAGATTGATGTTTTATGCTAAAGTAAGACTAATTCAAGCTAAATTAACCACTCCTAAACCAATGTGCAACTTATTAACTGCTCAATCCTTCTAAAATAGAGGCTAGGACAGATTTAAGGCATTTTTGACTTTTGCAGTCCTAAGATGCACATATATGGTCTTGATCACTCTAATATCTCTAATATAAACCACTGCAACAGAGATTACCCTTAAACTGATCCTCAATCTTAGACTAAGAGACAAATCCAAGCACTCCTTTTCGTAACTAGAAACTAAACTAGCGACTTCTTTCCTCAACCTTGATCTAATCTAACAACTCAATTAGATTATATCCACTAACTAAAGCATTTAACCTACAAACTAACATATGATCACAGCATTGAAATAGTGCAAGTCATGAGTTAAGATTGAAACAAAATTGACTCAAGCACTTACAAGATTCTCGCCAAGGTCAGAAGCTAAAGAAATCAATGGAACAATGCAATAAGTCACTACCCAAACTTATCTCAACCCATTTCCATCATCGCAACACCCAATGCCATCACTAAACCCATATTGAGCTTCACAGTTGACTTTCATTGACCAAGAATTAATATTGCTTGAATATGAATAATAAGCTTACTAAAGCTATGGTAAGCTTAAATAAGCTTATTTGAGTTTAACATAAGCTATTAGAAGCTTGAACATAAGATTTTGAAACTGGATTTTGCAACAAAGTTGAACTTGAACATATGAAACTTAAGTGAAACCTTGAATTAACACTTAAAACTGGATTACAACTATAAAACAACTTTAGTTTGATACATAGAAACAAAAAGATTACATCTTAGAGTTTAATTAAAACATAAACATAAAAAACGACATACATAAAAATTTAAAACTAACTACTACTCTTCTCTCTTCTCCTCCTTCTTCTTTTTATATGCAAAAGGTCTTGCAACTTGTTTCTGAGCACATCCCACCACTCTTTGGAGTCATTGGATGAGTAGGGTGCATTTTGGCCATTGGATCACTTTTGGCGGGAAATTGGATATTTGCTAGTGGGGTTGAGTGCAAAGGTTGAAGAAGCAATAAATGCATCTTGGCTTGTTGGGTGATGTGGAAGGATAAGGGGAGTGGAAAATGAGCTGGAGGTGAGGTATGTTGAGTGTATGCAGGTGTTTGCAGAGGCAGGTAAGGAGGAAGAAGAAAAGGAGGGAAGGTGTTTGTTTGACCATGAGGTTGACGGGTTTAATATTAAAAAGAAGGGTCAAAATGAGGGGTCATAAAGGATATGGCAGGGTTCAATGGCTTGTGGTGGGGTCTAAATGGGTTTTGACAAGGCTTGGTTTAATATCATAAGGACCATATTTGCAATTCACCAAAAGAACAAGGACCAAATCGCCAATTTTCAAAGTTGTTTCAAGGGACCAAAAGTGACAAGTTTCAATAGTGCAAGGACTAAAATAGACATTTTCAAATTTCCAAGGACCATTTTTGCCAATTTTGAAACTCAAGGACCAAACTTGTAATTTCTCAAAACTTTTGACATTTTTCACCAAAGGACTAATTTTGACAACTTATGATTTTAAAAGGACCTTTGGTGACTTTTCTTTAAATCAAGTGCTCAGGACTATTTCGACAACTTTTGAAACTTGGGGACCGAAAGCGCCAATTATGCAAACTTAGCTCATTTTTCATCCGATTTTAAACATTTTGCATCCGAAACATATAAAATGCAATTTTGAGATATTTTCAAGATTTTGATGCATATCCGAGCATTTTAAGTGTTTTGCAGTCAGATTAACCAAAATGATGAGTATTCACACACTCATCAAAGAGCATCTATCGATCATACTGACTCACAACATGCAGCTTTTCAAACAACCTTTGCAATTCTTCAAGCATGAGATTAGAAGTAATTCTCAAACCGCTTTTGCAAGTTTGAGTTCATACTCCGAGCATAATGCAGCGACCTCATTATACTTTTCATATCAGATTGCCATGCACTCGTGCTTCAACAAAGAGCATCACCGCAGTTCGGAGGACAAGGCGAGTCAAATAATTGAGTCTTTTGGCAACCCTCAAGACAATTCGAGTTGCCGATACCAATCATTGAAATTACACAATAATTCTCTCGATCAAACATAGATTTGAACGACGAGGCTAGTGCAGAGATTCACTGAGCCATTTCTACGTAAATAAAAGTTCAAAAGTTAGTACTTTCGATAAGTAAACATTCAAGAAAATAAAATACCCTTTGGTCAATATTCATATTAACCATAGTATTTTCCTTGAATTTTGGATCCTCATTATCATAGTTTCACCACATCGGTTGATCGCTAGTGGTGAAAGTATAGAATAGGTAATCGTTGAAAACGATAATCGACAAACAAGTTTTCAATTCCAAAAGTTATGGGATTTACAATTTTGCCAAAACAATTCATGCAAAACGTAAGCATGTTTTATCCCATCTTATGCCTACTTTCTCTTCTCCTCTCCTAAAATAATTTATCCTAAAACCGGTTCTTCCCTACTTTCTCTATACCTTATGTACGTATTTTTTTTCTCTAAAGCCCTAGATCGACTCTAATTGCAATATGGCAGGAGACGACCAAACCCCACCACCACCACTTCCATCCTTCTGCTCTAAAAAAACAATTTACCTTTCGACATTACTAGCATCACAAACAATGTCCGAGTTAAGTTGAGTCTTAAAAACCTTAACTATAATTCATGGAGTTCTTATTTTAAAATACACCTTGATAGTCTTGGATTGAAGAAACACATTGAGGAAGCCTCACAGCACAAGCACCATCGATCCGGATTGGCACAAGATAAATGATCTCATCAAGATGTAGATTCTTGGAACCTTGTATGAATCATTGCAAGATGAAGTTGTTACAACACCGGGCACCGCTAAGGATCTATAGGATCACGCCAAGACCTTTTTCATGAAAATGAGGACGACGGTCTTTTAACCTAGACAACCAACTTCGATCCTTCAAAATCGGTTATCTTTCTATACATGACTATTTCAATAAAATATAAATGATGATCGATAGATTAAAAACCTTGGTAACCCGTAAGTGATAAAAAATGGTCTTTACTTGTTAAATGGCTTAAGCTTTCAATATAAACACATAGTTGGAATCATACGTCACACTAAGGGGTTGTTTGATAAATTGATATGATTTAGCGCTGAATGAATCAAAGGTGCTGGATAATTCAAATATTCTGAATGAGCTATGTCCTGAACCAAAATGAACGTTTGAAAAGTCTTCTGAATCAATACTCTGAATAATTAAAATTACTATTTTATCCTTTATACTCACTTAGCGTAAATTGAAAGTAAATATTAATAAAACATCAAATGTTATGTAAAATAAAAATGTCTCATGAAATTATATAAACATGTTGGTGTTCCATCATATTAAAAAATAGTTTTATAGGATCAATTCTCAAGGTCTCAAAATAATTTTTAACACATATTGGGCAATAAGTTACAAAGTACATAGTAAAAGTTGTCATATTTAAATAAAGCATAAAATTAAAAGTACTCTAGTACTAATAACTAATTAAAAAGGTAAGAAAAGACAAAATAGGAAAATGTGGATCAATGAATGATTTTGCATGCTATTGGCCTCACATGATTCAGTAGCTATCTAATTGTTTCAGCGCCATCAAAAAATTTATCAAACAAGATAGCTCTGACCGATTCATATTTTATCGTTTTAGTGGTTCAATTCAAAGGCTATCAAACAAGGCCTAAGCCACTTCAAATTTAGCTCATCACACTAAGCCCGTAGGTTATTGTCGTAATATATGGATTATATATTCAAGACTCTTTTAAGACCTGAACTGTAATTTTATTATATTTATCCAAATAAATAAGTTAAATATAAAAAAAATGATACTAATCAACAAGTTAATCTCTTAATTTAAATTGCTTATGAATCAAAAATAATACGATTAAAAGTTTCTTTTGCATCAATGTGAATCCAAATATACATATAGCAAATCCAGTTAACTGGCGATATGTTTAGGATAGGTTTCTTTAATTTATGGAAAAGAGAAATTGCTTTATGAAGTAAGATAAAAAAATGAAAAATAAGATTTCAGATAGCTTTACTTCTATGATGCATAAAAAATTTACGGACTGAAAATTAGGGATAACAGTAAAATTAAAGACATGCATGCAAGATGTATCCAAAGAACTAAATATAGTTTGCTACATGAAAGTTATTCGAATTAGAACTAAAAAGACAAGTGACACACTACTCCAATCATTAAAATTAAGCTTTTGCATCTTTAACTTCGATTTTGATATCATCAACTTTCTTGAAATCATATATCTCAACAACTAGAAATCCCACATCAAGGTAAAAGGTAGCTCTTTATTTGCTTCATCGTAATCATTGTTGGGTAAAGTGATGTATGCTTCTATTGCCACCGAACTTCCATCCGACTTATAGGTGCGTCCAGACACCACAAGTCGTTCACCGTTTCGATTTCAAAGAATCATGGACTTGTCATAAGCACCTCAACCTCAGAACCTCATATTTCGGATAACCATCGTTATCCTCATCCCTTTTACATGTTTCTTGTCCTCATACTTCTTTTTATCATTTTACCAAGCATGAAGGCGAACTTCAACGTAATGAGAATCCCTAATAATTCTACACATAAAAAGAGAAATCAAAATATAGATAATAAAATGAGAAAGAGACATTTGTACAGTTTACAACACAAAAAGTTAACAATCAACGATCGTTCCAGGTGCCCTCAAACTGAAGCTACGTGTTGATAGTCTGGGAATCAAATAATAAATATTAATCCCACAAACTCGAATCCACCTAGAGAGGTGGGTTTTATTATTCATCTAAGGTGTCATGTGTGTTCCCTAGTAGTTTATTTATCTTTTGATGTATTAACCTTTTCTAATTTGTGCTATTGTATGTAGTTTATCTTTTGATGTATAAAAAGTTTCTAAGTTAGTCATCATCCATTCATCCCTTTTCTTCCCAACTTTCTATTTCTTACCCAAACACACATTCCAAATGAAAAAAAGAAATACACAATAAGACTTACTAATTTTATTCATTAAAGCAAATATATGTGATATGGCATAAAGTACATAAAGTGGTGGCTTGGGTGGCTCAGAAAAAGTTTTATTGATGGTGATCGAGTACGCACAAATTAAAAAGTTTAACACGTCAAATTAGAAGGTTAATGCTACGGGTGTAAATGAGTCAAATCAAGACGAAATATAGTAAGACTCGACTCGAAAATATTATGTTGAGCTCGAGCTCGGCTCGATAGCTTGACTCGATTAAGTTAAAATTTGACGCGAGCTCGGCTTGAAAAGCTCGATTTATTTGTAATGGCTTGTGTTTTTTTAACAAACTACAATTTAAATATAAGATAAAATTTGAATACGGTTCAACTTCAAGCTCGACTTTAAAAGCTCCATACATTTATAAATAATTATCTAAACTTAGTTTATTTACATATAAGCCTATAAACTATACATATATTATAAACTAGACAAATACCAAGCGACAAGATCAACAACAACAACAATATACTCAATCTCCGGAGTGGGGTATGGAGGAGGTGAAATGTAGACATATCGTACCCTACCTCTAGTATAAACTCGAGGCGACCCTCTCCGTGGGACCTCCAACCAAAGGTAAGCATGTAGACGAGTGTTACACAAGAAAAGAATGAGAGAAAGGGCAACAACAAGGACTAAGGAATCATAGCCTTAATAGTTTTTATTAGAAGTGATGGTCATTCACATTTAGGAACTTTATATCGTGTTAGATATCGTGATAGAATAGTCAACGGCTCGTGGATTGACTAAGCTAAATGGGTACTAGTTATATTAAGCTTGCCTTTATCCAATCCAACTCATGTCCAAGCCCACGAAAGCCCATAGAAAGCCTTTTAGGGCATCATGTTACTTGTATTATATAAACCCTCAAAGTCTCATTTGAGGGTGTGTGTGTGTATGTGTGTGTGTGTTTTCTTTGGAATATACAACATATTGTTTTCATCTTTCTACACATATACACGGTTTTATAAACATCAAGTCACCAACATCTTAATCTTTCCTTCTTTATTTACGACATGTTTGTGTTTGTGTTGTTCATGTTATACGACAACGTGTTGGGTTTGTGATAAGGTTGATAAAAGTAAGGTCCTACAATTGGTATCAATCGCCTAACAATGGTTTAGGAGTGGTTGGTTGAAGTTTTTTGTTGTTTGTGTTGTTACGCCGAAGCTCTCGGTATCAAAAGTGGTCACGCTTAAAGCTTTGATTTTACACTTAAAAATCAATATTCTTGTGGTTTAAGGTTTATTTGGTGTTAAAGTTTCGCTTTTGCAAAAGTTCAAGCTTTACGTGTTTTAAATCGCTTTAAACTCGCATTTAATTGGGTAGGTCATTTCACGCATAAGCTATCTAAGCACTTTGGGTGAAAAAGGTCAACATTTTTGTGTTATTCGAGTGTTTTAAGGTCTGTTTGTGCAAGAGAAATTGTTTGAATCATCGAAAATTTTTACGCCAGAGGTCAAAACCCTAGTTCTACGCCTAAGAAAAGTCAACACCCTTTTCACGCATAAGAGTTTTGTGCGGTTTCTTCGAGCTATAACGGTGACTCAAGTGCTTCCTCACTTGGATAAGTGTGTGGAACACTCGACTTGTGGATATCCCTTACGTGACAAATGTAAAGGATTTTGGTTTTAAACCAACTCTTACGATAAGCGTAAAGCTTACGAGTAAGCACTCTCACGCATAAGTTAACTCTCACGCCGAAGGTACTTTACTTCACGCTTAAAGTTTCGCAGAAGACTTACGCTTAACCTTAGGTTTACGATAAGAATCCTACGCCTAAGCTCTTTACGCATAAGGACTCCTACGCATAAGCAATCCTACGATAAGCATTCATTTCACGCATAAGAACCGGTTTACGAGTAAGATTTTGAGCTTAACTTCAAACGGCTATAACTTTTGAACCAGAATCTGCTTTCAAAGATTCTACCCATCAAGACGACCGTGAGAACGAGGAGATTGGCACCGAATGAATTGGGTCAACCTTCAAGTCCTAAAAACGCCCGAATGAAGTTATTGAGGTTTTTAAGTTTTAGAGCAAATTTTCACTACAACAACCGAGCTTAATCTTCATCAAACACAACTCCTTTATCGTTGAATCGATCCTACATCAACTTTATCATATCATACCTTCATCTATGGCAACTCAACAAGACATTCATGCAACGGTCGAAAACTGCCCTCCTATGTTGGAAAAAGGTGGTTATCTTCAATGGACAAGTCGAATGCTTGTTACATCAAGACAAAACCTAATGGAGAATTGATGATCAAATCCATTCGGATGAACCTTCATACTCGACAAGTCCAAGACCCGAAATGTTGATGCAACACCTCCGTCCCACCATTTTTTCATCTTCAAAAAGAATCAATACTTTGAAGAGGATCAAGCAAGTCAAGCAGTATGACATGGCAATTCATATTGTCCAACCGGGTTTACCAAGAGACATCTTTGTCTTGTGAGACACGCCAGAAACTGCTTTCGATATGTGGGAACGTGTTAGACGGCTTTTGTCATGGAACCGAAATTGGTCAACAAGATACGGAGAACAAGTCGCTAATCGCTGGGAGAAGTTTACATCTACTCCGTGAGAATCCATTGAATCCTACTATGGAAGGTTCGAACTCTAATGAATGAGCCGATCGAAACAAGTTGACACCCGTAACTATCGTGAGCAACATCAAGTTCTTGAACAATCTACCAAGAATGGGGATGATATGTCACTATTGTCAATCAAACAAAAGACTTACTTCAAGTGAACTTTGATCAACTCAATGATTTTTCAAACAAAACCAAAATGAAGTGAATGAAGTCGCAAGAAAGATTAGCAAAGAATCATGATCCATTGGCACTCATTGCAAAGACTCAAACTCCGGTGAATACACAACAACAAGCTTCATCATCTTCCACTAACAACAACTTGCAAAGAACAACAAAATTATCCACCTAAACAACAACATTACCAGAACAAGGAATCACCGATCTTGAAATAGAACCGTAAGAAGCTTTGTCACAAGCATTTGCATTCTTGGGTAAAGCATTCGTGAGGTCGCTATTCCACACCAACTAACAACAACCAAAGGATTTCGTCAAACACTGCAATGTGCAAATTGCACACCGGTGTGAATATGGGTCATCAAGGACATATGGTTGGAGTTATTGGGAATCGCAGGATATGCTATCGGATTTCGCATGGGTAATCAAAGCGGTTCAATCGTGGTAATCGATGGGTCGAATGTTGGGAATAGAGCAAGAGGTAATCAAAATGGGAATGTTGCGCTCTAGTCGCTGGGAATTATGGAAATGTGAATCGTGGTAATCAAAGTTACGTGTTATAACCCACAAGGATTGGGTCACATGGCACGGAATTGTCCTACTGCCGAAAAAGAAGGATCTTATGATCTTCGTAAAAGCTATTATGTTGGTACAAAAGGAACAATTTGGACTTCAATTGAGGCCGAGGAACATGACTTCATGGCTATTATGGATGATTTGAAGACCTCGAGGAACTCAATGCAAACGCATCTTCATGGCAAATCTTCAGAGACTAAGCACGACACCGATTCCGACGCACCTCCCGCCTATGACGCCAACGCAGATTCGAGGTACCAATCACCGATCCATGCTATAACAATGTCATATTTGATGTGTTTACTCATGACGAACAAGATTTCGTGACATTAGCACCTACTTATGATGCATACCGACAATCCGAGTTGTAGCAATACTAACTCGAGACTCTGATGTGGATCCTAGTGGAGACCTGTGGCACAAAATACCGAGACCGATGAGGAAACACGTGCTTATTTTGAATCATTAATCAATAACGTGGCATTGAAATTGAGAAAGTTAAAACGGTCAATCGCGGGTTAAGGCCGCGAATGCCAAATTGACCACGAGCTTGAGAGTTACAAGGAGAACGCAAAGCCTTTGAATTTCATAAAACAAAGAATCGAATTAGAAATTGGTTATCGAAATTTGGTTTCTAAAGAACAACTTTTGCAAATCACGATAACACACTTGATGTGAATTTGAACTTGAAAATTAAATCTTTAAACAAGGAAATTTCGATTTAAATAACCAACTTTCTAAACAAAAGAAATGTTTTCTAATCTTGAAAAGAGAAGAAGCGGTTGATTATCGATTTTCAAAACGAGAAGATTCTTCTTGATGAAATTCTTGATAAAATGAAAAATCCAAACTTTGGAAAATTTGCTTCTTAAACGGGTCATTCTCGCTCAAACAATCAAGATGCTTTCTAATCAAGTAAACCGCTTTCATACTAACAATAGAATGGCACTTGGTAACGACCCTTCTTCGCTCCTCAAGAAAGCTTAGAAACCTCGAATGTGTTAAACAATGGGAAAGCTTTACATGAACCCATTATTGTTCGTGATTCTCTTGAAACGTTAGAACTATCTCGAGGAGAGTAGATCAAAAATGAAACAAAAATCCTGAAATCAAACCAATTGATTATAACAAATGGAACAAAATTAACGGAATTACTTTTGTTAATCAAAAGAAAATCAAAGTTTTCCATCACACCAAGTGTTTCAAACAAAGAGTCAACACTGCTTCAAAATCTGTTTAAAACCGCTTGTTGTCTCAATCTCTCTTCGAACATTGAACAAATGTCTTCAAACAATCCTTTTAACACAAGTGATGCGAGAAGTATTTTAGAAAATGTGAAAACTAGAATTGTGGATCTTCAAGACATCATTAAAACTAAAACCAATATTACAACAAACATCCGGTTTAATAGTTTTGATAATGAAAATAAAAGTACTTTGAAACTCAAATTGCCCTCACCGAATGCCATCAAGACAAGGGTAATTCATTTTGAACAAGCATTTTGAAAGAAACAATTGACTTTGTCAAGGACCATAAATCCCGGTAAAGCAAGCAAATGACCGTGTCGAACACATCAAAGTTTTGGAAATTTTAAATGACTCTCTTCAAGATGTTCGATCATCGATATTATGTCCATTATTTTACAAACATATTTCGTTGAAGATCATGAAAGACTCACCGAGACCTCCAAAATTGTTTCAAAATATGAAAAGCACTTGAGAAACTTGAAAAGAAAATGTCTCATATTTTAAACAACTTGATCGAAAAACCGAGGAATGCAAGTATGACAAATTGTCGATGAGCGTGCCTACAATGACATGAAAGCTAAAATGATCTTTTGAGGGCTCACCGAATGTCAAAAGGAAAGGCAATGGATACTAAGATTACAAAACCATTGACCGAGGAGAAAGCAAATGTTCCCAAACCGGTTTTAAAACCAAAATGTCTATTTCAATGCCTCCTCCAAAAGTCAATGAGAAAATGATTTATCAAAGCATCACTCCACCGCCTTGCCTAAACAAAATGTTGATAAAGGAAAAGCGGTTATCGAGAAACCAAAATTTTAGCTCCTCGGCCTTTCTAAGATGAGTACCACTAATGCGTGCGCTCCACATCTATAACATATGGAACAAACGACATAAGTTTAGAAAAGCACTCTAAAGGGACTAGGAAAGCGAAACCACTTCTCTAGATAAGATTGTGAATCCTAATGAGTGTGCCTTACCTTCTCTGGGACTAGGAAGCACCTCTAGGAGCAGCAGACTAAAGCCTAACAAAGAATACAAGGAACAATAGAGTCTCGCTTGCCTCTAAGAGTAGTCGCTGAATAAAGAGAAGAAAGTATAAGAACACCCTAGAATTTACCGCTTTTAATAAGAAAGACATTTCATCCGAATGTAGTGAACCTATGAAACTTGCTAAGTCTAATGAATGTCTTGAACTGTTTGTTTAACTTGCAAGAAATCTTTAACTAATGTTCATGATGATTGTGTTTCTAAGAATGAGATTGTTAAGCTCGTTAAGAAGAATGTTCCCAAAATAACTTATGCTAAACGAATAGGAAGACTAGTTGCGAGAGTTAGGCTTTACACTACTTATAGGAGCATAATGTTTACTTTAGGGATGACATTTGAAACCCATGTAGAACTTTCACACTCGAGAATGGTAGAATGAGTGACGACTTTGTCTTACCAATAGATAACTTCTATGAGTGTGATCGATTTTACCTCTAACCCAAAGGAACCAAAATCAAAACGGTTTCCAAAATCTTCTTCTTCGTTATTGGCGTGTTATCGAAATATGTCTTGGATCGTCGACTCGGTTGCTCTAAGCACATGACCGGAATCAAGTCTGCGATCAATTTGTTTGGCAATTCATGGGAACCGACGCTTTGAAATGATCATGTAGCACTATCATGGGTTATGGAGATCTACCTTTGGAAATTATTTGATCACTCGGGTTTACTATGTCTAAGGGTTGGGACACAATTTGTTCTCGGTCAAGGCCTGTGATGCGATTTAGAGGTTGCTTTTAGGAAAAATGCTTGCTTCGTTAGAAACTTGAATGGCGTGATCTCTTAACGGGAATCGTGATACAAACTTGTATGCTATCGACATCAATCAAATGGCCTCTTCATCACCAATATGTCTTATGACACGAGCATCCGGAACAGCCCCGGTTGTGGCATAGAAGGTTATCCCATCTCAATTTTGACACCATCAACAATCTTGACAAAGACAACATCATCAACGGACTTCCAAAGTTCAAATACACCAAGGATCACTTATGTCCATCATGCGAACAAGGAAAATCAAAAGAGCATCATATAAACCCAAACTCGCACCTAGTTCGAAGCAAGGTTGCATATGTTGCACATGGACTTGTGGCCCAATGAGAGTTGAAAGCATTAATGGGAAAAAGTATATTCTTGTTATCACGATGATTATTCGAGATATACATGGGTTAAGTTTCGAGATCAAAAGACTAAGCACTGTGCATAATCATCACCTTCCTAAACGATTCAAGTACTTCTTCAAGCTCCAGAAGAGTTGTACGAATGACAATGGCATGTAATTCACAAATCAGAGTTAAGAGCTTATTTTGAAGATGTTGGAATGATACATCGACATCAGTTGTTAGAACTCCACAATGAGAATGGGGTAGTTGAAAGAAGAAATAGAACTCTTGTGGAAGTCGCCGCACAATGCTAATCTATTCTAGTGCATGCTACTTTATGGGTGATGTTGTTGCCACCGCTTGTTTCACTCAAAACCGATCCCTAATCCATCCAAGATTCAATAAAACCCCATATGAAATAGTGAACAACAGAAACCCGATATCTCTTACTTTCACGTGTTTGGCGCTTTGTGTTATCCGACAAACGACAGAGAAGATCTAGGAAACCGAAAGCCAAGGTGATATTGGAATCTTCATTGGATATTCGATAACTCGAGGGCATTCAGGGGTGTATATGTAAGAACTAGGAGGATCATGGAGACGATGAATGTGAAGTTTGGTGAACTTTCAAAATGGCTTTTGAGAGACTCGCCTAGAACCCGCACTAAACCAAAGCAGACTTGGACACATCGATTCGGGACTCGCACTGAAAGAGCTCAATCAACTTCGCTTGACAATCCTAAAGAACAAGAATGGAGAATTTCTTCAAGTTAATGTTCGATGAATACTATGGTGAAACTCGACAAATGCATCAAACCATCATTCTCACGCACCTCTCAAAATCATCCTCCACCACCAATGTAAGATGCATCTACAACGGTCGAAACCAATGCACCAACTTCATCTACATCATCTACATCTACTCCAGTTCTTGCACCCGTTCTACCAAAGGTTGATGAGCAAAACCAAAACCGAAACGATGCAACGTTAGATGAAGACTTATTTGAAAACCCGCTTGCTACGGAATCACCGAATCATCCTCAAGCTTCCGAGAACCATCTAACTCGTGACACGATAACCAACGGTATCCTTCTACTCAAGTGGACAAAAGACCACCCAATTGAACAAGTTATTGGTGAACCTTCACGGCCAATTCAGACGAGACGCCAACTTGCCACCGATTCGACTTGTGCATTTACCTTTGCTCAATTAGCAATATAGAGCCAAAAACATTTGCGAGGCAATGGCGAACCCGCATGGATAGAAGCGATGCAGAGGAACTTCTCCAATACCGCCTTCATGACTCTTGGGAATGGTTCCAAGACCAATTGACATTCGCGCCATTGATCTCAAATGGTTATGGAAGAACAAAAGGGATGAAGAGATGATCGTAATTGCAACAAAGCTCGTCTTGTGGCCAAAGGATATGAGATAAGAGGAAGGGATAGACTTTGAAGAGTCATTCGCGGTAGCTAGACTTGAAGCATCCAGATATTCTTAGCCTATGCACTCACAAAAACATCACGGTTTATCGATGGTGTTAGGAATTAGAAATTCGGTGATAAAGAGTCGGTCACCTCAAGTATATGTAATCGTTAAAAGCTCGTAGTCGTAGTTCATTTAAGTTTAGTAGTATTTAGTTAAGTAACACCGTGGAGGACGGACGGTCTTTACCCACCGTATGCCCGATCCACACCCAAAGTGTGGCGAGTTATGTAAGACTATAAACACTCTCTACCTTCCAAGGTAGAGTTGGAGCCGATAATAATATCTTTCACTTTCTCTCACTAAGTTCCCTAAACCTCTAACTTTCTCTCTAGAATTCCATCTATATGCTACTTTGTGTTATGGTTTGATGTGTATGTGATAAGTTAATATCTAACAATTGGTATCAAGAGCCATGGTTAGATCATATCTTGCACATCTTTGGATTTCTAGTGGTTTTAGGTGGTTTTGAGTTTGAAAAGTTTAGTGGTTTTGCATCATTTGGTTGATTTCTTGTGTTAAAGTTTGAATTTTGTTGGTACTTTTATGTTTAGAATCATCATAAGAGTTTAGGTTTTCATTTGGTAAGCTTGAATCATCTTGGTTGGGTTGTTTTTGGATTGAAAAGTGATGTTTAGAAGGTTTTTCTTGCTAGCGACTTAGCTCACGGTTTATTTTTCTTCATAGCGACTTGCTTCACAAAATTGTAGCGAGTTACAGTTTTAAACCTAGCGAGTTAGATCTAGCGAGTTAAAGTACAAGTAGTGGACTCTCCACTACGAGTAGCGACTTGGTGGTAGCGACTTGGTCCAGAGCGAGTTGCTCTTTAGCGACTTGTATCTCTAGCGACTTGTGTAGCTAATTGTCGCCAAAATTTGGCTAGCGACTTGGTCTCAGAGAGAGTTACTACTTAGCGACTTGCTTTTTGTCTAGCGACTTGGGACTCTAGCGACTTAGTGGTGTAGCTTAATTAGTTGTTAGCGACTTGGTTCAAGAATCAGAGCGACTTGGTTGATTTTTCCGTCAAAACTTCAAACGGCCATAACTTTTGAACCAGAACTCCGCTTTCGCGTTTCACCCATCAAAACGACCGTGAGAACGAGGAGAATGGCACGAATAAACTATAAGACCTAACACACAATTTTCTATCATTGTGTCGATCCATTAGTCGTCTTAACACATTCCATTGGTCATTGCTTAGCGGTTTAGTCTTGATTTTAGTAAAATCCGCGAAGATTCTATTTCTCGGTTTAAATCATAGACTTGTAAAATCCGTGCATTCTACCACATCATGTCTTACTCTATCGACCCAAATGATTTCGTAAGTGCTTAAATTGTATGATGTTGTGGATAATAATGATAATGGATGCTACATCGAACGATTAAAGATGTTTGAATTAAACAACGAGGATGTGAGATCTTCATGTTTCGAGTACAATGAGAATGAATTGCACCGCCATGTAATGCCATGCAAATGGAATGCGAGATTGAGCCCTATCAACTACTTCATCTCGCACCTCATACGGTTGTTATCCATAGTCGGGGATCGAACATGTAGTGCTCTTTTCCGCCAGACTTACCTACATTGACAAGAAGCTTGTTGTTGAACTTAGAGCATTTAAAGTCGCAACTTACCAATGAAGAAGTTCAAAAGAAGGTTCGGTCAGCAGCTCTTCAAGTAATCTACAAACAATTTCACCATTCATCGTGGGGAATATTCAAGATTACGATCAACACTGACCGAATTTCCTTCAAAAACATACCGGAATGGAAATTGTGAATTCATTGAGACATTTATCCAACTCATGGATAATGTGAAAAGTACATTGAAGATTCTACACAAAAGAATGAAGACTTGAATGAGTGTTAGGTGCGATTGAAAGATTGTTGTGATAAGTTGGGTAATGTATCCGCTGAGGAATCGGGGTGTTGCCGAATGCGTAATGTTAGTGACAACAAAAATGATGAGTCGAAAATGAAAAATGGAATCTTCGTGCTCAAATTCACAAGAGAGAGGTGCACCGACACAACCTGTGCGTGTTAATGCAAAGGAACGCCCATGGAAGCTTCACACCGTGCATGTCAATGCCGAGGTAAGTTGCATGGAAGTTTCATTGCACCTAGTTGTGCATCTTCTACTCAAAATGATGATTATGTCTTGCATGAGTACGCCGCATTTGTGCTCGATGATTCCCTTACCACCGAGCTTAATATATATTAGGTTCAAGTTGCTATTTATGAACAGTGCTAAGTTTGAGTTGACAACCCGTGAGCGTGAAATGGATGTCCAAATACGACAATCATTAGAAAAGTAATTTTAGAGAAGAAGTATTAAAACAAGAGTTAAACTCCTTACAAGAAAAGCTTTCTAAAACAATAAGCAAAACACGAACTTCAAGAAAATGTTAAATGCTTAAGCAAGAATTCAAGGCTAAGGAATCAAAACTTTGAATGATTTTTCCAATCTAAAACTTTGAAAACAAGCTTGAAAATAAGTTATACGTACAAGGAATACCATTCAGACCGCTTCACATGATCACTAAGCACGTAGTCTTAAGCGATAAGCACAGTGTTCCCATTATAGATAAACCCAATCCTCGAGTATGGTAAGAAAGCAAAAGCAATTTCAAAATGTAATCTATGATGGAAATGAGATTCTTAAACCTAGACAGACACCTAGTTGCATTGAGTAATCGAGGAAGATAGAAAACTAGATATTGCATCTAGGGAGAAATGGATAAGAAGCTAAATGATCCCGAGTGTAAAAAGAATAACATAACGATCAAACCCCATAATTACACTAAAGAAAATTGGATCTCCTTGAACAAGTTTAAGCCTCGACTCTATTAACCCCCGAACAAGTGTTCGGAAAAGGATATGAAATGCAAAAGTCAAAATCTTGTTGAAAAGAACCCTTGTAGGAAATCGCTTAAATCAACTGTGTATCCTCCTAATACACCAATGCACTTAGTTCCTAGATCTCTTGCCACTAAAAGCAAGACCTTAATCGATGAATATGTTATCTTTCAACTATTTGTTGATTTTGAGAAAACTTGTAAGAAAAGGATCACACCCACGGTATAATCAAGGGAAAGGGTTTTGAGCAAACTAAAGAATGCTATTTAACCGAGGTCATGCCTTTCTTTAAACAACTAAAAGATCAATTTGAGAGTCTTAAAAGGGACGATTCGATATTAAAGAAATGGAAAAGGTATTTGATGCAATGATTGTTGAGGTTAGTGACTATGAGAGAGAATTAAAATATAGTGAGATTAAAAGGAAGAACTTGCATACACCGAATGAGAATCGATTTCGAATGTATTGCTCAAGATGTGTTTTTCATCGCTACAAATTGTTCCATTAATGCTTCTCAATTTCATGAATTATCTGTTGCTCAAAGTCTCCCATGATCGTGTCATTGAGCTTGAAACAACAAATTCAAAATTGCATGAGAAAATAGAACAGATGATCATGATAACTTGGTCAAACATTATTCTAAATTAGAAGTTGAACATCTTGCTTTGCAATTAAAACATCAACATCTCAAAGAAAATGTTAAAACCTCAAATATCAAGACATCCTCCGATGCTCCCGAGTTTGATGCGCTTTTGAAATTAGCAAACGTGATGAACAAATTCGAGCTCATTATAACACGATCAAAAGATTGAAAGCCCAAATTTCACAACCGAAGGTGAAAAGAAGGATGTGATCGCTTCCCATATGCCTCACCTTTAGATTCTCGAATTTCCAACTTCAAAACATAATTGATAACTTGCAAAAGGAAAATGATTGTTTTAAAGTGAAATTTCAAAGGTTAATGATCAAAACAAAGAGTTATGTGATTCATTTAAAGTTAATCATGATAAACAAATTGAAAAGATAACTTTACTTAACGATATTGAGAATCAAGCGTGAGGTGAAAGGAAAGTTGCCAATCCCAAATTGCAAATACTGCTCCTAAGGTTTCGCTTGTGATAAATATGCTATCGATATGTTATATATTCCCCGCCCATTAGGAATAATGAACTTGCACATAAAGCATATCTCTCATACCTTAAGGAAAGTTTGAAGGGTCTCCGTGAGATTGTTGAAGATGAAAGATTAGAAAACCTTTTGATAGTACTATAGCCTATGCCCGCATGGATGCCAAACGATCTCGTGAACTCTTAGAGTATGTAATTGTCACAAGTCCCAAATCTAGCAATAGGCGAGATAGAATAGTTATGCCTTGTTCTATGCCTAAAGCCAAGCATGTGACCCTTGATATGCCTTGTTCCATGTCAAAATTCAAGCAAGCAACCTTTGATGTGCCTCCTAGAACTTGGATCCCAAAGACTTCTAGACCGTAAATGCGTAAAGTAGTGAAGCCATGTAATGTTCCCATCGTTATTTCTACGGATGTTAAGATTGACACTAAAGCTAGCGGGTCAAAACCTAGAAGCAATGCAAAGAAGGATAGGATTACGCAAACTAAAAGTGTTCATGATAAGGAAGTGAAAGAACACCATAGGGACAAGAAGTTTGATTTGAACAAAAGAATCGTGTTAGTTCTAGTATTAGCTCTAAGCTATCGAAATTAATTCGAGGCCTCATGTCATTCGCAAGACATGTAAAAATGTTCATTTTCCGTAATCATGATAAATGTGATGTGTTATTTCGAGGTCTAAGATTCATACCCCGCTTAAGAAAGTTTGGAGAGCGAAACAGATTAAGCAATCTTGAAACCCACAGGAATGTGTTTACAAATGTAGGATTTCGGTGGAAGCCCACAGTCGAATATTAACGAATGGCAAACCTTACCCTTAGCTAGATCCACTATGCCTAGAATAGTGCTGTTAAGGTTTGGAAGCCAACCGGTAGAATAATCCCATTAAGCACAAAATGTCATTTGACTAAGTCTCGATGCTTCTACTAGTTCACTCCTAGGATAATGCCATTGCATCTAGGGTTTCACGATTCAAAGACCGTTTGTGCTAACCAAAAGGAACCCATCAAGACGTGGGGATCCAATGTTTCCAATTCTCGTCTTCGTCTGTTGTCCAAAGCAGTCGCATAAATCGTCCCTTGGTATTTGGATTCGCGGCTCTAAACATATGATGTGGCTCTTAACAATGACGCCTGCTCACATCGGCTCAGCCTCGTTCTTCAACACAATGGTGTCTGCAGATAACACTTCAGCCCCATTCTTCAAAGAAAAGAAAAGTGTATGCTCTTACAGGCGCTTTATCTTCGCCTAAAGAGAAATTCTCTCATGAATGGCCATATTCATCTACATTCTTCATCAACAAGCTTCATGTTTTCCACGCCATTCAATCATCAAGTGTATCTATGTTCATTGGTGTATACTCTTATTCACTTGTTAAATCAAACATGGCAACTTCGGATGCGCTTTTGAGGGGAGAAGAGTGAATTTACTACATGATGATGGATGTTTGAATAATGGTTATACGACTTAATTTTTGATGATGATGAGTGTATATTCTTTTGATGATGAGTGAATATACTAAGGATAACTGGATTCATTGTTTTGATTTTAATGACTCTTCTCCAACGCCTAACGCTTCACTTACTAAGGATAATTGGGAATCAATGTTTGGGATTCACTGCTTTTCAAAGATATGTTTGATGAGTACTTTCAACCTCCGACGAATGTTGATCATCCACTTCAAGCTCATGCTCGGCTTCTATTGACTCAACTGGTTCACCATCTAAGAAGTACTTGGAATTCTCAAGAAACCTTATCTCCGCTTATTTCACAAGGCGCTTATAATGACTATCATGATATTGTAAGTTGCACTATTGAATAATGATCCGCTCTTTGGTAGTCTGTGCCAAATCTTCACGGATTGTTGTTCATGGATAATGATCCGCTCTTTGGTATTCCTTTGCCAAATCTTTACGGATTATTTTTCCTCTCATTGTGCACGCTTATAAATCAACCACATGAACATTAAGGAAAATGACTACCTCATTCGTCAAGACATTTGTGGTGAATCTTCCGGATCGCCTCTACATGTATACCTTTAGGAAGAATGCATTAATGTCGAGAAATCATTTGTTCCGGTTCATTCATGGATCGACGTACATCCGGTTGTACGCTTATTCACGTGTTGGGCATTTGACAAAAGTCGATTACTTCGAGTTAATCAATTATCACTTATTTGAGATTGAAGTTAAATTTCAAAGGCGTGTTCTTATTTGATAACTTGCTCGGTTCTAAGAATTTTAAGTTGAAGACTTGGTTTATCTAGTTACCACCATCGGGATGGATGGTTGTAGATCCGGTTAACTATCACTTTAAGGAGTTACGTAGTTTTACTCAAAGGACACACGAATATGACGTTGTGGATAATCGCAAGAGGTGTTAAAGTCTCATACTTTGGTTGAGTATTGAGTACTTAGAGATTTGCTTGAAGCATAAATTCTCGACACTATTCTTCCAACATTAGTGCAAGCTTAAGATGCAAATGCAGGAATTCTTCTTGATTTCAAGTTTGGTATATCGTTTTCTTCATCGCTGGTCACTTCAAATTGTCTACATATGGGTTGATAAAGATAGTCGAGAGAGTTTATATCGCAGTGGTCATATGGCTCCCGGACAATCCAGCCTCGGACCTCACTTCAAAACAATCCCATTGGTTCATCCCTTGTACCAAATCCTCTCCAACAACTCCATATGTACCTCCATCAAGATGATTTAAGGAAATTGTTCGATCCAATGTTTGATGAACACTATGAAACAAATGTCGATGAAATGTCAAATCCATCAATGAGGTCTGCTCCTATCCCCGTGAATGAAGTCAACCCTTCGCCTCAATCTCATTTAAGTCAAGAAGCTGCTGCCGATCACTGTCTCATCAACAAATCATCAATCTTCGAATGTACATCATGGAACTGCTTTAGCATCAATAATGAAGTTAATCCTTTGCTACTCCTCAAGATGCTCCATTTGAAAACATATTTGCTCCCGAATCATCATCGAACCTTCTTCTTCGTGAGACATCGACTGCTACCTCGGTCCCTCAACAACCGCCACATGAACACCTTAGAAAATGGACTCACGATCATCCCTTAGACAACATCATTGGAAATCCTCTCGTCCAAGATCCACACGGAAACAACTTGCAACCGATGCCTTATGGTGCTTCTTCAACTCCGTACTATCTAAGATCGAACCAAGAGATGTTAAACCGCTATGAATGAAGATAGTCGGTTCAATGCCATGCAAGATGAAATTCATGAGTTTGATCGTCTCGATGTATGGGAGTTAGTACTGCTCCAGATCGTGCTATGATTATAGCTCTAAAATGGATCTTCAAAGTAAAACTTGATGAGCATGGTGATGTGTTGAAGAACAAGGCTCGATTAGTTGCTAAAGGATACCGCCAAGAGGAGGGTATAGACTTTGAAGAATCTTTTGCTCCAGCTTGCTCGAATCGAGGCAATCGTAATCTTTCCGCTAATGCCGCTAGTAAGAACATGGTGGTATATCGATGGATGTAAAGACGGCTTTTCTCGAACGGAGATCTTAAGGAAGTCGCCACGCCACCAACTGAAGGATTTTTGAACCAAGAGCATCCTACTCACGCTTATCGTTTGAAGAAGGCTCTTTACGGTTTAAAGCAAGCTCCAAGGGCATGGTACGATACATCGTCAATGTTTCTTCCACAACCGGATTCATCAAAGGAGCGCTTGATCCTACATTGTTCACCGAAGTCGTTGTCAAGATACACGTCAAGTACATCGAGGTGCTCATTGGGTGATAAGCTTGTGGTCGGTCTTCAAAGAAGCAAATGAGTACTTCTATTTCTCTACAGAGGTTGAATACATAGCCATGTCATCTTGTTGTGCTCAAATCTTATGGATGAGATCTCAATTATCCGACTATGGCTTTGAATTCAACAAAATCCTCTCAGCATCGTGATAATAAAAGTGCTATTGCTCTCTCATGCAACAACGCTCAACACTCAAGAGCAAAGCATATCGACATTCGACATCATTTCATCAGGGAACAAGTGGAAAAAGTGTGGTGGAACTATATTTTGTGAGGTCCGAATATCGCTTAGCGGACATCTTCACCAAAGCTCTTCCAAGAGAACGCTTGAGTTTATTCTTCCACGCCTTGGTTTGAAAAGCCTTCAACCGAAACTCTCAAACGCCTTGAGGAGGAAGACGAGGAGTAAAGGTCTATCTTCATCTATCCCTTGTAAATATTTATTCGAAAAACAAAATACAAAATTATAAAACCATTAAAAATCAAATAGAAAAATATAAAACTTTCAAAATCCATAAAATTTGAAAATTCAAAAATCTTCAAAAATATTGTCATTTTGTCATATTTCTCTTGATTCGATAATATCTACGGTCTTGATGTTGTCATTCAAAGAATGACACGGGTCTTTAGATGTTGGTCGAATTTAAAAAAAAATAATAATAATAAAAAAAATAATAATAATAAATTGGGAGAAAGAGAAATGGTTTATTGTCATTTCAGCAAGAATCGGTTTTAAAAGAAAGAACAGAGCCATGTTTTAACATGTTTTCAAATTCCATGCTCGATTCTATAAACATTTATCCATTGAAACCAAATGCTTTGAAAAATAACTCGATCTCTATTTTTGAAAATCATCGACTTATTTGTCGTCTCTATCTCTCAATCAACAACCTATGTCATTGATTGAGGGGAGAATGATTTCAATTAAATTAAAAAGTTATTTGGCATTAAATTGTTTTCAAAAGATATACATGCATGTTTTATAAATGGAGTTTAAAGTCTTAAATCCGATCCTTATCAGCTCAAACGCTCGTCACAATTCTCCTTAAAGTCTTTCAAATCAATTTAATCTATACGAGATCACAAATCTCAAATGTTTTGATAATTGTGATCGGGAGAATGTGTGATTTAAATTGAGTTAGACCGATAATTCGTAAATGGTTTCATAAGAATGTACATTTGTCCTTCCCACATGTGACAAACGATTTCAAATTTTCCATGCACATGTCGTGGGGAGCATCTATCTTAAAACCTTTGATTTGAAACGTGATCATTTATCCCAATGTGAGTTCCTCTAGTATGTGCAAAACTCTTTTCTAAACCTCGAGGCACATATTGAGGGGAGCAAATTCATGGAAACCTCATCCTTCCCGGAAATGCTATATTTACTTGATTTGATATGGGAAGTGATGTTGATATCTTTAGAAAATGGTAATCAAAGAAGTTAATTTTTCTCTTGCCTCCATGTGCTTAACATTTTTCAAATACTTGATGCACATGTTGAGGGGAGTTCTCGTTTAAAATATCAAAACAATTCAGTACAAAATGCTTTGATAATACATCACAAGTATCCGAATTGATTTTCAAATGGTTTCTATTGGATCCAATGGCGATGAACAATACCAAATAGACCGACCAACTTTACTTTATGTATGGTGATATAAGGATGATAAGGTTAGGTATTGGTTCCCATGATCCGCCAGAATCGGAGGGATCTACCCAGGACAATCCACTAGTTAGTGTAGAAGTCCTTAGGTATGATGATAAAAGGAGAAAATGAGATATGGGAAGAGTGCGGACTAAGACCGAGCTAGTATCGAATAAACCCAACAAGGTTCTAGCTATGAAGTCTCGGTAAGTAATCAAGGGGTTGAAGAATTAAAAGAATTGAATGAGAAAAGGGTGAAAACAAATAGCCCTCCATTTATTCAACCTTAGGGCGATACGGGTTCAATTCATATGCTACCGATGGTAACATCGGTATTGAAGACAAGACGTCATGGACCCAAAGGACGCCTTGACTACAATTCCCAAGCCACTCAAGTTCCTCTTAAAAGGGCTTGTTTCATTCTCACGGGAACCAACATTATCTATCGACTTTCTCTTAGAGATGGTTGATATTGAAGAAGGAGACCTCTCCCTAGTCTCCGTTATAGGATCCAAAATGCACAAATTGTGTCTAGAGCCACGAGATCATCAATAAATCTCATTAGGACACTTTCAATGAAGACTCTCCGCTTCACACAATGTGGAAAGAGATTATATCTTGAGTCCCACGATTATCCTTGTGGTATTCCCGCAACATCCGAGTGATGTGTTTACATATTCACAATGAAGATGGAAAGCCTCGAGCCACCATCAAACAAGCTCCCGGTAGGTGGCATGTGAGATCTATTTTATAGATTAACCATGTGACAACCGAGCAGAAACAATGGGGCGATTCAATCTCTTGAATCAATCCGGTTCGTGTTATGGATTGACGGATACCTTTGAAAACCGGTCTTTGTGCTTAAAACTCTTTTCTTTAGCACATCGACGTGTACTCATTTTTCAATCCAAAAGGTATTTTATGATTGATAAATTGATTTTCAATAAAACCTTCGTTGTATTGCAAAACAATTTCTATTGAGCAATACACGATTGTTTTCAAATCTTTTTTCATCAATCGGTGGACTTAAAATTATTTGGTTCACTCACTCCGTGTTGTCTTCTTTGAGACGCCCGGTTTGAGAACAGCTAGAACAACATGCGAAACCCGTCAAGGAGATTCTTAGGAATCCTACCCGATCACAAAAGCTTGTATCGATCAACGGGAACCCGGCGTGTACTCAATTCAACGAAAGTGATCAAAGACACTTTCGCATGCGATTTGTTGCTAATCGCAGATGTATGCACGCCCGACGCTTAAAATGATCGTAATGAAGCGGTCAATCCATAGCCGCATGCTCACTTAACACATTCATCTCAAACGAAATCATGATTATTGCATCAATGACTCGATATTTTCACACCAAGCTTCGCTACGCCGCCAATATCATGATTCAACAAAAGCTTCCGCTACTCGATGAGAAGATTTCATGATCCGTAATGCGAGCATGTCGGTCCCAAAGTCACAACATCACAAAATACCAACACCACAAAGGATGTGTCGAGATTGTTGATAGTGATGATCTCCAAAGATGGCTCAAACTTATAATCACGTGGATCAAGAAAGACCTCCACTTGGAATAACCAAACATGCAATGTGAAGAATCAATGACTACGAGCTTAGGAACAAAGGACTACATCAAGAATGCAAGATCAATTGTTAAATGTAATATCTATTTGTATTCAATGTAATTTTGGTACATGATTGAGGTGACCTCCTTGGGGAGATTGTTAGAATTAGAAATTCCCAGATTAAAGAGTCGGTCACCTCAAGTATATGTAATCGTTAAAAAGCTCGTAGTCGTAGTTCATTTAAGTTTAGTAGTATTTAGTTAAGTAACACCGTGGAGGACTGGACGGGTCTTTACCCATCGTATGCCCGATCCACGCCCCAAAGTGTGGCGAGTTATGTAAGACTATAAACACTCTCTACCTTCCAAGGTAGAGAGTTGAGCCGATAATAATATCTTTCACTTTCTCTCACTAAGTTCCCTAAACCTCTAACTTTCTCTCTAGAATTCCATCTATATGCTACTTTGTGTTATGGTTTGATGTGTATGTGATAAGTTAATATCTAATGATGGACATTAAGACGCGTTCTTGAATGGAACTCGAAAGAAGAAGTGTACGTGAGTCACCTGTAAGGCTTCATCGACTTGGAACATCCGACTACGCCTACAAACTCAAAAGGCAATCTATGGATTGAAACAAGCTCCGAGAGCGTGGTATGATGAACTCGTCCTCTTTCCTTATCCAAAACAATTTCACAGCTTGATCCTACCTTGTTTACACAAAATGCAAAACGACATTTTGATTGTTCGATTTATGGACGACATCATCTTTGGTCCACTAATCCGAATCTTTCAAAACACTTTGAAAATCTCATGAAAAGCAAATTTGAAATGTCCATGATGGGGAACTAAAATTTTTCTTGGTTTACAAATACATCGCCCCTCGTGGAATTTTTATAAATCAAGCTAAATACACAACTGGATTTTGAAAAATCATGGTATGGATAATTGTGATTGCCGAACACCAATGGTAACTTCACCAAAATTGAGCCGATTTGTTTGGGAAACCTATTGATCCAAGAAATATCGAGCATGATTGGTTCTCTCATGTACCTCACCGCTAGTCGACCAAATATTCATTTTGTTGCTTGCTTATTAGCTCGGCCAGTGCAAAGCTCATCGAATCGCACCTCAAAGAGGTTAAACGGATCTTTCGCACCAAGACATCCATTCACATGGGACTTTGGTATCCGAAGGAATCGGATTTGATCTAATTGCCTTTTCGATGCGGACCACGCAGTGATCAAGTTGACAAAAAGTACATCCGGGAGCACAATTTTGGGTGAAAAGTTAGTAAGTCGGTCTTCAAAGAAACAAGATTGCACTCTGACTTTCAACCGCTAAAGCCGGGTATGTGTCTCTATCTGCGTGTTGTGCTCAAGTTCTATGGATGAGAACACAACTCACAGATTATGGCTTTACTTTCGATAAAATACCTATGTATTGTGACTCGAAAAGTGCCATAGCCATATCATGCAATCCTGTTCATCACTCAAAGACTAAGCATATAAGAGTCCGCTACCACTTCATCAAAGAGTACGTCGAAAATGGTACTGTTGAATTATTCTTCGTGAAGATTTAGTTCGACGAATTGGAATGCGAAGCCTAACCGCTGAGGAGTTAGAACGTCTTCTCGAATCTTCTTGAAAATGATTTTTCCAAAAGCTTACTGTAAATATTTTGAAAACAAAATACAAAATTTGAAAACCAACAAAACAAAATATAAAAATATAAAACTTTCAAAATACAAAACAATAGAAAATCAAAATCCAAAATATTCTTTCACGACATCTCTCGATAATCGATATTATGTACGTTTCTAGAAATGTCATTCAACAATGATACGGGCATGTATGGATGCTTGAGCGAGAGTTCTTTAATTGTTTTCTAAAACATGTCGCTTCTCAAAATTTCATCATAAAATGGCTTTCAGATACATCAAGACGAAACCCGAACCGAAATGATGACTTTTGATTATTTTTCAAATCAAAACTCGTGTTTTAAAGAAAAATCGAGTGTACGCTTGATGCACTACATTTAAACTCGGTGAGAATCATCATCATCTTGAGACCTTTTCAAGATTGTTCAAAATATTTTCAAAATCTTTCAAAATACTTTTGGCCAAGATAACTCCTCTAAAACCCTTTAATTGATTATGCTTTATTAAAGGGGAGTATAAAACAAAAATGTTCCAAATTCATGCTTAAATCATATCCGTTTGTCTCCCCAAAAGATTCCAAAATGATTTTTAATTCGTGGATATCAAAACTATCACGATTATGCTATTTTTTAGGGGGAGGAGACGTGATTAAAACGTGATCAAAAAAGTTTAATGATCGTTGTTTGAATCTCAAAACGAGCTCAACTCAGACGGAACCAATGAATTGACGGGAATCAATGTTAGTAAATGTACCATCTCGAGAAACTTGTGATAGATATGAACTTACATGGGTCTAGCCTCCTCTTCAAGGAGTGTTTACAACTTCAAGTTAGTTATTAGAGCTAGTTGTCACCTAAAAACTGACAATGGAACTCTTTAACTAGTCAACGTAACCGTGTCTCGTGGGGAATTGTCTATCATGAGCCGATCAATTCAAAAAGTGCGAACTCTACCCTCTCTGTGCAGAGTTCGGTAAAACAATATAAGCACATGTGAAGGCAGGACTAGTCTACTTCATTTTCATTAAGTTGGAGGGTTGAACAATCAAACATCAGGCGCAAGACATGAGCATTAGCTTTGTAATTCAAACCTTCCAAACATGGTCCGATTACAGAACAATCACATGTTCGCACGGAGGGACCAAGTTAACCATCTCAAGAGTGTGCAAATAGAAGAATGATTCACAATATACAAAGTCTAGTAACAACTGAAAGAAAATGACAATTACAATTAACTCCAAAATCTTTTTATCACTATGTTACCAATAGTTGCGTTGAACAACATTCCAAAAGGGGGAATCACATGCAAAAACCTTTGAAATCATCGACCGAAATGAGAATTGGGTTTTACTTGGTGGTGCAGTTTGCTTGCCATCTGAATAGCATAAAGAACAATCGGTTGTGAAGGTTTGATGAAAGGCACATCACACCTGAAGTAGCCTTTCCTCTCCAGCTGAAGTATGTCTCCACGCTTCAAGTTTTTCATATTTGCATCCCCAACGGCTGCAATTTCTTTCTTAGTATCTGGGTTCAGCACGTCAATGAAGTCCTCATCTTCGTCCAGCTGCAACATAAAACAGATTAGAAACTCCTTCCAAAAAGAGACGCACATTACAAAGCTGACCTCAACTTATCTTCATCAAGAACTAGAGGATCCTTTCTCTAGTATGTGTTGGGTTGGCCCACTAACTTTTTGCCCATTTAAAAAAACATATATTTCTGGTGCTGAAATTTACAAGAACGGTAATGATCTGAATATTTGACTAAATCGCTAAGATGATCTAGCATGTTGTGTGCATTAAAATAGACATAGATGGGTGACCTTCAACCGTTTCACGTTTAGCCATAAAAATATAAAGGTTTATTTATACCCGTAGAAATAAAACACACCCCAAATCAACCCATTCACAAGTAAATCAGTTGAAATTGACAACTCTAGCAAGGACATCTTGATGGCCGAATAATTGCAAGATGTTCACAAAGTTCAGAATCAGCCTTTAGAAAAATATAATGATGCAATTTAACAGCACACACAATGTGTACTTTTTTCTAAATCATAAGTAACGAATGGCCTGGAATTACAGAATTTCTAACACAAACAGACACATTTTGACCGATTACCCAACCACCCAACCCACCTATTATGCCAATTATTCATTTAAAGCAAAGCTAAATGTTTTTAAAAAAAATATAAAAGAAGACCGTATATATATATATATATATATATACCTTCTTTTCGTGATTAGGTAACCAAACTCCACCAGAGTTAGAGGAGCAAGCTCATCAATATCGGGTAGCCACGTAAGTTTGAGTTGGGTAGTCTTAACAGACCCTTCGAGATGCAATTTTCCAATTAATTCTGTCACATTTCCATCTGAATCCTTCTTGATCTCTTCAACGATTGCATTCCCCAATCCATCAGTGTAACTTCAACATTAGACGGCTTTTTCTCAGCTATGGCCTTAGCAACAGCTTGCTCTATGGCCTTAGCATCAGCTTGTTCTATCCATATCTTCTTTGTAAAGTTGTAGCTTTCTCCAGCACCCTCATATTTCTTATGCTTTGGAATCATACGCACAAACGGAGTCTCGGGTCCATCCGTCAAAGTCAACAACACACGACCTTCTTCAACAATTGCAGTATGCCGAGGACAAACGGGATCAATTATTTTCTTGTTGATGTTCCAAAGCTTATCCCATTCCATAAGATTCAGATTCTTTGATGCCCCCTGTCAAGGAAATGAAAACAAAAGTAAGATCTAGCAACTAAAAACGTAAAGGTGGCACTTCAACCCATCTTATTTGAGTTATGCTTTGTTTCTAAGGGGTCAAAAGGTTTTAAAAAATGCAAAGAAAGGAAAAGAGTCAAAAATCATCCAAGGTCCATTGTTCATTTATTTGTTAAGTTGAACTTTTGTTCAAACAAATTGAATTACTATTGATATTAAAATGATAGTGCATAATATTTGTGATCATATTTGACACTAACCCGCCCAGTTTGCCACATTTAAAATATGCCCGTTTGCCACGTTTAAAAAATGCAAAAAGACTTCCATTATAAGATACCAACTATGGACATATCAGAAACGAAATACGCAAACATCCAAAAATGTGCTTTCAATTATTTATGCAGCCTTGGATGAGACTTCTAGAAGACGTAATAGCATAACCTACAATATAGATAGTAATGCTGTTTTGAAATACTTGCCTGCTCCAGTATGAATTGTATCAATGCCTCAACTTGAAGACCTCTTCGTACAATTCCTTGCACAGTTGGAAAACGGGCATCATCCCATCCATCAACCTTTCCATTCTCAACAAACCAAAGAAGCTTCCGTTTGCTAAGAAGTGTGTAAACCAAATTTAAGCGACTAAATTCATATATATGAACCTTCCTAAGCCCCATATCCTCTTGAATCCGAAAATACTGAGCATTTCTGTCATGATACTCACTAGAACGAAGAGCATGTGTAATACCTTCAAAAGAATCAACAAAAGGACAGGCAAAATCATATGTCGGATAAATTTTGTACTCTGAACCGATTCTATGATGTGGGATTGGATTGCAACGGTAATAAACTGGGTCCCGAAGTGACTTGTTTGGATCTTGCATATCCAACTTCCCTCTCAAGCAGCACTGCAAACCTCTTTGAGATCCAGCCTTCATCTCCTCCCATAACTTAATGTTTTCATCAACTGTGGTGTTTCTACATTTGGAATCAATCCCATCCATTCTCTCTTTCTGCATTTGCTCACGTGGAGTATCATCAACATAAGCTTTTCCTTCTTTAATCAGCTTTACAGCCATTTCCATAAGCTGCGGGAAGTAGTCAGAAGTATATGTAACCTTCTCGTAATTAATACCCAACGTCTTGATATCTATTAATAAGTTGTCCACAAACTCATTACTCTCCTTAGCTGGATTTGTATCATCAAAACGGATGATTAAGATCCCGTTGTACTTTTGAGCAAAGTATTGGTTCATTAGAGCTGCCTTAGCATGGCCAATATGCAGATAACCGCTTGGTTCGGGGGCAAATCTTAAAACAACTTTTCCCATCTCTGCATCAGGCAGATCCACTTCAGGTCGGTTACTGGCTTTCACATCTTCTTTAGATCCTTGTTTACCATTTTCATTTGACTTTGATGGTACGAGCTTTCCTGAGTCCTTTTTCTTTGTAAAAACTGATGTTAAGTCATTCAAGACAGTAGCATGCTCGCTCAATATCATGTTATACCACCGAGTTAAGCTCTGGTACCTCTTTGACTTCATTAAGCTTTCCCACCGCTTACCAGCAGCTACAAATAGCGACAATATTAGCAATTATGGTACTAACCAAAAAGATAGTCCAATAACTAAAGGTGTCAAACCATATACGGAAATGGGTCAAATGATCAAAAGTGTCTAACAGTCGAGAAGGCACCAAAAGTGTGTTCTTAATGCATAAGCCTCATGGAACATTTTATTCAGAAACCCTATTCTTTATTTTATTTTTTTTAAAGTATATTTGTATATATTTAACACACTTGTTATATACTTATGTATAATACTATAATAGCATCAAACATACCAAAAAGTGATTTGAGGTTTTTCTTAACCCGCATGACATTACCTAATTTAACCCACTATATAACCAGCACATTTTGGCACCTCTAGAGAATACGAAAATATAAGGCACAACTATTAGAATTTACCAGCAAGATACGACCAGATTGCAATGTCTGCAACTGACAAACTATGACCGACCAAGAATGTGTGCTGGAGCAAATATCCGTCTACTAGCTTACAAGCCCCCTCGTACTCAGACCCAGATGAAAAAATAGGGGCATAGTCAAGCCACTCATCAATCTACAAGAAGCACAGCAAAACCAACACAGAAAATATATAATCATTGTCACAATAGCAGAAGAGCAAACTAAAATTCTCGTGTAATTGTGACAAATAAAAAACACCAGATTCACCTGCGATGTTTCAATATCATCTCGTTTGTACAAAGTAGGAATGGTTGTTGCTATGCGACCAAGATACCGAAGAAGTACGTTTGTGCCACGCAACTTCGTCCTATAAGAAAACTATTAAGTCAATACTTATATTAGACAAAACTATTCGGTTATTAGAGAAGCAAGTAACTGTGCAATACCCATTGGTTAGAACAAGAACAGGTTGAGATGCAGACGCAAGACTCGGCTCAACAGTAAGAGAAACTGCAGTAAGGCCAGCTACAGCAAGCACAGACAAAGGTGCTGTCCCGCCTGATGCAATTAACAGCTTCAGATCCATCACAACGACAACCCTTTTCGGCTCCAAGTCGATTATAAACCTGGAAATCAGAAAATGTAAGAACATGTACTAATAAAACCGTAGAAAATGATTTTAACACTGGAATCGCTGCTATATGAAGTAAACCTATCATGAGAGTACATGTTAAACCATTCCAATTATAAAACCCGTGACAAGAGTTCGAAAAAATAGCCCGGAAACACGGACGTTAGTCATCTAAGGTTCTTCATGATTTGGATATACCCTCGGTTTTTTTAATAATTTGAACGAAAACCTACACTATTATATTGGCTTTCATCTATACCTACTAGCCGAATACTGTTATTTACTTTACTCAACCAGTAGTCATCTAAGCACACACTCCCAACTATTGACGATCTTAGCAACGCTTAGCTAAATGACGAAAATACACAAAAAAATTGAATTAACTAGTTTTAAGATACAAATTTCGACACCTTAAACTTACTACATCTTACGCCTTCTTCTAACGAGCAATATATTAAAGAAGATACAAAATCAGAAACCAAGCCTATGTTTATATTCTAAACGCGTTTGGTAACATAGGTGTAGGGCAGCAGCTCTAATTATTAAGTGTAAACATGACGTACACTTTGTTTCAATAGATTAACTAGTTTTAAACTTGCAGTAGCAGTTGTCTGTCTTATTAACGCGCTTAAACGATAAAATCTAAAATAAGATAAAGCTAAACCCTTCTTTCGAATAGTAGCGTTTAAATAAAATCCAAAAAGCAAAACACTCGTTGCCAAACCAAGCAGAGTAGTAATTTAAACACGGATATAAATACATCTACATTAGACATTATAGCAATGATACTTAACCATTAAGTGATAGTAATCAAAAAACTAGTTACAAGCCCTAATTGCAAACACTAATTATCAAGCTATTATTTAACAGATAATTAGCTAAGATTAGTGATAATAAATACTGATCGGAGAAATAATGTTGAAGTTACCGGAGATGATACGGCGATGACGGCGGTGGTGTGTTACTATGGCACTCGAAATGTAGGTTTTGCCAGTTTAACTTTGTTTTATTTTGTTTTTCTTTTTAGAATATCTTATGTGAAGAATATATATACGGAGTAGTGCGCGTAGTATCGGATAATCCTAGTCCTCCTAATCTATGTGCTTAGTTTTTATTTTTAAACAAAACCTATGGGCTTACTTGGTCATTAAGGTGCTGTTTGGTGTGTGGATTTTGACCCGCTTAGGCTGAAACCAATTTTAAATCCAATGTTTGGTTCCATTTCATAACTCTGACACAAGGTTTGAACCCCACAAATTCATTCCAGCCACAATAGGTGACTTTTGTCTGACACAAGAGATAATCACATACTTTATATTATTTTTTTTGTCTTTTTCTTAAATTTTATTTTTAAATAATATTTTTTAATCCAATTTATTTATAAAACAAATACATTTTTAATATCATTTAATAGTTTTCTCTCTCCTAATTCAAATCCAAATCCAAATCTAAATCCTAAACCCATCTACGAACCAAACGGGCCCTTAGTTTTTAATTTTAAACAAATCTATGTGAAAATAGAATAAATAGATGGAAGTTAGTTTTTATTTTTGAATTTTGCTACACCTTAAACAAAACCACAGCCATATACAAATGTGTAAAGGTTCTATATGTATGAGGACTAAATTTTAAAAGCGCTCAAAATATATATTTTGTTGTATATTTTGGCCTTAAATTTTAGTTACAACAAAAGTTGTGCAATTTTATGTTGTATATATTGGTTAAAACCTAAGATAGATATTCAAAATACTATGTATTTGGTTTTAATAGTTTGTATAAAATATTTTTGATCATCGTATTTAGTTATCTTATAAGATTTTGCACAAGGCCTTTGTTTGCCCAGCTACAACACTAACAAAAACATGCATAAGTGATGGTACATAGAATCGATTGAAACAAGGTAAATTCAGGAAATGAGCGGTTATTATTTAAGGTACAAGCAGTTAATATGTTTCTTAGTACTTTAAACATAGTCTTTAATAATGCATTTTTAGCAATTTCTTTTACTTTTAATCAAATCTATGTGTTTTCTTGGGCATAAAGTTTTGATATTCAAATTAGTTTAATTTAAACGTTGGGTTTTATATTAATAGATATAATTTGTGTGTATAAGATTTTGAGTAATATAACTAATTTAATTTAAGGGGTGTTTGGTATCAAGAATCAAATAAGATGAAATTGTAGTAGGAATGGAAACGTAAAGAAAGAGAATCAGTTTGAGAAAGAAAAAAAAAGATGTCATTCAATTGTTTGGTAAAATATGACAATTAATATAAGAAAGAGACCTGAAAATTGAATCTTTAATTTGGCTCTATTACGAAGTGGAATGAGAATACCCACACACAAAAATTATTAGCTTTTTCACAAACGAATATCACAACCTAAAAAATGAAAGACATTTGTTACAAATATTATGAAGAATACATATATAAAGAAGCATATATAACAAAATGAAAATAACAAACAATAATAAGATACAATGATCAAAATGGAATTGCATATTTCAAAGTTCATGATATATGACTGGAAACATACACATTTGCTCCTTTCAAATATATTATTATTCTTCTTGGTTCAAATGCTTTGTTTAATTCTCCACAAAGAACTTTTATATCACATAAGGATTATTGTGGATAACATCCAGTAAATAAAAACAAACCTCATGATTTTTTATTAATAAATATAGACAACTTTCACAAGTTGAACGGTTTTGTTTGGGGATGATATTGACAGTAAATTTAAGATTTTTGGTGTATGAATAAATTATGGGGAAATGATGCCTGCTTTCCAAAGCACGCAACTTGCTTGCTTTTCTTCGCAAAAACTTAAAAGAAAATTACAACTAAGTCCTTGCAGGTACATGTTCTTCGTGTTCCACTTCATGCCCCTACTTTTTTTACAAAGGAAAGCATGCATCATTTCCCCATAAATTATTTATTTTGTATTTTATTTTATTTTTTTTAGAACGACGGATTAAATATTTATGTGATATCAGGGATGGTTTTCACTTTTTATAAGATGATGTTAACAAAGATGAGTCGACAACAACCTTTGAGACGCCGGAGATAAAGAAGACGACTATAAATTGTAGATAATAGCTAGCTAGGGTTTTTGGGTCCATTATAAATCAAAAGAAATGTGGCACTCACGTGATATTCCAATTTGTATGACCAAGGTTATATTGGATTAGTTGATTCTACCGAAGAATGCATCGCGAAATGAAATGCGTTTTAATTTGTGATTCTCTTCATTCTTTACTTTTTAAGAGAAATGATAACAAGGAAAGAGAATGGAACTTTGATTTTTGTGACTACCAAACAATGTAAAAGGCTCTATTCCGTTTCAACCCTTTCCATTTTATCGCACCAAACATGACTTAAGAATAATGATAAGTAAAGTGTATTATTTTATATAAAATTCGCAATAAATGGGAAGTCGTGAAATTTATTAGCTTATAAAAGTTATGAATTTAAGAACTTTTATTTAAGTTCACGTGGTTAATATAATTTAGCTTTTCTTTTTAATATCATATTCAATTGTATATTGACCAATGAAAATATAAAGTTGGTTTTTAGTTATATATAAAAGGAAAAAATACAAGTAAATTTTGTACTTCTATTTTTTAAAACCTATATGATTTAAATTTTATTAAAGTTTGCTTTAATTTTGACTTTCATTAGCAATCACAATTTATAATTCATAGCAAAATTTAGTAAACTTTAACTTTCTATTAGGGTGAAGGGTGTGGTTGAGAAGTTTCTCTCGCCACATCAGCTTCACGTCAGTAATTTATCTCTCCTTAATTATTTCTTTCAATTTTCCTTCAACCTGTACAACACCTTCTCTCTCTTCTTTTTAATATTTCTACATTTTTTATTATTAAAATTGTCCCATTACATACAATCCCATAAACAACAAACACATAAAAAATTAAAATATTAATTTCTCTCTCTTGTATGCATTGAAATTGCTTTCGGGAATATAATGCCGATAGTAAAAATTATATCATTTTCCCACATTGAGAGGAGTGGTGATTTGTGCAAAAGTCATTTTCTTACTTTGTTTCCCGAACCGCACCTTCTACACTTACAACTGCGAAACCACTAAAGTGTTCACCTCGAAATAAAGGTTTGGCTAGCGGCTCAAACTAAATCTTGTTAACACTTCGGAAATTAGGCAATGATAAATTTCAATATTTTGAATTTCAATATCTATAGGACTTAAATGATTTCGTGTTTTCATAACTTACTAAAACATTAGTTTTCATTTTACGTAAAAATAACTCGCTTTGAAGTGTTTCATATCATTGTTTTGGTCAACGCCATTTCAACGTGATGTTTTCAAAGGCATGTTAAGATGGTGAATAATATTTCTGAGTGGAAACCCGCGCGATGCAATGGATTGCTTTTGAGACGCGAATTTGATAGGACTATTTTGCCAAATTGCTATAGATACCAATTACTTCTACAGGACTTACTTCGCAAAGAACACTCAAACCTTAGGGACTATTTGTGCCAAATTGCTATAGATATCAATTAATGCTAAAGGACGATTTTGCAACGACACCTAAACCTTAGGGGCTATTTTTGCCAACTGCGAAAGTTTTCATTTAATGTTCATAAATGAGCTTTTGACACTTGGCGTGTGAGGAAAGTGTGTCTTGCCTAATAGTATATATGATAATAAGGTATTGTTGTTCTTAGAATAAGTTTAAGTGTTTGTGGTTCTCGCTTATGGGTCACTCATAATTCCACCATTTCCTATAAATGAAATCGTTTTGCACAAATTACAAATCAAGTTAGTTCAAGTCCAAGACGTTGAATGATTTTCACTTCAAGACGAAAGTAAAACTAATCATTTCATATTATCTTATACTAGTAGGTATTCGCGCGATGCGCCGATGGGTACTCTGTGACTAAATTTTCTAGCAATGTTATGTTATTCGCCATACTATTTTAGTATTTTTAACAGTTAATTTATGAATGACAATAACTTTAGTTAAGACATTAGTATCATTGCAAAGTAGTTAAAATGTTATGTGATTGTCAACGCGCTTTTGCGATGACAAGGAGGCGGATATTGGTTGCATGACGATGTAGCCAGCGTGTTATGGGGTGGGTATCCTATGATTGAAATTTTGACGACCAATATTTTGTTATTATATGTTTACCGTGACAATAATTTTATAAAATAGTTTTTGTTTTTATTTTTTAATGGGTAATCGTAAAAGTACTCATCTTATGTTCATTTCAATTAAAGTCTTATTCTTTTTTCTCATTTAAGGTACCGATTATTTTTGGCCGATTTAGGTTTTTTAACTTCCGTTAACCATTTCGTTAGTAAATTACATGTTTGGTCCTTGAGTTTGTATAGGCATTTCATGTTTGGTCTATTTTCGTCCGTTTCACACGCTGCATACGTTTTCATCTTTATACGCCACCGCGTTACGCCGCCGTTTTGCACGTTTTCGTCCGTTTTGCCAGCATACGCTTTCGTCGCTTTTCGTCCGTCAGCACGCTTCCGCCATTTTACACGTAAAAGAGCATTAAACGAAAACGTACGAAACGCAAAAAGGACGAAAACGTAAAACGGACGAAAACGCAAATACCGACGAAAACGTAAAACGGGCGAAATCAGATAAAACGGATTTAAAACGTATGCAAGCGATGAAAACGGATAAAATAGACCAAACATGAAATGCCTATACAAACCCAAGGACCAAACATGTAATTTACTAACGAAATAGTTAACTAAGTTAGAAAACCTAAATCGCCCAAAAAGTCTGCACCTTAAATTGTGAAAAAAAAAAAGAATAGTACCTTTAATTGAAATTGGACATAAGATGAGTACCTTTTTATGCGATTTGCCCTTTTTTAATCATATCTTTAAGCAATAGCATATTATTTCATATTAAACGAACCGGATAATTTTAAACCCTAAATTAATTGAAGTCCTATAATTCGGCACTTAAAATAAACTTAACAAAAAATTGTATGACAATTTTTGGCTAAAATAATATTTCATCCCTTAAGAGCGTAAGGTGTAGTAACCTAGGTCAAGCTTTATGTTGTTCCCCGTTCACTAACGTTTAAAACAGATTAAGTTTATAAAACAAGTTTAAAAGTGAACGATGACCTAAATTAACATAAAGAAAACACACCGAGTAATTTTCAACATCATATTCTTATTAGAAATAAATCAACAAAGAATACGCTACCCAAGTATCATGAATAGTACTTGGGATTGAAATGACAAAGTTGGGTGATTCTCTCTAAGCTCAAAGCTAAGTCCGAGCACAACTCTTAGAGCTCACCGAGCTATCTCAGAACTGTTGATTTGGAGGAGTGAAAAGATGGCTGCGTGTGTGTGTTTTACAATTCACAAGCTTAACCTTTTCACTCCATCTCTTATGCTATTTATACATGTATGGTATTTGACTCTTTCCTAAGTGACAACCGACATCACACGTAAGACAAAATATCAAGTATTTTGTCTCATTACAAAGACTATTCTAGGTAAGAGACAAGACTACTTTCCCAAGTTCGATGACACCGAGCCCGATGTTTTGCTATACAGGAAAGTCGATTGATGATAAGGACTTCGCCTTATCCGATTCAACCTTTCCCGCTTTGTCCCGCTCTTTCTTCGCCTTTACATTCTTCGCCTTCTACTTGGTTTGTCTTGATGTAAGTTGGATAGATCTTAGGATTCAGTGAGTTATTGTCATCACCACCGAATCCATCATCTTCTTCTCGACCCGCCTTCACCCTTTAAGTTCCGCCCATCGAGTGGGAGACTTCATCTTCGCCTCATCGAGTATCCTGAAGACGACTCACCGAGAGACTATGCACTCAAGGACTGCTTATGTTAACGGATTAAATACTTGGGCTATTTTCTATTCAAATCCTAGATTAAGGAGTTTGGGTATTTATGAACCCAACAGCCTCCCTATTCGATATACAAATAGCCTAAGTGGTTGATCGATGTAAGTGAGCAAGAGGCTTCTTCTTACATCGAATGTACTAATGAATACAATAGGAACACCGAGTAAATGAATAAAACATACATCGCTTATTGATCGATTACATAGTTCCTATCACTAGTACAAAAGATAAAACAAAATGATGTCATTCCGTATGGATACCCAAAGGCTTCAAGCTTAACTTTCTTGGTGATGAGTGTTTCCCGTCAGATGGTCTCGATCTTGGCATTCGTGTCTTGATGTAACCTCGATGTTCACTGGGATTGATCCGAGAGGCCACGTGAATATAGTCGATCATTGCGGCCACTCCACCGATCAATGTCACTCCATCTTTGAAATGCGTGGTTCCCATAGACATCAATGTGGAATAGCCCTCTTCGTGCTCTTCAATCACTAGACAGATTCACAAAATTAACACCTTCGTGTAGTTCTCTGTTGCAATCTAGGCTGCACTTTGATCTCGTGTTGGAAATCAACTCTTTTCCTTTGCGGTGGAAGCTTGTGGTTGAGATCCTCGAGGTGCAATCAAGGCAGTCAATTCTTAGTCAATGGTGCTTCCTCACCTTTCATACCTTTTGCTAAGCATCTTCATCGCCTCCTTGACCACCTTATTTTGCTTTTTTCCAATGATCGGACCAAGTTCATCAAGTTCGGTGATCCCAAAGTCACCGAACTTTAATGGATCATGAACCTCAAAGTGTCTTTTGTCATCTCCTCTCGTAAACATTCATAGCCAATGGTTTGGTGTTGGGAATGATTTTGACATCGATGATTTTTTTGTGAGCTTCGGTGGTCATTGTCCGATTATATTCTTTGATTCTGCTTTTGCCCGAGAGCTTGATTTCTTTCTTTTCTTCATAATCGAGCCTCATTGCGCCCATTTGAGCGACTCGAGCTTCCATGAACTTCGTCTGCTCGACCCTTTTTAAGCTTGCTTGCATCTATTCCCACATTTTCACTTCTTCAAGCAATCACTGGGTCAATGCCTCCTTAGTCTTCTTATCATCCCCGCCTTGTTTCAATTTTCTTTCTTCTTGGCAAGGTGTTTGGTTAATGCTCGGGAGTGAAGAGGTATTCAAAGGTCACCAATTTTAGGGATCCTCTCGTGCTCGTGAGTTGTCAAGATGCCTTTGCCCTTGTCCCGTCCCCGAGGAGGATGATGCAATGATGGGTGGTGATGTTGTCATGATAGGTGTTGAGACCGCTGTTGTTGTTGTTGCCGCTGAGGTGGAAGTGATGAGATTGGTACCGCAGACCGGTGCCGATGATGATGATGTTTGAGCTGGCCGAGACCGGTGGTGTTTGCTCCCTCGGTGTGAAGAGGAGTTTCTTCAAGAAGATTCTCCCTCAACTGCTGCCGAAGGCCGGTGAGGGCAAGAGTTGGAGTAGGTCTTGAGGGGACCGACCACTGACCCTGAAGGCCCTGATAGATTTCACCATCATGGCCTTTATTTCAAGTATGCTTGAAGACCGGTGACCTTGACATCCAAGTTTGTATGAGATAACCCAAGGCGGTCATTCGTGGACCAAGATTCCAAGCCATTGAAGACGAGGCCCGAGTCAAGGTAGCTACCGAGTATTTAGCGAGTCCATGGTGGTCTCAAGAGTCCGAATCAAGTTTGAAGACCCCGAACATTCGCAGACTTGAGCATCTCTATAAGTTCAAATGAGCTCGATGAATTTTTTGCATAAGCTTCATTGCCTCCAAAGACTTTGGCATCGAGGCCGGGTCTTCTTTGACAAAGATCCCCGATTTCATCAATCGTAACCCCAACCGTCTCAAGATGCTTGAGGAATTTAACCATGTGTTCATCCAGTTGACAAGATGATGGTACATAAGATCTCTCGTGCTCATGAACATTTTCGTTGAAGGTGAGCACATCGATCTCGTGTCGTCAGAATCGGCAGCAGCCTTCAAGGTGTTGATCCCAAAACTGCTCAAGAACCCTTAAAACAATCTCCTGAAGCCCCACCGATCCACTTAACCGCTTGTCTTCGGTGAGTGGATGAACATTGTCAAATCTTTTGAATTCGCCGAGTGGAAGATGAGGCTAAGTCATTGTCTTCGTGCGTAAGGGTGACTCACTGTTCTCGTGGATCAGCCGAGGCTCTTGTTCGCTTTGAACCTCGGCCCACTTCTTCCCCGCCGATAAGATTTCTTCATCACTTTCAAAGATAGTCATCATCGATTCTAGTAGCTCAAGAACCTCAAAGAATGCTAACAAGGGAGTGGGAATGGGTTCCATATCGGGTGGTATTGATCCTCCGAGTCTTTGTCCTCGTGGACCCCTGACATCGGTGGAGTTTCCATTTTCTGGAGTCGATTGGTTTTGGGTTCCATATCGCGGGTTGTTTCTTTCCTCCGAGTCTTTGTCCCCAGTGACCCCCGAGACACCGGTGGGTATTTCCTGCCTTTAGCAGTAGTCGGTGAATGTTGTATCCCTATCGATGGATTGTTTGTATTCCCCGAGTCTTTGGGATCGATCAGTGTGCCCTCGCACAAAGGCTTTGATTTGCTAATGTCATCACCGGGCAAAGTGGAAGGCGCCCCTACCCGCGGGTTGTTTGTTTCCTCCGGATCTGGGAGTAGTAGGTGTGACCAAGCGGCACCGACCGTGATGTATCGGTGTCCTTCGTTGTCACGGGGTGGTTGTTGCCCGGTCGGTGGGTGTCTTTTGGTCTCGTGCCTTTGTGCCTCTTGGCGGTGCTCCTGAAGCCTCGTGGCCCCGAGACTTTGGTTTAGTCTTAGTCCCACCGAGACTTCCCTTTTCTTTTAAGAGCGGTGGTTTGAGACATCGATCCTCCCGGTTGTTTACAAGAACCATATGGGCCACAATTCTATAGGTGTGACAAGGGATGGGTCCTTTGAAAGTTTGAAGGACTCGGGATGCCTGTAAATTTCCAAATTTTTCATCCCGAGTATAGTTGGCACCCAAGAACGATTGAAGACAAGAGACAAACCTAGGATACGAAATATACTTCGCCCTAGTTTTGCTCAGAGCTTCGTTACAAGATCACCGTAAATGATCTCCCTATGTCGACAAGTGACCCCATTCATCAGCAAGATGCCATCATCAACCGAATAGAGTTTACCTGCTCAGGTGGATGAGTGGTTCCCGCCGAGGACCCGAATCACAAAAGTGAAAAGGATCCTCCAAGCCACGGGAATGAACTTTTAGTGACCGGGTCTTGTCCAAAATGGGATCCAAAACGATTTGTTTTAACCCATCCTTCATCGTGGAAGGTTCGTGATGGGCGACATAAACACCTTTGTTGTAGTCTAACCCTTGAAGTGCAAAAGTTTTATAATCCAGTATATTGTTGCCCCCATTTAGACCGAACTCGATGAGATACTCCCCGAGTGGTCTAAGATTATTCTCATCATCGAAGGTGTCGGGTCAAAGGCTTTAATAGCTGCCCAAAACTCCCCGAGGTAGTTTGGGTACACCACCGAGGACACTTTACAAAGGCCGCTTTTAGTGGGCGCTGAATAAAAATTTTACAATGTCTTTATAGGTTGGGCGTTGTGGTATTCAAAATTACCTATGACATTGTTTGTTTTGAATTCAACGCTTGATAGATCCCCACCCATCGAGAAGCAAATCGAGAGATTGTGTTCTAGCCATATCTTTAAAGAAGTTTTAGGGTTTTAAAAAACGCTTGGCAAGAACAGTTAGAAATGTTTAGATCTCTAGTTAGTGATGAAAACTTTGTAAATGTTTACAAGAAAGGTTTTCCAAAAGAGGTTTTGAAGTTTTGAGAACACACAAATATTTCGGATTTGAGAAAGATTTTGACAGAGTTTAATTGCGTAAATTGATTTGTGTGTTTTGTTTGTGTAGAAGAAGAGGGTATTTATAGAGTGATAAGAGGGTGTTTTGTGCACAAATGGAAAAACTAAGAGTAGGTTTTGAAAGACTTTGAAATTCCATTTAATGCTACCACCCATTACCCGCAAAGAAAATCCCGCTTTTCAAGGAACAGTTGAGGTGTACAAGAAAAGTGCACCTTTGCGAGAAAAAATATCAATTTGATATTTCTTGTGAGAGGCAATAAATGCCAAGTGGGATGACAAGAAGACAAAGAGACATATATTCCTTTATTAAATTGGCATAGTTACCAACCTAGGACATTAAAGTAATCGATACTTGGACCATTTAGTTACTCATTCAATGCTCTTTGTCAAGTGTCAGGACCCCGAATGAGTATTACTCATTCAGTGAGAGGTTTATTTTGATTTTCGTGAGGATGAACCATGTCACGTAGCCATCGAGATTGGTTTTCAAATACTTGACTTTCAATGTCAAGCATTCCCAATTCAAATTTTCGGCCTCTCAAGGTAGGCTCATCCAAGGTTTCGTGAAGATATCACCATTGATATTCGTAGGATGAAATGAAGTTCTATGTCTCCTTTCATTATGTGATCCCCGATGAAGTGATATCCGATATCAATGTGTTTGGTTCTTTGGTGGAGGACGGGGTTGTTGGAGATTGCAATTGCACTAGTGTTATCACGTAAGATAGGCACCATTTTGTAATGGATGTCATAGTCACCGAGTTGACTTTTCATCCATAATACATTGGCACAAAGATCTCGTCGTAGACTACATATTCACTTCACCGAGGACATAGCCACCGATCTGCTTCTTTGCACTCCAACACACCGTTTTCCTCCAAGAAATTGACAGACCTCGAGGTACTTTTTTCGTCCATGTTGCACCAAAGATAATCGTAATCGAGTAGTTCTCGAGATCAAACCCGAGCATATTGGATAATATAGTCCAAGGTTTGGGGTTCCTTCGTGCACCGAGTATTCTTTGGCCGCAGCTGGTGGGATTCTTTTGGATTGACCGATATCTTGCTATTAGATGATCGAGAATTGTATGTCCGGTCTAGTAGCTGTTAGATACATCGCTGAGCCAACAATCCTCCGAAATGAGTTTGATTGATCGATTGCCGGTGAGATCGTGTCCAAGGTTGTTAGGTGGAACCATTGGTGTCTTCACCGAGGCATAGTCAAATATCTCATATTTCTTCAAGAGATTTCGTGTATTTTCTTGACCGATGGATATACCTTTATCGCTTTGTCGATTTGAAGTCCAAGAAAGTAAGTGAGTTCCCCATCATGCTCATTTCAAACTTCTTTGTCATCGCTTTTCAAACTGCTTGCAAAGTTTGTAGTTTGTTGAGCCAAAGATGATATCATCAACATACACTGGACTAGTATCACATCCGTTGGGTTCTATGACAAACGATTGTGTTGTCTATCTTTCCTGACAAACTTGTTTTGTATCGAAGGCCGAGAGTTTCATACCATGCCCGGGAGCTTGTTTAAGTCCATAAAGGGCTTTGTCAAGCTTGAGACATAGTCGTGGAATTCACTACTCTCAAAGCCCGGTGGTTGCCGAACATACACATCTTCCTTGAGATCACCATTTAAGAATGCACTTTAACATCCATTTGGTAGACCCCGAAGTTCATGTATGTTGCATATAAGGAAGATCCCGATGGCTTCCATTCTTGCAACAGAGCAAATGTCTCATCATAGTCAATGCCTTCTTGTTGACCGTATCCTTGGCTACAAGTCCGCTTTGTTTTTAATGAAGGCTGCTTTCACCGCTTTGTTTCAAAACCCACTTCATTCCTATGACTACTACATCCCGAGGACATTTGATCAAGGTCATGACCTTGTTTTTATCAAACTGCTGCAATTCATCTTGCATAGCTCGAACCCAGCTTGGGTGTTTTAGAGCTTGATGACACTTTGGGTTCAATGTCCGATAGGTAATCAAGATATAGACATTCATTGGTCAAGTCGCAGCTAGACTAGCGACCATACTTCTAGTGAGCATGCCTCGCTGGGTTCACCAATGATGTTTACAAGCTCAATGTCCCGAGATCTAGTCCACTTACTTTGTGGTCTAGGATCCGAGCTTCAAGATGTCACCGGAGTTCGATGTGAGTTCGGTGCAGAGCCACGTGATCATTTAGAACAATCGTTGAGATGTCATGATCAGTTGAGGATCATGAGTTACTGTGTTCCGATCATTGGATCATTGTTACTTATCCCAAGAGGGATGATCGATTCTCAATGAATTCATTGACGGTTGGTTGGGGTAGGTTGTGAGGTAAGACATAATATGAGATGTCGCATCGACTTGATACGAGGAATCGAGTTCGATGTTGTACTCATCGAGGATATCTTCAAGAGTTATCAATTCCTATTTCCTCCACCGAGGTGTTGGTGAACTCGATGCTTTCAAGATTTCATCAAAGGTGACATGAAAGGTTTCCTCAACTTGTTGTCTCCTCGTGTTAAAGACCCCGAATGCTTTGGAGATCGGTGAGTAGCCTAGAAAGTATCCATCATCGCCTTTTGCATCAAACTTGCCTAGATGATCCTTGTGGTTGTGAATGAACACCGACATCCAAACACATGAAAATAGTCGATGTCCGGAAGTCTACCTTGAAGATCTCATATGGGGTTTTATTATGTCTTTTGACAATGATTGACCTGTTTGAGTGTAACAGCGCTTTGACCGCTTGACCCGTAAATGTTTTGAGAGGGTGAGCCATTTAACATAGTTCTAGCAATTTCAATGAGAGTTCTGCTTTTCCTTCAAAGAACCCCATTTTGTTCGGGGTATAAGGAGATGAGAAATTTTGAGAAATTCCTTTTCATCACGTAAACTCTCAAGTTCTTGATTTTCAACTCGCCATTGTCGGATTCGGATTTGTTTGACAAGAATGTCATTCGGTTTTCAATCTTCCGATGAAAGATATTATTGCATCACCGCTCGACTCTTTTTGAAAGAAAGTATACCCAAGTGTATCTTGAGAATTCATCAACAATGACAAGTGTATACTTCATGCCGGATTGATCCGGGACCCGACGTGTCCAAAGAGATCCATGTGCGGGAGGTGAAGGCGACTTTGATGGAGAAATTTTGTTTTGTTTTGAATGATGCTCGTGGTGTTTACCCTTTTCACAGTGCGAGCATGGTTTGTCTTTGCAAAGACCGGTGATGGCAAGCCAAGGACCTTGTTTTGTTTTGCCAAGTTGTTGAGATTTTTGAAGTTCAAAGTGAGAGTCTCTTATGCCACGCCCAATTGATAGTTTCAGGTGGCTTTAGCAAAGAGACACGCTCCATCTTGGGAGAGAGTTGACATGTCAAGCACATAAACATCTTCTCTCCTAGAGCTATCAACACAACTTCCTTGTTGGCATTAAAATGGTACCTTGTTTATCATTGAATTGTACAATGAATTTTGCATCACATAGTTGATCGATTGATGAGATTGTATTTGAGACCATTGACATAGGCTATTCTAGAGAAAACTATTCCATTGCGCCATCGAACCATAACCTTCAGTGGGACATGATGAGTTATCACCAAATACTACCTTGGGCCCTGGTTCCTTTACATACTTGTGCAGATATTCCTTCACACCAGTCATGCTTCGAGCATCCACCGCCTAGATGCCAAATAGGCTCCCCGGCATGTCTCGCACAAGTAGTAAACCGAATTAGTTTCTTCGTGACCCACTTACTAGTGGGCTTGGATCTCAAGGTCTCTTTGAAATTTGCAATCGACTCATGGTCGGTGGTTGTGTGCAAGGTGCTACCACGTGTTTTGCACTTAGAGGTCGAGGATGACTCGGTGACTGGGTTGTTTGGAATTTCTCCTTGCATGAATGATATCGCCATGTTGGGATGTCTCATGAGTCGGATTACCGATATATCACAAAGATGTATTCATGAGACAATCATCCCGATGATGATCATTGAACCCACAGTGAGGACGAGATAGGAAAAGGTTTTGCTTTCTATTCTTTGGGATGATTTGGATGATGAAGCATACCGATGACCAACTTTGGTATAGTTTGCTTGATTGACATCTTCGTAGATGATCGCTAGCCTGTGATCATCCTTTTGCGATCATGCAAAAAGGATTCTATAGCGATTGTCGATGGTATGGGTGGTGTAATGACACACCACACTTTTGTTTGCTTTTGGAGGTTGATTTTGACTTTGAGGAACTGGAGGAAGTCGACTTTGTCTCCTTGATTGGTTCGTGGACCTTTCAATGGATTCCATTTTTTCAAGAAGCTTCCTCACAAGTTCGATCGATTGTCGGATTTGGTCACTTCGATGGGGACAGAGGATGATGAAGTCTCGCAGTGTAGACTCTTGTTGGATTAGTTTTGCTTGTCTTTGAAGGATGGTTCTACCACGCCCGCACCTTTCTTTTGGTGAATGAGGATTGAATTGTAGTGGAGTAAGCTCGAGCTTGGAGCAAGACCGAATAGGTTTCGGTGGTGGAAGCGGTGCTTGAGATTCCGCTTGCAGACTCGAGATGTGTTCGCACCACCGGGCACATCGTGGAGTCCAAGCATGCTCTTTAGAGCTTGACTTTCGTGCTCTAGAATCCTTCCGTAATCGAAGTTTGGAAGCTTACTCGTGATTAACTCGCTCAATCCATTCATCGGAATTTGAATCACCAACATACTTGTAATCATGCCACCGCACACAAATGGCTTAGAGATCGGTCTTTGTTGAGAGAGTCGTGAGATGATCTTCACCTATGACTCTCTTCTTGCCTCATCGGGGCTCCCACAAGATCAAAGACCCAGGATTCTTAGTATCCAACTCTTAAGAATATCATTTGCCTTTTAAGTTCATCTTGAAGATTCGATTTCTTTTAACTAGTTCGGTGTTTTGAATTTGCAAAGTGATGACCTCAAGCTTAGCTTGTTTTAAAATGAGTAATTCATCCCTACACTTATTCAATTCAAAACTTAACTTGTTGTACTTAGAAAAGAGATTCGATCTTTGCTCTTCTACAAACTTAAGGTCAACATTTAGATAATTCATATAAGATCGCCAATCGAGTCATCATCCATAGAAAGTAAAGTGTTTACCTTCTTCATTGTGATGTTGACCCATTCCCGCTCCTAGCATGATTCTTCCCAATCGCAAGCTTGTCTTCTTCTCGAGAGAGCCATTAGAGCATCGACGTGTACCATTTCATCATCCGATGAGATTGGCTCTTCATCGATCAAAGGTTTCAAAGAACAAGGCCTTTGTTCTTCCCCGCATGCATTGAACATTTTTGTTGTTTCGAGGGATCGCCTCAAGCAATGCAAGCTTGGCTTTTGCTTTCTTATACTTAGCTTCATAATCAATGGTTTTGTTAAGATCGATTTGTTTTGAACATTTTGATGAGACCGATAGATTTTGGTTGAAATTTGCTAAAGCTCAAGACCGATTAGATCCCGATGGTTTGTAAGAGGTTCGTAAATTGTTTTGAAAAATGTCTTTGCAAATGGCCTCTTTATGACACTTGTAGCATTCAAAGGTCTTGATTGTTTTAGCGAGAGAAAAACCTTTGTTTCTTTTTATAAACCTTCGAGAGTTAGCGAGGAGTGCCCTTTCCGAAATTCAAAGATTCGTGTCACTTAGGTACTCCTCACTTGATCTCTCATCGTGCTCATCATCCGAGTTTTCTTGGAAATCTTGAACTACATTGTTAGAAAAGAAAGCGCTTGATATTGGTGATGATGTAGTGGTCGGGACTTCTTGACTTCGAGACTTCTTTAAGTCGTGGTATCGTCTGCTGATGAGGTTTTCCTCATAGACAATTTCCATAAATTTCGTGAAGCTCAAGATTTTGATGTGATTGGCATTCCCGAGTCCCCGAGAGAAATTCAACCACTTCTCGTGGAGACTGCTTACAAAACCAACATTGATTTCATGCTTAGACAACTTAACACCATCATTTGAAAGTTCATTTAAAAGAGTTTTGTATCCGTGTAAGTTTGAGAGAGAGTTTCGAGTCCTTAGCCTCAAGGTGTTATACTCAAGTTTCGTGTCCATTATCCTGCTTTCCTTGGTATCGATGGTCCTTCATGACTATGAACGAGGTCATCCTGTGTTTGCTTAGCGATACTACGCCTAATAATGCACTCCATAATATCGTCGGGAAGACAAGATATTATGATACTTTTGAGCCTTTGGTCCTGGTCGACCACTCTCCTTTCATCTTGGTCCACCGAGCTTGTGTTTGGGCAACCCTTCAAATGATCTTTGGGACAAATGGACCTTCATTTATGCACTTGACATAATAAGGTTCCATCCCAATCAAATAGCAAAGCATTCGCTTTTTCCATTTGTTGAATTTGCCAACTTCAAGTCTAGGGGCAAATTGAATAAGCTCCACCCTTTTATCGACTAGTTGGGGTACATCAATTTCACCATTTAGGATCCTAATTTAAAACTTTTAGAGCGGCTTTAAAACGAGTTTTATAATTAGCCTTGCTCGATACCACTTGTTGTTCCCGCTCACTAACGCTTAAAAGCAGATTAAGTTTATAAAACAAGTTTAAAAGTGAACGATGACCTAAATTAACATAAAGAAAACACACCGAGTAATTTTCAACATCATATTCTTATTAGAAATAAATCAACAAAGAATCGTTACCCAAGTACTGCGGAATAGTACTTGGGATTGAAATGACAAAGTTGGGTGATTCTCTCTAAGCTCGGGCTAAGTCCGAGCACAACTCTTAGAGCTCACCGAGCTATCTCAGAACTAAGTCAGATTTGGAGGAGTGAAAAGATGGCTTGCATGTGTGTGTTTTACAATTCACAAGCTTAACCTTTTCACTCCATCTCTTATGCTATTTATACATGTATGGTATTTGACTCTTTCCTAAGTGACAACCGACATCACGTAAGACAAAATATCAAGTATTTTGTCTCGCATTACTAAAGACTATTCTAGGTAAGAGACAAGACTACTTTCCCAAGTTCGGTGATGACACCGAGCACGATGTTTTGCTATACAGGAAAGTTGACTTTGGATGATAAGGACTTGCCTTATCTCGATTCAACCTTTCCCGCTTTGTCCCGCTCTTTCTTCGCTTTACATTCTTCGCCTTCTACTTCAGTTTGTCTTCGATGTAAGAAGTTGGATAGGAATCTTAGGGATTCATGAGTTATTGTCATCACCACCGAATCCATCATCTTCTTCTTGACTCGGCCTTCACCCTTAAGTTCCGCCATCGAGTGGAGAGACTTCATCTTCGCCTCATCGAGTATCACGAAGACGACTCACCGAGAGACTATGCACTCAGTGACTGTTTATGTTAACGGATTAAATACTTGGGCTATTTTCTATTCAAATCCTAGATTAAGGAGTTTGGGTATTTATCAACCCAACACTTTAACCTTCGCCACGCCGATTGCCACGTCAACATTTCACCTTAACTCACCAAAAACACCCTTATCATAACATTCCCAAGGTTAAACCTTAACTAGGGATGGCAAAAAAACCCGACGGGAAACCCGAAACCCAAACTTATTGGGCGGGCGGGCATGCTTATCGGGTTTCGGGCGGGTTTGAGGCCTTAATGGGATTCTTATTGGTTTAGGGCGGGACGGGCACACTATCCTCGCCCGCCCGCCCAAACATATACATATATCTATATACCTTAAATATTGTGCAAGTATTTATGTACTAAATATAATTCTCTAATTTTTGTTAATTTTTATATTTGTAATATTTCAAAGTGTGATAATAAAATCATGTTTTGTGTCATAATATTCTAAAAAGGTTGTGATTTATTCCAATGCCTAATATATTATTAATGGGTTCTCGATTCTTTAAGTTATACCGTAAAATTATATTGTTAATAACGTAAAAATAAGAATAAATGGGGAAAGGCATGAGTATGATGGAGGATCGCGCTCAAAAAAGAAAACTCGATAAGACCCCAATGGGGAATGGGGCGGGTTTGGGGGAGCATCTCGCCCCAATTGGGCGCCCCGATAAGATCCCCAATGGGGATTGGGGCGGGTTTGGGGATGATTTTTGTAATCGGGTTTGGGGATGGGGATGGCCGCCCCGCCCCAAACCCGCCCCATCGCCATTTCTAACCTTAACTCACATATTTTCAAATTCAACCCTAAACTAAAACAACACTTCATTTATTAAAAAACATTAAACATTAAACCACAAAGTACATTAAACATTAAACACGAAGTACATTAAACATTAAAACTACAACGAGATTGATGAAAATAAAACTACTAAAACTTAAGAATACGAATCATCTGATATCTAACCCTCGTCACTCGAAGAGGAATAAAACTCGCCATTAAAGTACTTTCTCTCCATGACGTCAAAATAGTTCTCCTTAAGATATTGAGCTTCCCTAGCTTCCTGTTCACGATGAGCAGCTTCCTCGCGTACCTCATGTTCCATTATCTCTCTATAATTTTCCTCGTCCTGCGCAAGTTAATGAAGGAAAGCCTCACTTAACCCAAATGGATTGTTTTCGAGGTTGTGACAACTGGCAATTTAGGGAGTCTATTTTAGGTAACAACATTTAGGGGTGTTATCGGGTCGGGTTATCGGGTTTGTCGGGTCGGGTTGAGTCGGGTTATGAATTTTTTAAAAGTGACCCGCAACCCGACCCGATAAGTAATCGGGTTCGGGTTAAGTCGGGTCGGGTTAAGTCGGGTCGGGTTGAGTCGGGTTGTCGGGTTAAAACATCAATCACAGGCTGTAACATATTATATAAGAATCTGTGTGATATTAAAAATGTGCAGCATATTAAAACATCAATCACAAGTCTGTACACCCCTATTAAAAGGATCTTGTAACATATTAAAAAAGAAAGGATCTTGTAACATATTAAAAAAGCAACCAACTGATATAAGAATATGCAGACCTCAACATCAGACCTGTACACCCCTATTAAAACATGTGTCAACCATAAAACAATTTCAAGTGTTGGATTCATTACAGCAGACCATAACGTTTAAGTTATATGTTGTAATAAACTAATATATAAAAACTAAAACATAAAAACCAAACGTACAATACCTATAAAACTAATATATAAAAAATGGAAAATTGATTATCGGGTCTAATTGGGTTGACCCGATAACATTATTTTTTTAACCCTAACCCGACCCGATAACATTATCGGGTTATCGGGTTCGGGTCAAAACAACCCGACTAGATTTTTGACCCGATTAGACCCGACCCGATAAGGCGTAATCGGGTTCGGGTCGGGTTGACCCGACCCTACTGACAACCCTAACCGCATTACGTTAAACTAAACCGAGCTTTGCCTTTACCACTATTTTCTTCGACCATGACTTGATTTTATATCGTTTATTGGTTTTTATGATTTATTTTATTATTTGATGAGTTATCGTGTGAGTTTTAACTCTTTTTGTTAGACACTATTCGATTCGGCACTATAAAAGCCTAAAACGAGAAATAACGTAACTTTTATACCGTAACTAGAAAATTGGCAAATAAATAGTCAAAATTCGTGGAAAAACATAAATAACGGTAATAGAAAGTTGAATGAACGTCGTGGGACACTCGTAGGACAATATATGAGCTCGGGAATGGGTAAACGGGATAGTTTACGAAAAATGACGGCCCCGGCCCCTCCTTTTTCCCTCTAGTCGGCGCCCCTCTCCCCTCCCTCTCTTTTTTTATTTAGTCCCTAGCCAAAAATATATAAACCCCCTCCCTACTTCATTTATCCCATTTGTTTCTCTCACTAAAAGCACACATATCATCTCTTTCTCTCACTACACTCTCTCTCTCTTCCAAAAATAAAACCCTAACCCTAAACCACCACCACTAGCCGCCACCTTGTCCGGCCATCTCCTGCCAAATTCCGGCGAGTGAGTTTACACCTCCACCACCATTTTGTAGATCTCTCTTTCCTCTTTCCATCCATATATAAAACTCTCACAAAAGTCTGCGTTAACACCTCCAAATCTTGAAATTAAGATTCGTGATTCTAGGGTTTTCATAAAACTTATAGATCGGGTTGTAAAAAGGTAAATGGAACATGGGTCAAGCTTGTTTAAGCTTGGATAAGCCACGTATGGCCTTCTTTTGGCTCGTACATGGTACAAAATTTAGGGGTTTTGGTTCAAACATGGGATTAAAACTAATTAACACTTAAATAAACATGTAGCTAGTGATTTGGTATCATGTGGTGTATAATATTGTTGGGTTTTTACATTTTAGGTCTAGTTTCATGTTTTGATTAGGAATAGTTGATGGGTTTGATGCTTGGTTAATGATCGAGGTTGATTGATTGTGTTTGGATGTTGTGGAAGTGATTTGGGAGGTGTTTGGTTGTGTTTATGGGCGTCAAGCCACCATGACCCACGATGGTCATGGCTTGGTGGCGTACGTGACCCACTTGGACCAAGGGTCCGGGTCGAGTCGTTGTGGTAGCTTGTGGGTTGATGTTGTTGGTGTTTGGATGAGACGCGTGGAGCCGAAAAGCTTCTAGAGCTTGTTTGGCTCACGTGGTCTTAACCGTGACTGTGTCATGACCATTAGGGTCATAACATTGGTTTTGGGTATATTCGGTTGGTTGATTGGTTGGCGAGATTGATTTGGGTTGATTTGAGATTCAATTGCGTTATTATGACTTTTATTTGGACTTGATATATAAATTGTCAACTTTGAGAAACGTCGGTGTTACTTTGACATTTTAGTCAATAGTTGACCCCGACAACGCCGTAACATGGACTTTAGTATAATTTGGACTATTGATTGATTAAAAGCCGAGAAGTCATGACTCATGCTTGTGGACTCGAAACGAATAACGATATGAAACTAATATTGGAAATTGACGAAATGTATATATAAAAATGCTAATAAACTATGAAACATTAATAATAAAATGACTTTTATACCAAAAATATCGATAACAAGACTTGCCTTGTTATTTATTGTTTTAAAATGGAAACTAACGACTAAAATGGAAATGTTTTATAATAAATAAGTAATTAATGTTTCGAGTACACGTTTATCGAAATATGTCAATTATGGGCATTAAATACTAGTTTCAAGTATTTATTTACTTACGTTGTGTGCATGGGTTACGGATAACCTAACATTAATAGTGTTGATCCACGTGGGTAGCGGACTTATTAGGTTGACGAATCTAATAAAGAGCCCGCTAGCTACGTTGGGTAACCTTATTAATGGGTGAATTATCCTTATGACTCTTTAGGATGCGATCGGTTTATGGGATAATAAGCGACACGAATAAATAATTGAATTTATCGAATTGACGAATTCGATAAGGTCTACTATTTATTCCGAATGTCTCATCGTGTTGCGTTGAGTCACATATTGGTTGTTTGAGTGCATTCATGGCATCATATTGAGTCAATACACCCACATGAGGATACCAAACACTAGGACTACACGGTGAAACAAGACATTTTTGGAAATAACGAAAAGGAATACATTGGGGTAGATAACTTTGATTTTGGGAAATATATATTAAAATTGTTTTACATTAATAGGTTGTGCCGAGTCGATAGTTTCTGTTCCGTGATTAGCTGTTATCTTCTGCTAGTGTTTTTGTGCATTGCTTGCTTGAGGTGAGTTTCATAGCCCCACTTTTATCTATGTTTTTAACTAAATTGGGTGAGAATCATGCTACTATTTTGGACCTTCTAAACTATTTTGATTTGCTTATGTGCTCGATCGCTTAGATAGATGTGGTAGATGTTGCCTTAGCCTAGGGTAGCAATCCAATTGCTATAACACGTTGCCTAGCTAAGAGTAGACTTCACCTCGACCCAGTCCAGGTTGGCAATCATTCTAGACTTTGCTACGGTTTGTCTTTGGCTAGTGTCGCTAGGGCCCATTGTGATATCGGATATGATATTTGTTTGTGTTTGATGTGTATCTATCTTAAGTCTCGCATAGCAAATTTACTCCTATAGGTCCACTACTTTTACTTGAATTCAAACCTATGAACTCACCGTTAAGTGACCTTTTAGCATGCTTTCTCAGGTAATTAAGTGATGCTTAAATGCGTGTTCGGTGGAAGCTTGGCAAGGAGGCATGGTCAAGGATCATAATCGACTCTGATAATTTATGGGGACCTATTTTATTAAATCATGTTTGGGCCTAATATTTACACTTTGGGATTAATATTTTGAATATTTAAATTTGGGATTGGTTTTGAATGTTAAATGACTATCTTGTTTGCTATACTTGTGTGAGATACCAATCCAATCGTAACGCCCCGAAAACTTGATTAAGTCTTCCGCTGTACCGAGATTTGGGGGTGTTACAGAGGTCCACCTGTGGACTGTTAGCATGTGGATTGTTAACAGGTGGAGTGTTAACAATTGGATTGTTGAGAGGTGGAGTGTTTACAAATACATTTTTCGGTTGAAAAACCGGAAAGACATCTTCTGGTAGTGTTGAATAAACTTCAACTTCTTTTGGTGGAGTTGGAAAGGTAGTTTCCGGCAGTTGTGGTGGACTTGGAAAGGTAGTTTCCGGCAGTTGTTGTGGACTTGAGAATTGTTGAGAAAAATCTTTGCGAGACATGTTTGTGTGTGTGAGTTGTGTGTGTAACTTGTGTGTTCTAAACAACTCTGGTAGAGTTGTATATATAGACAGAGTTGATTTTGATTTTGAATAAATCTCACTCATATTTGATTTTTAAATTCAAATTTGAACTTCATTTATCCCGCTCAGAATTAACCAGTATAATTTAAATTTGAATTTGAGTAGGTTGAGGGGGTGTAAGTGAAAATTTATTTGAAATGGTTTAGGGGGTGAAATGAATTTTTTTCTATTTTTTAATTTCGTGCTTAACGCCTGCTAGCACAATAACGTGCCTTCTTTGACCTCCCATTAACGCCCATCATGGTGTGGGTAATGGGCTATAATGCGCAAGGGTTAAACTATAATGCTCGTTTGAGCGTTAACATACCGGAGGCTCTAATAAAAACACTATTCGTCCCTTGTAGTTACCAGCCAAATCCAGAATTATATCAAAAGCCCAAAACTTTACCCTTAAATTCTAGCTATATAATACCACTAATATTCCCGCAACCCTAATTTCACACTTAACTTAACCTAACCTTAATCCAAAAACGCAGTTGCACGTTTATCATAAACATCCACCAACTAAAATACTTCTTTTTTTTTTCATATTCGAATCGCAAACAAATTCTAAACTAATTTCATCCCTTTCTTAATCTCCTCAAGCAAAATCACACGACAACTAAAACCTTTTCAGTGGTTTCTTTCTTATACGAAACCTAACACTGAAGACGCACCCTTACATTTTTTCGTAACGTTTCGGGTTCTAGATCTTGTTAAAGGTCTAAGGTAGGTTGTGTTACGTTTTGTGTTTTTCTTTAAACGGACAAATGAGAGAATGAAACGACTTGGTTTTGTTCTTTTCTTTAAGAGGTTCAGATAGTAAAAGAGAAGTGTTGTGCTTCTGAATAGATCTATGATGAAATCGTGTTTTGTAACGTGTGTTTGAATGTATCAACCAAAATAAATATTATGTTTTAGAACCACCTCTATCTTTAGGGAGTGGCGGATCTGACACGAGGCCTTTGTTGATTTGAGGTCTTTGGAGGTTGGGAGTATGATGTTCCTTAGAGTCATCGAATCATCGGCAGATTCACTTGGATTCACTTTCATCTTTGAGGCGTGGATAGGGTTAGAAAGTAATGTAGCCATGGGTTTGAGAGTTGATGATGAAGATGATGGTGAGATCTATGTCTCGGGTTCTTGTATTCATGGTACAATTTGGTTAATTGGGTTTTGAAACTAGGGTTTGTGGTAAATATTTGGGATCTTTGATGAAGAGATAAGTATGCATTGGGATCATTTTATAAGCGGGTTCGAGGTTTAATGAGAATTAATGCGAGTAGGTGGCGATAACTCTAGAAACTTACGAAGATATTCTTATCTTTGATGGTTTCATTGAGTGTATAACTTCACAGATTGATATATGTTTACGCTGAGCGTTATTTTGGCTTTGGTCAAAGTTGAAATACACGTCGACGACGGTCAACCAAACGGTCTATTTTCTTTGACTATATTTTGGGCAAAATACCACCACTCACCATTCTTTTCCCTTGGAACAAACCGATTCCCTTTCATCCTGCATCACAAACACTCACCATTACGAGAAATATAACCCTAAAACTCATATCCCTCATGGCTCTTGAATTTAAAATGATCACAACAAAGTTGCATTTACGGGAAAAGGTAAGGGATATGAATTAGACGAACCAATGATGGAATTCTTGAAAAGATCAAAGATTTGTTATGCTCTAACACATTCTCCGAATGAGATATATGAATCATTGGTTACTCGGTTTGGGAATCTGTGAGAAGAGAAATGAGGCAGAGATTATGGGTGTGATCGATGGAGCAGCACATAGTGACGGAGGACCTAATAAGGAGGAAGCTTCGCTTGGAAGATGCCGATGGAGAATTTCACTCTAATCAAGAGGAAGTGCTTCTGGGCTAAGAGCAATTGGCTATCGAGGTACAAGGATCGATATGTGGTGAAGAAGGAACTTTGCGAAGTGGAGGTTCTGGTTCACACGTTTTCAATGCATAAGCAACAAGTCGGGAGGATGGGACCAGTTCTCTACCCAACTAGGATGTGGTATTGTGTGTCTTTCCCAGGGATAACACAATTTTTCTAAGTATATTTTGAAAACATGGTTGAAAATCTTCAAAGGAAAAAGACTAAGTTTTTAATGTACCCAAGGTTTACGAATGATTTTAAACACCACTACCCAAGCCCAATCCTTTTATCCCATAGGTGTTTTAAGCTGCTAAATTATTTGCAACCATGAGAACTCACTTCGGGGAACATCATCCCTTGCTGCGACCATGTTGCCCTAAGGCAATGAAATTTGGCGATGAAGAATGTGACTAATAATCCTCCTTCTCCACATGTTGCTCGATGGTAATCCATTGGTTAACATTGAAGAAGGCCCTCATCAACTGTTGAAGCAACTCATGTTGCTCCGGACACTGCCACCTTGTCGATCCACCACCCACACAAAGTTACTCATGATGAGTCGATATTAATAGACGCCCACACCAAGTCTGTTAGGGATCCTCTCAATGAAGATCTTCCTCACTGAGCATGACCATGATTCTACTAAAGGTCCAATGAAGCTCCCTTTATTATGCTCTTGTCAATGTGTATGCTACCGGGGTGTCTAGTCCGAAAAGGAGCTTGCGACACCAAGTCTTCTCTTGGTAGTAAGATTGAAGAACCGCAAAATAAAGTCAAAGATTTAGAGGACAAACTTAAAGGGCTCAAAGGAAGCTTGTGGTTTCTTCTAATGAAGAACAAGAAGTACCTCATTTGGGTCTTTTGATATGTTGGTGATGTGTCTTAATGATCCTTCATCGATGAGTTCTTTGCTTCATAAAGAAGAAGGAACTGTTCTTACAAAAGAAGAAAGAGATCTTATTTAAGTAAGGTTTCTTGAAGCTTCAAAGGAACACAGGTGTTGACAAGGTGCATCTGGCGATGTGCAAATGGAGGATGTATCTTCGGATCATGGTCAATCTTCATCTGTTCAAGAACCAACAGGCCCTTCACCTTCAAGCAGATCATTACGATGATGTTGTTGACCACTCCAGTTGATAATGCATCAACATGTTTCTCCTACATTGACTTGGGTATTTCTACTAAGGTTCCTTCCGTTGGTATAAGCAAGATGAGTGTGCTAGAAGCCCGATGATAAAGGAAAGTTGTAATAGCGAAGATGAGCTTGGTCCGGACACGGTAAGTGAGGAGGAAAGACTAGGACAAGCAAGTAAATTGGTCGAGTTTGAGAAGTCAAAGAAAAGTGCATTATTGGCTCAACAACTTGAAATAGAGGACTTTTCAACTTTACCTCCTAAGAGAAGAGAGCTGGATGCAATGCGTGTTCGGATGCTGCGAATCTTGGGATGATCTAACTCGACAAGTTATTTCAAGCCCTTCTTGCTCAAAGTATACTAGGTGCGATTTCAACGATGAGAGTTATGTGGATCAAATGATGGCACGAGAAGACAAAGGAATCAAGCTATTGCACAAAGGAGAGCCATCAAAGCTCGAAGGAGAAAGAGAAACCTCTACTAAATCGAAATGAGGCGGTGGTGAAAAATCAATGCTCGATGTACAACTCGCTTAACAATGAAACAAGTCAAGGCTTTCACGATCATGTCTGGTTCGCAAATATAAGCAGATCATGGGGAACAACTCATCATCTTGACACCTTCTACCAACTTGAAAAGGATTCTTTGGGAATGAAGTTGCTCGAAGCAAAAGACTCAAGTCCGATGATGCTCCACCCAGGCGACTTCTCGGTCATTTCTGTGAAGCATCCGATTAGATTGAACCATCTACCATTCTCCTGAAGCACTGATGTATCGGCTCCACTTCATCTGTGGCAACCGTTGACACAAGAAGATTCTAAAGTTAAGGAAGTCGATCTGTGAAATAAAAACAAAAAGGCGATAAAGATGATTCACGGGATGAATGCACTCGTGAAGGTGTTCCAACTAAGTCTCCCTACCTCTTCAAGTCTTATCACAAATGTTCAAAGTGAAAATGCTCCTCCGGGAAATCTATAAGCTGGTAGGAGGAAGAAGAGAATGGCCAAAAGATCTCCTTAGATCTTGAAGTCGATGACTCAACTTTCATTCTGAGAGGGTTCACTGCTGATTTTCCGAGGGTGATCAAAATGTGTTGGTCAATTGGAAGCGAAGGATGATGAGATGAATGTCATTCGGTGAAAGGATACCACTTCAATGGAATTCACCTTCGAAGGAAATTCTACACTTGATAGGCAGGCGGTTGCTTACTGTACACTCTTGTTACCACCCATTCTTGCAACAAGGCACCACAAGGTTCGGGATGTTCTTCTTGGGAGATCTTCAAGTCTGTTAAACTCTCATTCTCCCAATAGTAAAGCACATTCCATTTGGGAGAACTTCACATCGTGGAAGGTTGCGTCGGAGATTCTATCCTCTCCTCGTGTGCATGTGCTTGAGACTAAGGGTGGAATCACCATGCGCATGCTTCTTTGAAGAAAGTATCCATTGCCCAAGAGACTTATGGAAAGGATGCTTAGTCGAAATGGAGATTCCTCCGAACCGTTAGGCAATGAAAGGCATGCGCTTCAACATTGGTGGGTTTGATCAAGACTCCACTTCTACAACGAGAACAGCCTCATCCTCATCCTAATCATGGTACTTGGTACTCTCTCAATTACCTTGTTTAGTTACATTTAGTTTGTGTTATTTATGTTATTTGTCAATTTACGTGTTATTTTTCAATTTCTTAGTTAAAAAAAAAAAAAAAAACCTAACTTTTATGCGGGTTTGTTTGTTGTCCAATTATGATGGTTTTAACTCACGGATATACCTTGTGTATGTCAAAGAGTTGGCTAGTCCAAAGGGTACAACTTTGGTAAAGACACAACATCATTGATATTGTGTAATGGTTTGCTCAAAATCATAGGGTCTACACCCACCCATGCTTAATCGAGGGTTGTATGGTCATCAATTCACCATGGTCTATTCCTTTTGGAATCCAAGAATTGCTAGCCACATGTATATGGCATGTGGTAAAGGCAAGCCGAATCCATTATTGGTTCTCAATTCACCAATTCTAAGAATTGACTAGTCACGAGCAAGCGGCTACGGTAAAGACAAGTCAAATCCGTTTATATGGTTCTTGGTTTGCCAATAAATCGAGATGGTTATCAATGTACCATAGTTTTCGAACTCGAACATATGACTACTCCGTAGTGATGGCTATTGGTAAAGAGACATCAAACCCATTATTTTCAATGATTCACCTCTCACGGAGTTAACACACCGGAAGTGATGAGAATAGTATGAAACTTATATGTTTTGATGTACATGATGTCATATGTTGCTGCAAAGATCTGGTGTATCACAGTTCAGTCATCATAGAGATGTTCTTCTTCTGAATCTTTGTTGCTGATATTCGAATGCAATCCTCTTAATGTGAAGTATTTGTGCTCAAGAAACTGGACCTTCATAGCTCAAAAGTGTTTAAGGAATGGGGAGGATATTGTTTGGAAATTTTGTCATAAGATGGTACAATCCTCAAAGTATTAATGATCTATCAAGGAAACTGGAACTTAACCTAGTCAAATTCCAGTTTAGGGAGGATTGTGGGAATTACGGTAAACTCTGGATCTGTTGAAGTATCGCCGAAGAGTTTCACTGAAGTTATACATCGTTGAAGTGTTAAAGTAAATCGTGATTCTGCGATAGTGCGAATCCACGTGGGAGAGATAAGCGCAGTATGTAGGCCAGTATGTAGGAAAAGTCGGTGCCGTATGAAGGATAGGTTGGCGCCGTATTGTTTAGTGTTTACTCGAATGTGTTTGGAACAAAACATTATGATTAGTTGCATGCTTGTCTAGGTGCATGCGTTGTCTATGTTTGTATTAGGAGCATATGTTGAAAATAATATATAAATATTATGTTTTATAATACCGATCACGAATTTGATTTTTTTTTTTTCTTTTCTTTTGAGGCTTAGATTTAGATGAGAGTTGATTGAGTGATGGTGAGGTTGTCTCGGTTCTTGTCTTCTTTTGATTAGATCGGTGAAAGGTTTGTGCTTAGATCTTTAACGATTTTTGAAGCAATTTTCTCACATTTATGTTTTGCAACTGGATTGATGGCTTTATTTTTAAATGCCGATTAGATTGTACATTGTAGTCAACTGGTTCTTTATTGTGTGTGTTGAATAATATTTTTTTAATTTTATTTGTGCTTCAACTATTTGTAAATAATGCTTATAAGGTAGTATTTACTTAAAATATATTTTTGGTAGTCTTAAAATAATTAATATGAGAGAGGATTATACACCCATTATAAGGTAACACTATCCTAAACTATGCAACAAACTATGAAAATGCCCATGTACTTTTTAGTTTTTTCGTTTTTTATATAATAAACTTTATTTATCAAATATCCAACGACTTTTAAAAAAAATATGCAAATGAAAAGGTTTCAAAAATTCGAATAAAATAAGTTCAATATTGCAATACTTTTGACTTACGATTTTATTAAAAATGTTAAAATTTATTTTTTGTCAAAATGTTTTTTGGAAAAAAGAAAGATTACAAACCACATCTTAAACAATCTTAAAATTTACAAAAACTACTATAAACTTTGTTTCTTTACATTTTTATTCATGTATATAGGGATGGCAAAAAACCCGAAACCCGAACTTAATGGGCGGGCATTCTTATCGGGTTTCGGGCGAGTTTGGGGCTTTAATGGGATTCTTATCGGGTTTGGGGGACGGAAGGCACTATCCCCGCCACACCCCACCAAACATATACATATACATATACATATATCTATATACCTTAAATATTGTGCTATGTACTAAATATAATTCTCTAATTTTGGTTAATTTTTATCTTTGTAATATTTCAAAATGTGATCATAAAATCTTGTTTTGTGTCATAATATTCTAAAAAAGTTGTGATTTATTCCAATGCCTAATATATTATTAATGGGTTCTCGATTCTGTAAGTTATTATGTAAAATCATATTGTTAATAGCGTAAAAATAAGAATAAACGGGGAAAGGCATGAGTATGATGGAGGATCGCGGTAAAAAAAGAAAACCCGATAAGACCCCAATGGGGAATGGGGCGGTTTGGGAGATCTCACCCAATGGGCGCCGATAAGATCCCCAATGGAGATTGGGGCGGGTTTGGGATGATTTTGAATCGGGTTTGGGATGGGAATGGCCGCCCGCCCAAACCACCCTCATTGTCATTCCTACATGTATAAATCTAATAGAGAAATATCAAAACACACCCCAAACTATGTAACAAATTACGAAAACTTCTTTAAACTTTTGTTTTTACAATTCTTTTTTTGTATAACAAACTTTATTTACCGACTATCTAATAAATATTTAGCAATTTTTTTTTTTGTAAAAATTATTCAATAAAACGTTTTTTAAATTCAAATAAAATGAGCCAAATATTTCGATACTTTTGAATCATGTATGATTTTATAAAAAATAGTGATTAAAAAATCAATTTCTTATTTTTTTGATACTAGGTCAAAATATAACAATTTTGTTATAAAAAATATAACAATAAAAAGGTCTTTAAAATTTCAAATTAAATGAACCCAATATTGCAATATTTTTTATTTACGTACGGTTTTATAAAATTAATTATTAAAATCATATTTTATAATCAACTTCTTATTTTCGTGTAGTATGTCAAAATGGTTACAAGTAGGGGTGTCAAAAATCCTGACCCGACCCGGACCCGAACCCGAATAAGGATAATCGGGTCGGGTTACTCGGGTCTAACATCTAACTCGGGTCAATCGGGTCAACCCGTTTAACCCGAGTACGAACTAGGGTCGGGTATCGGGTTCAATTTACCTTGCTTATTCGGGTTCGGGTCGACCCGACTAACCCGAGTTATATATTTATTTTATTTTTTTTCAATCTAATTTGAAAGCCCAAGTTAGTCCATCTTTCATGTAGTAATCTTGGCCATTTTAGAACTTTTCTCAATCTAGTGTGAATCATCAAAATGAAAGTAAATTAGTTTATAGAAATCAAAATGGAAATAAATTAGTTTACAAAACTCGAAACACATACAATATCATATACAAGAACAAAATCTCTGACGTATATTGTAACAAACAATGCTTACACATATATGTCACTGATCTTAAAAAATACTAGTTTTGGCTTTTTTACAATTATCACTTCCAAACCACACTAACAATACCACTCTGTAATAATTAATATAAATAAATGTAAACTCTCAAATGAAAAAATAACGATTCTTAGCACTCATGGTATCAAATTTCTAGTTATGGTTATAATTAGGCTAGTTACGATCTCATATGTATTTTAACTACTAAATTAAAAAATCAAATTATGTGATTTGGTAAATGGTACAGACCGAACCCGACTTGACCCGACCCGACGGACCCGAACAGACTAACTCGACCTCAAATAGGGTCGGGTTCGAGTATATTATTTTAGTGTCGACCGACTTGAACCCGACCCGCTTGACCCAACCCACCAACCCAATTCGAATAACACCCCTAGTTACAAGTATTTGAATAATATAGACGGAAGATTTATTACAATAATCAATATTAGTTTAGGCGGGAGTTTTTATATACGTTTAACTTTTAGAGTGTAAATTATTAATTAAAATAAATTTCTGGTATGAGAATTGAACTTTTATGTTGTTATAACTCATAGAAATGTTAGATTAATAGATTAAGAATGTGAATTACATTATACAATTTAGTTATATGAAGCTAGATGCAAGAAATCAAATAATATAGACATACGCAATATTTTTTGCTACAATAAAGTAAAGCTATTAAACGACTTTAAGCGATTATATCATAAATCTTTATCAAAAATATATCGTAGCAACACGCGAACTCTTTAAATTCTCATTTAACTAACAAAATTGAAGCTTTTGAAGTTTATATACACATAATTAGTATCTGATCTCCTAAACGAAATATCACAGAACCTATGAAGTGACAAATCAACAACAAATATTGAAACATGAAATCCCGTTGCTCGTCCAATGTCAACATTTAGACTCAAAGTGATAAATTACAGTTGTAATAATATAAAAAACAAATTTACAGCTATTTACAACGATTTAAAAAACAGTGTACTTACAATCCATGTGCTGCAGCTCTAAACATCAACATCACTTGATTCGCTCAATGTTTCTCTCATGTCTGCAATTGCATACGAAAAAAGGATAGATAAATATGCATAGAATGTGTAGATACTGTATATAAAGAAAACCGTCATTAGAAAAGGAATGAGGAATTACCGAATTCATATTTATCAAGCTCTTGAATGTGTTTTTCCACATTAACTGGAACATTACTCGAATGAAACCAATCTTCACAACATACTAGTGCTTGTATAGTTTCAGACGGTAAAAGAGTCCTGAACGAGTCAAGTACTCTTCCTTTAGTACAAAAGAATGACTCACATGCCACAGTTGAAATGGGCATGGCTAAAACATCACGAGCAACAAGTGATAATATAGGAAAAGTTTTACTTCTTTTCTTCCACCAATCCAAAACACTAGAATCTTCACTTTGAAAGTATTCTTTATCGTCCTCAATGTCTTCTGTCAGATATCTATCAAGCTCGGAATTGGCATCATTACTAATACTAGACATACCATGATCTGACGAAGAAGAAATGTTGCTCACGTGTTGATCAAAGTGAATTCTTTTATATTCATCAAATAGCTCATATAATACACCCCTACATGATGCAACTATTTTCCTCCCATCATCATCGCCGTACATGTTACATATAGTGACCTTAAGATGCGCGAATTTTGTCCTTGGGTCAAACACGGAAGCAATGAAAACCAATAAGTTAAAATTATCAATTTCGCCCCAGAATTTGTCAAACTTCTTCTTCAATCCTAGTGACATGTTCCTAAGGTCACTATCTTCACCTGAAAACAGTCCATCGAAACACTATGTATGGAGCTAATGGAATCCAAAAATGTGTTTGAAGTAATATACTTTGTGCCTGAAACTCTAAGAGTTAGTTGATAATAATGTTGAAGGAAACCTACTAATCTCTTCACATTATCCCAATCAAAAGAACTTGGCATCTTATGGCCCTCTCCAAGGTCACTCCTATACGCATAATCCTCAATCGCTAACCTATCAAATGCTCGTTTATATGTTATTGCTACACTCAACATCAATAAAGTAGAGTTCCATCGAGTTGGAACATCAAAACACAATGACTTTTTACATTCGATTTTTTCAATCTTAGCAAACTCCATGAACTTTTTCAATCTTGATGGTGACCGACTTACATACTTCACTGCAGCCCTAATACTATCCACTGAACTACCCATTTCCCTAAGCACATCTTGAACAACTTGATTTATAACACGAGTTATAGATCTAATATGAGTCCATTTTCCTTGTAAAACACAAAGATTGCCCTTATTAACAAATTTGCTGTTCAAATACTCGACAGTTGTATCACTACTACCTGAATCATCAGCGGTAATAGTGAATATATTTTGTAAACCCCAATCAACCAAACATAACTCAACGGCTTTTCCAATATCACTTCCTCTAAGGCTAGAAATAGGAGAAAAGTTTATTACTCTTTTCTGCAACTTCCAGTCATCATCAATAAAGTGAGCGGTGAGACACATATAGTTGATTCTTTGCAAAGATGTCCAGGTATCGATAGTCAAACAAAACCTCATAGCTGACTTGCTTAGTTGAGCCTTAAGTTTTGCTTTTTCATCAAGAAACAACTCATAACAATCTGTAGTGACTATACTTCTTGATGGAATCACAAAGGCAGGCTGACATAGTCTCATGTATCGCCTAAATCCTTCATTTTCGACAAACTTAAATGGTAATTTATCCATCATAATCATTTCGATTATGGCTTTGCCAACAACTTCTTGATCAAACTTCCAAGAAAGTAAACTAACTTTGGTCTCCTAGTTTCTTCAATTCTAGCAGCAGTGGAAGTCGAGTTCCTTCGAGTTTGAGTTTGATTTGCAGGATTAGATGCACAACTTTTCATATGCTTCATCAATGTTAATGTTGCTTCAGTAGTCGATGCACATTCATACTCCACGGCACAATAAATACATCTAATTATTTTCTTACTGTCATTTTGACAGACTCAGTAAAATGATTCCATTGAACCGACCTCTTAACATAATTCTTTCGGTCTCCAAGGTGCGAATTAGTATTGCTCGCAGTAGAACCTATGGCTTCCATTTCAGTCATTTGGCTCTGATTTACTTGAGGGATCTCACTAAGGAACTGTAGAGATAAACAAAGATATTAGTGCTAGTTTGGAATTTATCAACTACTACTATGAATTTAATCAGTGTCATGATAATTATATAGCAGAAGATATCCAACATAATGTTTAGGGAAGGAAAAGAAAGTCACTTTGCTTTCTAAAGCAGATGCAGCACTTTGACGTTTAACGGGATCAAATGAAACAAGGATATCTAGTAGCGGCAATGATGAAGGTGGGAAGTCTTTGAAGGTGTCGGCTATGCATCTTTCGAATTGTTGTTGAGGCTTGTAAAGAGTTTCCAAAGGTAATTTGTATGTTTTCCAATATTCATCACTAGGGGACCCACATAATGAGTAGATCTTCTGAAGCTGCTCCGCCTGTATAACAAGCAGCATATTTTCCGTCAAGAAACAGATGACCATATATAACCATAAACCCACCCATTTTGCAAATTCTAAAATTTAGTGCTGGGTGGAATACAAACCAATTATGTTCTGCTAGTAATAGGTAATATCAAACAGCCTGTAAATTGTGTTTGTAACAGCATTCAGTTAATTTAACTAGAATCATTTACAAGTTTATAAGATACCTCTGTGTGACCATCTAGGATAGGTTTATTGGCCAATAACCCAGCCAAAATGCAGCCCGTGACTCCAGAGGTCAACGCCACACCATATTCAGTAGCTCCTAGTAGAAGCTCAGGGCACGATACCAGAAAGTGGCCATGCGATTAGTCATTGGCTGCTCAAGAATGAGGTCAAAAAGGAGGCAGACCCAAAATCAGCAACCTTAAGAACACCGTTGTTGTCAAGAAGAAGATCAGACCCTTAATATCACGATGCAGCACTTGCTTGTCATGGCAGTGCTTGAGACCAGAGAAAAGCTGATGCATATAATGCTTCACCTACCATATTCAAAAGTATCTAGCATGTAAGTGCATAGTGTCTAAACTAAGCTTAAAAGGTTAAGCTCATAGAAACTAACCTGAGGCACAGTAATCTCTGTATGAGATTTTGCAGGAAGTGTAGCCAAATCATGGTCCATATATTCAAAAACGAGGTACAAAGTTTCCGACATCCTTGATGTCACTATACCTTCCAACTTAATGATATTTGGATGATCTAAATGACGCAAAATGGCAATCTCCATGGCAATCATTTTCACACTCTCTGGATCGGAAGTATCACACTGAATTTTTTTCAATGCAACGACATTACCGGTTGAAAGATCCCTAGCTTTATAGACAACACTATAGCTACCTTCTCCAATCTGATCACATAGTTCAAAGTACTAAATGATTAATATAACGTTTTTTTTTTCATAAAATTACAACATATTTTATCATGTGACCCTTTTTGGTCATTGTAAATTATTTATACATCGAGTCCTTAAAACATGACTATGTGTTCTGTTTGGGTCATTAGTCGTAACTTTTAGAAATGTTATTCTTATGTATAATATTTAATTTTATATAAGACATTCTAAAACCACCATAATGTCCTCAGGTCTATGGTTCAAACCTCAATAGGTACACATCTGGGGTGGCTAGGAAAGGGTCGAAATGGTCACGGGATACCCGGTTAGGCCAATGATATCTAGATTAAAGACTCACCCTCCCAGGATAACCTAAATAGGGAAAACTTCATCCGTTTACCCATTTGTACATAAAACATTCTAGAAAAAAAGATTGACTTACAGAGTGATCCATACTGAGCAGAAAACCATCTTTCATAGGCCCAAAAATAGTTAAATATTTAAACCGGAAAAATGAAAAAGTATTGTGGCATGCTTTGCAAATGACCCTTAATGTAGAGAATCTTTAACAAAAGCGATGAAGACATGTGATACTTACTTTGCCAATATTCTTAAATGTATTAGCCCTACGAGGTAACCACCCCTTGAGTGCCTCCCCGGCAACAGCAGCCAGCCAAGATGGCCAACCAACAGCAACTAGCTCACCGAGAATATTATCAGGCATATCACTATCATATCTTTGATTTTCTGCACAAAATGAACACCACGAGACATGTCATATTGATTCACCTCTACAATGAGATGTGGCTGTTTCATAAACATGAATGTAAGAAGAGCAACATAATCATTTACCAAAGATCTGTTCCGACAAAAAGAAATACTTCCGCAACTTCTTGCCAAAAGTAACTATGACTTTTTCTGGAACTGAAAAATCATTTCTTTCTTGTAATGCCAGTATAGACTCAAGACCAAACACAACCTCAGCCATTGTCATACGTAGCTTTGGACGACTATGCAAACAACCATCAATTATTTTGGCATAGTCATTCAAGCATCTAGATGATATTTGCCCCCTCAAATCAGGATCAACGATCTCTTTTAATTTCCCCCCTCTCAGAAAGTGTTGAGCCCATCCAACCAATCCCCATTGTTCGTCATCAAGACTGTTATCCACTGCTCTTTCCTGCATAGCACTTCCAACAATATCACTCCAAATGAGAACACATCCGACTTCCTAGTTAGCCTCCCAGTTAAGAAATATTCGGGATCAAAATACCCAAATGTGCCTTTAATGAGAGTATTGACAAAGGTCAATGGGGTATCTATGGGGCTTATTTTAGACAAACCGAAGTCTGAAAGTTTGGCTGCCCATTTGTTATCTAACAATATATTGGAGCTCTTCACGTCACGGTGTATGACTCCTTGCTGAGTGCCAGTCCCAGTGTGGAGGTAGTGTAATGCACGTGCAGCACCTATACATATCTTGAGCCTTTGCACCCACGATAAAGGAGTACGAAGCTTGTGCAGGTGATCCTCAAGTGTTCCATTGGACATATACTCATAAACAAGTATCATCTCTTCGTTTTCATTGCAATAACCAATTAAAGACACGAGGTTACAATGTCGTAACATAGAAAGCATATCAACTTCAGCCCAAAACTCAGTGGCGCCTTGAGCAGAAGTGGAATCCAAGCGCTTGATAGCTACAACAGTTCTTGTCGCATTTTTCATTGAACCTTTGTATACCTTCACGAAACCACCTTGACCAATAAGCAACTTTTCGTTGAAGTCTTGTGTGGCTGTTTGAATCTCTGCAAATGAAAAGTGAGGACAAAGTAGTCCTGTTGGGAACGATGATGCATTTTCATCACTAGATTCAGCTGACATAGCTAGGGAGACTTATGAACTAGTTTGTAGCAAAAGATCTAAGAAACACATGTTGACATATTTGTTAAAAGTAATTGGTGCAACAAGGAACAACAACTGTTTCATTGGTCTTGCAAAACGTTGATAACCAGCAACACTGATAAGCTCACATACCTTAATAATAAAGAAATAAGCACCTACGTTACGTACCTCCGCATCACTTATCAACATAAGGCTCAAAGTCACCAAATGTTTTAGTAGTTTAAACTGCTGAAGTTGGTTTTAGCAGAATTTCATAAGCAAGAGTTTGATTGGATAAAATACTCTTTTTTGTGAATCACACATGAAAACAAAAAAAAATATTTTTCAGCAAATCAGTTGTGGTGACTTTTTGTTCAAAAAAAAGTTGTGCTGACTTTTGCAGACAAACAATGTCCTCAATTGTCAATTACCTACCTATTTTTTTTGGCTGATTCAATAAAACAGTGTCTTGGTTCTATTTGTTGGTTATATTTTAATGTGTCACAATCCCATAATTTAATATGATTGTTTGTCAGCCACATGTTAAAATGGTGGTTGTGATATTTCTTTACACTTATATGTGCAATATAGTTTCAGTAACAAGTCAATTAACAGTTAAATATAAAATTTATCTAGTGTTCTTGAATCACTATTTCGAAAAGAAGTTTGCTTATTACTGTATAGTTTGATTACGAACATGTCGCCAATGAGCAATTACTTACTCTTCACGTTTCCGGATTGAAATCTCTTCGAATGCCATTTTTAGTCATCTTAAGAAAAGAACAAGAATTCGACCCAACTCAAGTGTTAAAAAGAAAAGAAGTGAAATATAAATTTTCAATATGAATGGCTTCTGTTTTCTATAACAATTCTCACTCCCACTGTTTTTTGTGGGGAGGCCTTACAAACTTATCAAATTATTCTTCCTTTGATGCATATTCTTTCTCTAAATTCAAAGTTTCTCAATAAATGAATGAGGAAATCAGACCTCAACTAATGGAACAATATCCATATATGTAATAAATTGTAAATGATTTAATTAGCCCGTGATGCCATTACGCTCTAAAAATGAGGTTGTGACATGTTTTGTCACAAGGATACGGGCAGTCACTTAGTTTGACAGCTGAACGATCATAAAACCAGTCTCCAACAGCCAATGCAATCGCCTGTACATAATATTGAAAAATAATTAGCATTGCAAGTGACTTCAGGTACTTTTTTGGATAACAAAATGTATAGAAATAGATACCTTGTTTCCAAGAAGAGGTGAATTATCGGCAAACCAAGTATCCTGTCTTTCTGATTGGCAATGAGCAAAACACGAATTTATGAACAAACCGTTTTGTTTGGACATCGAGAATCTTTTAATTGAATTCAGCATTTGATTTCTAAATGCTGCACAAAGTGTAGAGGCTGTACATTAGCATAGTGATTTATTTACGGTTTAATAACAGAAAAAATCACGTAGGTACATTACCTTGAAGGAAATTCATCTGCGACGGTGAACAATTTGCGGGGTTCTTTTGACAAGCCTTCCATGTGCCACGGCGATCAGCCGATGGTGGAGCTAAACTGGCGAGTATCTGATAGATGGATTACATGTCATATTGGTTATTTGATATTCAGTTTTTTAATGGTTTGGTTGACCCATTCAGGCTTATGGTTATTTTGACCCATTTTCACATCCAAACACTCCCAAAGTCACTTGATCAAGAGATAAAAAGCATTTACCTGCCAAGAGTCATAGGCTGTATTGAGGAGGAACATAGGGGTTCTGAGTCCGGTTATTACGTTTTGTGGGAAAAAGCACTGAAAAGTTAGGAAAATAACGTATCAGCACAAAAATTACATCAACAAGACCATAACTTTATCGTAAACTTTATGCAGATTGACAAGATTGCTTACAGAAGTTGGATCAAGGTGGTTCCTGCAACTTCTTGGCAAGTTTTTACCAGCCCCCTGTTCAAATTACATAGCTATACATTAAGATCAGATTACATACACCTGTTGTAAAACAATTAAAAAAAAAAAAAAAAGATTATAAGTACCTGTAAGGTAACAACACCGCGATACATGTCTCTAAGTGTGTGTCCACCAGATACATCACGCCTGCATTTCATAATGACCCAACATAGGGTGAAATAGAGGATCAGTCAGGTTGGGTAACATATCAAAAACGGGGTCATTTTAGTATTAGGCGGGGAGGATCAGGGTTACTCATGAAAACATTTTTGTCCATTTTATGGTAAATATTCATACTTTTTTTAAGAAATTACAAAAAGATGGATTTGTTGAATTTTTATTTTCAGCACAATACTGTTACAAAAATAATTTAATATTTTTTTATTGATTTGGGAGTTGAATGCACTGTAAATAAACTATGGGCGAATTTCAACTCAAACACGACCCAAATTGACCCATGTATGACTACATAGGTCGAACTGCAACCTCAAAGTAGAAGTAACAGGACTTACGCATCCATGAACATTCCAGCATCAGCAAAACACTTGACTTTAGTATTTCTTGAGAATAAACGTCCAAACTCATCACAATGTAAAATAGAAGCTAAACCACCCGCTGAACAACCAGAAAGAAGAGCCTGAACATCCGAACTTCAAACATTTAGAAATTTTGAATCCAACCGTATTTTAATAAAAATGTTTATTGATTATATCTCCAAAATTAAAACATTCCTTAATAATTATGTTGCAAGTGCTTGAGTTGTGGACTATAGTTTAATGACTTTCATTGTAGGATTAATTTAGATAGTCGGGGATCTGTTACATATTTTGTCGACCAATATACGTAGCATCAGATACTTGCTATGTAAAATGGGTAAAAATTATGCTTGAAATAATGCACAAGTGGTTACATACCTGTTTAGCATACCGCATTCCTTTTCCCATCAACTCATCTATAGCAGCCAACCATATCTTTTGTCCTCGGAATTGCAAGTTATGAGCCTAACATTATATTATCATATCAGTATATTCACATATGCATCGTTGATCCAGATAAAAATATAATATATGACGTATTCTACCTTATCTTCCGAGTCCCCGGTAAAAGAGGCACCATCACAATAACGGATCTTCACTCGGTTCCAATTGAAAAAATCTGGCGAAAAAATTATTCTAAAAAAGGAAGCTAATATTAATGCAAATATGAGAATAAGATAATGGTTTTATAGGCTACCTGGATTTTCTTGAGGTCTATTGCTTAGTATTCCTGTAAATGCTAACTGTTTTTCAAAATAGTTTGATGATCCACGCTTTGTTGTTTTACGGTATACACAAGTTCTAATGCTGTTACACCATCCTCCACCCTATAACATGATAAATGACCAGTATGTATTAAGAGTCGAGACTTATGCTTACTGGGATCAAATACCTAACATAATGTAAAAATAAAGTATAAGATCAAGATCACTAAAACAAACCTCTAAATGAACGAGCCAACTGTTTGCACCCGAACCCCATCCACGAGAAAAATGATACCCGGGAACAGTTCCATCCAAGCATACTGTACAAGTGAAATCACAAGTATATTACTAAAAAAAGTCAGCATTTGACTTTGAAAATGTAGAATTTTCTGTAACATATTACGATTGTTTTAACGTATGTCACTCCCAAATAGTAATGAAATCACTCAAAAAACTGCTTATGCAGGCACAAATATATTACTTCAGAAGTCAATATTTGACTTTTTAAATGTCAAATTCTATTTTGCTTATTGAAACAGTTTAGGCTTACTTCACTCACAAATACTCGTAATCAGATAATCAGCTGTGCTTATAATCTGTATCAAATCTTAATAAAAAAAAATAAGCAAATTCTAATGTACAATCCTTAATCACGTTAAATCTAAACAAGACTAGTTTGACTATCAAAAGTCAAAACACAATAAATCACAAACAATGAATCTCATAACCCCATTAAAAACCTAGGAGAAACAAAAGGATCAAAATGCTTAAAAAACACACATTACATATTGTAACAGAAGTCAAGATTTGACTTTTTCAATGTCAAATTTCTTGTTCCATATTAAAACTGTTTCGCCTTATTTCACTCGCAATTAATTCGATAACCAGTTTTGCTTATCACCTATATCAAAACAGAATAAACAAATAAGCAACCCCAAACAACCTTAGATCCAACAAATACTACTTTAGCTATCTAAAGTCAAAACCTTAGCAAACAAACGTAAATCAGAAACAATAAATCTCACAACCCCATTAAAAACCTATTAAAACAAAATGCTTAAGAAACACATTACATATTGCAACACAAGTCAAATGTTGACCGTTTCAATATCAAATCTCTTGCTCCTTATTACACCTATTTCGCCTTATTTCACTCACCAATAACCAGTCAAAAATACTTATCTTCTGCATCAAAATACAATAACACTAATCGCAATAAATATGCAACACAACAACAATACCCAATCCCGCCCGAGCAGGGCACAAAGTAGAATGTAGACAGTTATACCCCTGACCTCCACTAACATTAAATATACAACCTCAAAACAATATTAATTCCAAACAACAAGACTAGTTTATCTATTCAAAAAACAAACGTAAATCACAAACAATAAATCTCATAACCCCATAAAAAGCTAGAAAAACCATAAAAACTAAAAAAGCTTAAAACATAGACAATCCCATAAAATCAAAACAACCCAAATCTAGAAACAAAAAAACAACAGATTTGATCCACAAAAACACAAATGCAGGTACAAATCAAGCCAACCCATTTTCACCAACATACTAAAAAAACATCTATGTGTAAAAATATACCTGCCCCTTTATTAGCAGCTCCAGAAATAAGAGTCAAGCCAACATAAAGAGGCCTATAACCAGAAGCCAAAGAATCTTGATAAGACACATTATTACTATTATAGTTTTCAACAAATGACAACATATCTAGCATTGTTGTTGACATATTGGTATGAAACACAACTTCATCATCCTTAGAACCAAACTCATGTGAGTTTACATATTGGTTTCCTATGAAAATGCAAAATATGAAAAACCAATTCAAGATGTTGTGTTTCATGGTTCTTGAAAAAAAACACAGGTGATGTTTTAGTAATGTGTTTGGTTTTATGACATTTTTATTTATTTATGTGTGTAAGAGGAGTGTAAGACAGACAGGTGAGTTTTAGAAAGAAGAAAGATCTGTAGTAAATTTTATAACATATTTTTCGTGATTTAGTACCTTAAAATAATCAAGCTCAGTTTGGACATTTTATATGGGCCATGTTGTTGCTTTCACAATTCACATGGAATATTTTTGTTTTTTTGGTAATAAGTTAAGGATTTTTAGTATGGCTAATAATATCTTGATTTTTACTAATTTTGTATCTGAAGTGAATTTTATTTTCTTGAAATAGGTTTTTTATTTACTAGATTTATACTGCAAGCGTAAGAACGAATTTTATAACCAAGTAAGTTTTTGCAGCAGACATTATATGATTGAATACTTTCTGAGATTATAACTACTGAATTATTTCACCTAATAGGTACATAATTAAGTTTCCGGTCGTATGTTAGTTTGTTTCTTCAAATCGATTCAGTTTTTACTGTTCACTTTCAAAAAAAAGTTATTTTTTTTCCGTTATAGATAGTATAGATAATGTTTGATTTAACTAAACAATTTGTTATCTACGTAATTGATTAAATCTTTAAAAGGAAAATTTGTGGTCTTTAGCCTCTGTTACATAAAGTATAACTGAAAGTGATCTTTTTATATAAGTTAACCATAAATAGATCATACTTTTAGTTAAGGTTACGAAAGTTTGCGCTTATATCATAAACTCTTTGTACAAATTAACAAAACTTTTACGTAATGGATAGTTTTCTTACACTCAACACCAAATATACAGTTGAAAGTGTTTGCTTTGAAGATATAATGAAAGAATCGCGTTCATTCTTAATATAGATGTTTGATTTGTAGGTTTGATTCTTGTAAATGGAAATCAAATCTATAAATCTAAACATAACATTCCGATACCCATAGTAATATTCCCATGCAAACCAAACACCCTTGGCGAAATTTTGATACCTAAATTATTGTTAACCGGTAAAGATTAATATAACCGAAGAACCAAATATTTTGATACCTATATTTTTAAATGCAATCCTTGTTATTATCTATACTACTATATAAAGTGTTTAGGACATTTTAAATATGAAGTTTTAAAATTTTAAGACAAAAACATTTCTAATAAAAGTAACTCACTAAACTTATAAACAAAAGTACAATTAATATAAGACTTTGTACAAAACAATAACGATAAATCATTTAACTCAGAATATCTACGTATATTAATGTTAGAATTAATGAAATCATTAAAATACTCTCACCAAAAGACAATTAATATAACACAGTGACAAAACAATAAATACATAAATCATCTAATTTTTCTTTTCATTAAAACTCTCAATAATGAAATTTACAAATCATTAATAATATAATTAAAATACCCTATCACTCAAAAAGACAATTAATATATCAAATAGACAAAACAATAACGATAAATCATTTTATCATTTGTATCTTTCAAACACCCACTAAATAATAATATTATCAAAATACTCTTCACTTAAAAGTATACTTAATATATCACATGATATAAAATAATAACGCATAAATCATCTTATCTTATATTTCTTCTTTAAAACACATACTAAACAAAATTTACAAATCATTAAGCGAATCATAAACAAATATTTTATGTAATGTAATTTCGACACCATATTTTTCGATCACAAGAACGGATAACCATTTACCACCACAACTTGAAGAATATGACACCACTATATGGTGCTAAAACCGCTTATTTGAAAACACCTTGTATGTTTAAACGATATATAATATTACACGTCCTAAACGAATAGCTATATGATTGACCATCGCTTCAGATCGTTGTCAGACGCGACGCAAGTCGCCGCTTTTAAAGAACATTGTGCAGAAAGTTGTTCCATTGTTATCGTAGTATGTTAAGTTAAGATCGTGAAAAACATATAATCACAGAGACTACGCTATAAAAGTTTTTATTATGTTCTTAACGCGTAAATAAGAAACAAACTAATTTCCAATTAATAACCTCTCATTGGATATTATTTTTTTCCTTCTTTAAAAGAATCATCAAAAACCTCATATCGCTAAAAGATATCCACATGGCATTCACTGCAAAGACGCGCAAGCATTCTGCATTAGTTACATAAGATATGTGTTAAAGGTTGTTGTTTCTTTATTAACCTTTGTATGTTACTATTATTAATGGGCAATTACTCGTCGGTGTTTGAATACCATTTTGTCGAAAATTTAGGTATTTATGACAAGTTCGGTCACGGTGGTCCTCATAAGTCGTTATCTTAATAATATTGTTGATGGTACGTAACTTACTAGAGTATGTGTTTGTTTTTTCTCTTTCATGTAATTTAGCATGATTCCATGAATATGTGTCGACATCAATATGAGAATGTGGATGACAAAATTCATATAATGTTCACTAGAATGTCTAAATCGACTTACAACTAGAATTCGTGCATGTTTTTTGAGTGTCGACCGACATTTTTCAATAATTTAGCCACAAACTATAATACATTTGTAGCAAAAGAGTGACACAATTGAAGTAATATCCTGATGGTTTTGTAACATGTTATATGTCATGTACTAAATTTATTGAATATAAATTGTCTAGGACGAGTGGTTTTACACAACGCTTTGTCTTTGCAAATTTTAAAATAATTGGTTCCAAAACTTGTTTAATGTGGAAATATGTTAAAACTATTTAATAATAAAAGACTTTTGTGTGAGAAATTTTGACGAAAGTGTGAACAACTAGGTTGATTTGTACGAGTCTAAACTAATTAAAAAAAGAAACAAAGAGTTCGAATTCTCCAATAATATCAAAAGTTCTCACCGTTTGAAAACGAAGATCGCAACATAAAATGTTAACTTTGGTTATTATTATTATAATTTACGGTACCTAATTTTGTTTAAAAAGTACAATATTGCGTGGATGACAAGTTTGATATGGATGAGTAAAGAGTAAAGACTAATGTTTGGTATATAAAAGAAGTATTTCTTATCGATTTATATAACATATTACTATTAGACTCCGTGACAACTATTTAATTTTGACGTGCATGTGACGTGAATTAATATTTGTTTACGTTTCGGTGCGTAACAGCAAATATTATTTCGAGTCCAACACCAAATGATGACCCACGAAAGTAATGAACCCACACGGTTTATACCTTTTTCTCCTTTCCGTAAATGGCTCATAAAACATGTAGCCAGATTGTAAATATATAGATTGTATACAATAACAGTGTTACGTGATTTACCTCACGCAATTATGTTAACCGTAAGACAAGTCGGAGCTTGTTGGTTATTCTTTTCTTTTTTCTACATTAAAAATTGTAACGACGATGTTGTTGTATTTAAAAGTTATTGGACTTTGATTACGATTAAACAAAGGATTCTACTTGTCAAACAAATTTAGGTTGTTAATAGCTTTTTTGAAACCCGGTTGATTTGGCCGGTTGAACCATGAACTAGCATGATCTCCGAAAGCATGTTTTGGTAAGAGAATCGGTTGAACAAAGAACCAAATGCTTAGTCTGGTCGATTTACAAACTTTTAAAGGTTACCAAGTTAATTACCTTTGAAATATGTGTTACCAAAAATGACAAAGAGAAAAAAAAGGAAAAAGAAAAAAAACCTAGAGCGAACATAGTGCGCGCAAATTAATTGCGCGCGGTATTTTGGATTGTCACACATGTAGTTTTTGTTATTTAGATTCAATAATAAGGTGACACATGGCAGCGCGCGCATTATTGTTTGCTCGCCATTTTATTTGCGCGTGACACTTATTTAATTTAGATAAGCTAGTAAGCTGACATGTGGCAGTGCAAGCAAAAGTTTTTGCTCACCCTCCCTTGTGCGTTTCGACATTTAAAGAAAGAAATGTAGAGTGTGTTTGTTTTTTTTTTTAGAAAACTCTTACTGCCTCTTACCACTTACCAGTAAGAGGCGGTCAGATGTGGGTGTCGTTTGTTTTATTATTTACATTCACACTCAGTAAGAGGTATCTCATCTTACTCGGTAAGACTTGGTGAACATGTCTTATCCCCTCTTAACCCATCATTGATCTTTAATAAATAAAACACTTACCCGATGCCTCGTTAAAAATTCATTGAAAATATTTGTGGTAAACTGTTGGTGATTTCTTGTGTAAACTCTTAAACAAGTTCAGGAGTAACAAGAATCAAAGATGTTTGTGATTTGGTTGTGAATAGTTAAACCAAGAAATAACATGGTTTGGTAATTGTGAAAGAAGCGTGTGGGCGTGTGAGAATAATTAGGGTTGAGTGTATAATATATGGTTTGGAATATTATGAAAATTAAGTTGGCTTGATATTATTAATTGGGCTCAATTTTCCATGATCCGACTTTTGTTAAATATTGGGCTAAGTTACCTTTTGTGATATAACATGTTGGGGCAAAATTTTGCAGTTTAATGAAATTTTCTAAGAAAAAAGAAATTGGGTTTAATCTGGAACTACGGTTTTCGTATTTACACAAGTTACTTATTCATCGTACCACTGTAGTTTAATATATATATTTAAAAAATGGACAATTATAATCATTCAAACAATTATACAAAAACAAACAACATTATTTCATTCAGATTCATACTTTATAACCACTTTTTAACAGTAAGATGTGGTAGTCAGATTCAGACCCAAAACATCTTAATGAATAAACACACCCCTAGTATGCTAACATGTGGATGTGTGAGCAACCTTGTTTGCTGACCTTATTTTTTGCGCGTTTACGTATTTCATTTACAATTAGCTTATGCTAGTTTGTAAATTGGATGGAATAGTTTGATTCAATAACGATTGGTATTTCTTTTGAAAACGGATGGAATAATTTGTAAAACTAACGGGACCAACAAGTGCGCGCAAAAGATGAAAGAAAACCTTGAAAAAAAACACCTGATTTTCGGATGGGGACAAAACTTAAACTTGAACTAGCCCTACAAAGAATATGTGGTTTTCGTTACAAACTAATGAACGTATTTGGGGATTTTTGAGAGGTTGAAGATGAATGTTTTGGTAGATCTTGATGATAACGTTTAAGATTTTTTATTTTTTTTTTTAACAGTGAAGTTATATTAAATGAGTTACATACCACTACTCACACTTTTTTATTTGATATACGAATGATGATTGAAGAAACAAGTCTGAGCACAAACGACGATGGTGAGGAAATGGTTTTGCGCGCTTAGGCTTTTTTTAATTAATTATTCAACAAATAATAAGGACATGCGGCATAGAGTGCAAATGGTTTTTGCGCGCGTAGGCGCATTTGTGCTTTGTGTAGCTTTTGATTATTAAAAAAATTAATGTTGTTTTTTGTTAATCTTAGTGTCTAGTAGTAGAGAACTAGAGATTGATAATTTTGTTAAAATATGTATAGGAAAACTTTTTTTAATGCATAAATTTATGTGTATCAATCAAAAGTTAATGTATGCAAATCTATTTCGATATCAAAATGATAACAAATTAACAGCCAACTTGTTAGGTGTAGGAATTGGACACAAAATTCATAGGATTGGTTTCTATTTTAATGTGCGTTTGGTTTGTAAAGTTGTTAGGATCAGATTTGAATTTGGTAATAGTTTGAAAGAAATGTAGGAGAGAGAAAATAAATGATACGGCGTATTGATTTTTATAAAAATAAAAATAAAATAAGGGTTTTGCTAACAACAACTCTTAGGTTGTCGTTAACAACAATTTTTGTACAGTAGCTTTTATTCAAACAATAATACATTGTCCAAACAATATCATCATGAATTAGTTATTAGCTCCTATTATTTCTTAAACACATTCGTAATCCATTTCATTCATTGGTTGTATAAGCGAAAAAGGTGGCACATGTTTTTAGTTATGTCTTAATGTTAATATTTTTTGAAACAAGAAAGTGGAGTTTGTTGTTAACGATAACCCTTAAAACTATTATTAGCATTTCCTAAAAAATAATCAGGAAAAAAAATGTAATAAAATATCTTGTGTGTGTTTTTGGGTGAAAGAGAAAGACACAAGTTTTGAAAGTGGTGTGTGAGAGAGACAAAACCTAAGGCTGAAAGTAGTGGTGATGACTTACTCACCGTCACTTCAGTTTTCTCTCTCATCTCATTTTCATTCACTCTCACTCACCATACATCTGTCTTGATAACCATATCTTACTTTTCATTAAAATATCTACTTTATACAAAATATATCCTACTAAATACTCCACACACACTCACAAAACAAATAAAAAACAATTACTTCCAAGAGTGAGAGACCCAGTTTGTCAATCACAAACCTTGGTGAGTAACTCACCACAATTTGCAAATTTGGCCGTGAGTTTGGACTTTTGGTTTAAAGCTCACTCCTTAGTGAGTCACTCAGCATAAGGCTGAGCATTTGAACCGAACGGACCGGACCGACCGAAGGACCGACCGGACCGACACGGACCGAGACCGGACCGACCACATTCGGTCCGGTCCGCGGTCTCGGCTTTTGGGCAAATCGGTCCTCGGTCCGGTCCGGTCCGGTCCGGTCCGGACCAAAACCGACCCAAAACCGACGAATTTGGCCGTTTTGGACCGGACCGACCGAAGGACCGACCGGACCGACCCGGACCGAGACCGGACCGACCAAATTCGGTCCGGTCTCGGTCTTGGCTTTTGGCCGAACTCGGGTTTCGGTCCGGTCCGGTCCTGGCCGGTCCGGTCCGGTTTTCAGCCTTTGCACACCCCTAACTCAGCATACCAAAGTTACCACTGCTCCTCTTAGTTTAACATACTAGTCAAGAATGGGTTTGATACTATTTGAATGGATTCAAAATGAAAACCCTCACACTAGATGAGTGAAAACATAAATGAAACCATTCTTTTAATCTAGAGGCTCACGCCAACGGACCCGAGATTATGAAATATTTACACTCTTATTAAATGGAAGATACTAATCATGGAAAACCACATCATTTAATTTACTTTCCTGAGATAGTAAATGCATTGTTCTTTTTGCACAAAAAAGGAGAGAAACATAGGATCCAATCATCCAAATTGTCGACGCGAATCACGCTCATTTAGGATTTTGCTAATTCGAGTAATTTGCTTTGGTTGGTTTTTAGAAAAAGATATTTACATGGTATTATTAGTTTTGCACCCGATTTTCTATGCTTGGAAATTGTTGTGTGCAAAATAATAACATGTGAAAATCATCTAATCATTCTTACATATTTGAAAATATAAAATTATAGGAATCATCTATTACATGATACAATAAGTCAAAAACGGAAAAGAATAATAGGAATGATATAGAAATCCGACAACGATAATTAATTAGTGTGTGTCGACAACGAGTTTTCACCGCAATATGTGGTAACATTGTACTTCGATGTCACGTGACAGAGCGAATTGGATCACGTGTAATGTTGTGAGAAATGGATTACAAGAGAATTTAAAGTCGTTCATCAAACACGGGCAATTCCCACTTTATACGCTCGAAAGAAATTATTTATTTGGTCGTGAATATAAATATTAAGATTCTATCATGTAGTAATTAGCATAAGTATGTAATTATGTATAGGTTTTTAACAAGTGGTTAAAGGTTGTCAAAATCGAGAACTTATTCTAGATAATTTTTATTTTCACAAGATTGAGAATGTAAGATTGAATCAAGATCCTAAAATCTCATAAAAATGCTTGTCTTGTTAACAGGTGTTGATGGGTCATAACATTGTACGCTTATACATATCTCTCCGAAACTACGTGCCTAATGAATTTCAAGACCTGTCACGGTAATTAAAAGGAGGTACCCATTTTAAACGAATTCTTATGTAAAAAACATAGATTCGTCGACTTTCTCATTCTCAAACACGAAATCGCCATTTGATATTTTCTTAATATAATACTTTGGCTGTGATCACATAACGTTGTTCCATAATAAACTTAACTAAGGACTTAAATTCATACATATATAACTTGATAATATATAAAGGGAGAATTGCATATATATCCCTCCAAAACCTCAAAATTACATATATATCCAACCTAAACTCATAATTACATATATATCCTTCTTAAACATTATAAATATCAAATATATCCAAATAATCAATTTTTACATATTTAAAACACAAAAAATTATAATAAACAATACATTTACCATTATACCCTTATTTTTATAAATATTCTATTAAGGGAGATACCAAACCACCATGTTCTTGTATTTTACTGTCACAAATATGTGTTCGTTTAATGAAAACTTCAACATTATTGTTTAAAAAAATTCATTTCATTTATCATAAACAACATAAAAAGACTCGTAAATGTCATTTGAGTGTCCATGTAAGCTTATTTTTCCAACCCCAATTACAACTTTGATCTCTCCATATCGTAGGTGGGTTTTTGTACAACAAGTTGGGTTCAATTATAATATTTATAAATCAAAACTGTATCAATCTTTCCAACAACAAACATTTATAAATCAATGATGGAAGCAATTGTAATGTCGTACAGTTAGTGGGTTATGTATGTGGTCAAGAAGATGAGTAAATATAGGGGCATAATGGTAAATACATGGATAGTTATGAGTTTTTGTGTTTTAAATATGTAAAAATTAATTATTTGGATATATATGTTATTTATAATATTTAAGAAGGATATATATGTAATTATGAGTTTGAGTTGGATATATATGTAATTTTAAGGTTTTGGAGGGATATATATGCAATTCCCCCATATATAAAAGGGAGGCCCCAACGAAATGGTGGCCTTGTGCAGCCGCTCCACTTGCACAGAGTGTTCACTGTCTCTGCTGCCGAATATCAAACACGAATTTACAAGATAGCTTAAGATAAATTCAAAAGTTCAAATATCATTGTAATAAAAATAGTGAAATACATTCTACTTGTTTAAGTTTTCATAGCTAAATCAATAATTAAGTGAGATAAAAAAAAAAGACAATAGTCATGAACATGCCAAGAATCAAAAACATAAACGTCAATCTATTTCAAATGTTTAAGTAACTTCATTTCTCACACCCAAATAAAAGTTCAATTCTGTTTTAGAGTCTTCAACATTACTTTGTATGGTAGAAAAATATAAATCATATTATTAGACTATATATTATGCTAATATAATACTTATGTAAAACACTTTTAAACCAAAATATGAATCATACTGGGTAATATAATAGTTAAAATTTAAGAATAAATAAATACAAGTTTTTATATAAGTTTTTGGAAAAAAAGAAAAATAACTTTTTAAATTGGTAAGATTGGATCGAGAGCCGATCCTAAAAACAATCTCACGATCTATGTGCGGCGATTTTACTACACACATGATCCTAAAATGATCCCGCAAGCTTTTTGTTGGTGGGATAATAGAAGCTTACGATCGTATGATCTAACTCAAGATTTTAACAACCTTGAATAGAATGATTCTTTTTCTACAAATTAGACTCTCCATTGTAAAGTTTATTGTTTATGTTTCGTTTTTTATTGGTCTTAAATAATTGTTCATTGCTAGATAAATATTGCATTTTGATCAAATTGTTTAGTATATTGACCTTGAGGTTATTATCACACATTCTAAAAGAAACCATCAACAAATTTGTTTAAAAATGATTCTGTTATTGTTAAATTGTGTGTTTTTTTTAGTAGAAAATTATATTGATACAGAGTGAATATAACATGTTTAAAAAATTCTGATTATTTGTCAATAAGTATTTCATACACTCTTTCTTTAACATAATTATTATCTTTTAAAGTTACTTCTAACATGATTTATCATTAGAAAGAATTGGGAGGATCTTGTTAATCCATGTTGAGAACGAGTAGTGACTACCAGCGCTTCAGTGCGGGATTTTAAGCTTAAATTTTGGCAAGAATCGCATAAAAGATCTTATCTTACGTCCAATTTCAATTAAAGGTCTTATTTTTTTTTTTTTTTTTCAATTTAAGGTGACCGACTTTTTTTGGGCCTATTTGTGCTTTTTTCTAACTTCCGTTAACTATTTCGTTAGTGGCGGTGGTGATTGGTTGTGGTGGAACGTGCAAAAAAGATGAAACGCAAAACCGGACTAAAACGTGTAAATGCATTTAAAACGTGCAAAACAGATAAAACGTGCAAAACGGACTAAACGTAAAAGCAGATTTAAAACGTGCAAAGATGCATTTAAAACGCAAAACAGACAAAAACGGATTTAAAACGTATAAAAGAACGAAAACGTTTGCGGTATTTAAAACGGACGAAAATATCAAATACGAAACGCCTATACAAACTCAAGGACCAAACATGTAATTTACTAACGAAATAGTTAACGGAAGTTAGAAAAAACCAAATCGGTAAAAAAAAGTCAGACTTTAAATTAAGAAAAAAAAGAATAAGACTTTAATTGAAATTGGACGTAAGATGAAGATATTTTATGCGATTTCTTTCAAATTTTTAACGTCGTGCTATGGTTACTCATTTATCGATTATAAGTTTTTATTTATCTTAATAGTATAACACATTTAACATGTTAAAAATATAATCTTTAATTGTTTAATATTGTCAAAATGTCTATTACGTAAAGTTGTATTATTTGCATTAATCACGTACCCACGCTTCACTTTTAGATTTAGATTTTCTATAGTTATTACACATTTAAACATGTAAAAAATAGATTATTTATCTATAATATTGTAAAAACGCGTAAAGCTGTATTATTTGCAATTATCATAAACAATGTAAACTAAGTGAGCTGATGAAGGAAGTGTTGCCCGTAAAAAAAAATGACAAGTTGCTACTAGTCGTTTTACAAAGTGAGCTGGTGGTGTCTTTGTTAGTCATTTTGCTCCATTTAACTTATAATACATCATGGTTTAGGAAAACAAAAGTGTTACTGTTCCTTAACAGTAAAAAATCATGTGATTTGTTTATGTTGAAAATGTGTTTTCTGACTTTCTCTATTCGTATCACACCGAAACAAAGATGCCTCTGGATGCTTGGAGCCTTGGATCTGCAGGAGATGGGCTTGAAAGGGCTATGCTCGAAAGGCCCATTTCATAGTGTATTGTACATTTGTACCCTAAGGCCTAAGTCATCATTCCCGAAAGGCCCAGGTATAATGGGTCTGTCAACTCGATTTTGTAAAGTATAGTACCGTAACATTTTTATAGATAACGACATGGTTAATAATTTTAACCTACTTTAAAAAGGTTTCACGAGGAAAAAACATGTGCGAGTATACTTGTTTGTGAGTTATATCATTAAGGCTAGAGTGCGAGTATATTTGTTTGTGAGTTATATCATTAAGACTAGATGTAAGAACATTTAAAAACTGCATTTATTACTATCATTTGTGTATCACATTAGGTTTTTTATTCAACAATCAATTTCACAATCAACTTAGTGTAATAAGATAATTTCATCACCAACCCTTTGTTTTTGTTTTTTTTTCTTTTACACTATAATTAAAATTTCATTAATATATAATACACGTTATATTAATAATTCAAATTCTATAACTATACTAGAGAGGAACGTCGGTGCCTAATAAAAATTAATTAAACCTGGGTCGTTCTTGATGGCATGTTCTTTCAGCCCGTTAAGGTTCTTAGCCCACAAACCCGTGACTCATATGTGCTGTTCTATTACTTTCGTGCCATTTGTTTGCTTCTGACTGAAGATACGCTTTCTGCTGCTCATGAGGGTTTTGGTTGGTAGATCTGACCTTTCAGTTTCTAATAGTTTGCATGTTCTTCTTCATTAATAAGTTGTGTGTTTTGTTATTTTTCTGCCATGTTCTGTTATTATTTTGTTTACTCATGCATGGACGTTTGATGTTTCTTATTAGTTTGTTACAACTTTTGTTTGTCAATTGTCACTTTAACCTATGAAAACTAAAAGTGACCGTGCAAAAACGCCAACCAATAGTTTTTTTTTTTTTTTTTTTTTTTTTTATCACAGACGTCTTTGCATAATCACTTTGTTAATCATTTGGATGTGGGTAGTGTAAGTCAGTCACCACACTTAGATGATCAACCTGCATGCACACAAACTGGTGGGATAGTTCAAAACGTAATAGGCACACCTTTACACAATGACTTTGTTGCTTGTTAGCCTCGCTTATTTGTAGTAAGTTGTGCCCTTAGGGGCTACGTATGTACAATAAGCAAACATGTAGTGTGATGAGTCTATAAATACCCCTCATGACTCTCCATGAAGAGAGTGGTTAAGCATTAAGTTATTGTATTGTTTCACTTATCAATAGAGTTATCCTTTTCTTGTCCACCCTCTCTCTACTCTCTCTCACTAGAAAGGTGTATTCTTTCATCTTCTTTAATCAACCTGACCTCCCGAACCACATAGATCTTACATATTATCGGTCCTACAAGTGGTATAAGGAGCCTGTTACTTGTATTGATTTGTGTGGATTCGTTTTTTGGTTTTAAAACTGATTTACCATAGTTTTATGAATCTGATTTTTTTTTTCTTTGGTAACAGTTTTTTAAAAACTGTTGTGTATCTTATGGTCAATAAAGTTTTATCCAAGGTTTGCATAAACTGCTTTGTATCGTTGAGTTGTCCAAATAATTTTATGTTATCAGTTATAACACTTTTTATGACTTTTAAACATGATGTGAAAATCTTAGTGGTCATCTGGTCTAAATCTTTGGTCAATCGGGTCAAAAAGTAAAGCTTGGTATGCTATTTTCTGGGTTTGTACAAGCTGAATGGAAAAATGGTCGAAAAACTCGCCGGAACATAAGGTCAAAAGGTCAAAACCCTCTCCTTACGAATAAGGGTATTTCTTACGAATTTCTTGGAAAGAAATTCGTAAAACCCTTATTTTAAGAATTTGAACCAGTCTTTACGACTAAGGTTTTTACGAGTAAGATCTTACGAATAAGACCCTTCGTTTACGAGTAAGCATGTTTACGAGAAAGACTATGTTTATGACTAAGGAGGTTTACGAGCAAGCTCTTTATGACTAAGATGGTTTACGAACAAGAAAGTGTTACGAGCAAGGTTTACGAATAAGAATGTTTTTTTCATAAACTGACAATGACCAAGACCACAACCAACACTACCAAGAATCAATTTGACTTCCATTTTTAAACCATCATCAGTCCAAGCAATTAATATATATATATAAAACGAGCAAGGTTTACGAATAAGAATGTTTTTTTCATAAACTGACAATGACCAAGACCACAACCAACACTACCAAGAATCAATTTGACTTCCATTTTTAAACCATCATCAGTCCAAGCAATTAATATATATATATAAAAAAGGAAGCTGATCGATCAGGAAGAACACCACAGCTTGTCCAACTTTCAAAACCATAACCTCTTACAAAAACCAATCCTACATCTAGACTCAACCCATGGACCCTCACATTCACTCTTAAACTCACATCATTTGTACATGACAACGAAACTAAACCAAGATCTTAGAAATGGTTCACTTCTTCCAATCTTTCAAAGATTTTTTTTGAAGTTGAACAAACATCATCATTGATCCATAACTGTGTAACTATCCGAATACAAAGAAATGAAAATAACAAGTATGTTACTCACTTTCTTGGTTTGGTTGAAACGAAAACAACTACAATCAAAACTTACCCGAGACCCTTATTATAGAATCTTGATGATAGAACAACCTTTGGTCTTGTATCTCGATCGTGAAGCCAAAACTCAAGCACATACGGGCTGTGGTTTGTTTTTTTATCTATTAAGATTTGTGGTTTGTAGTTATGGTGTTTGTGATATTCGTCTTTGATGATTAAAATTGAGATTGAAATGATATCAATTAGATGAAATCGGTTTGCTGTGTATGACTGGTTAGATGATAGAAGAATAGAAGTGTGGTAGGCGGATTTTATGAGATTAGTGTGTTTTAGGGTTAGGGTAAAAGTGGACTGAGTGTATTTATGTTATACAAACACATACCGGATATTATGTGTTCTTTGGATCGGGTTTAATGGGCTTAAGAATCATGTATAGTACTGGGTTGCGTAATGCTTTTATTTGGACTGGGCTGATGGATTTGCCATCTTACTTGGACTTTGTATTGTTGGATTTGGCTATTGATATATTCGTTTAAGAATGAAATAGATGTAAAAAATTATGTTATCCGATTTTTCTCCTACAAAAGAATTATTGGATACAAATTTTTAATATTTGGTACAATGTGTGGTACTTTGGTCACAAATCTTCACGGAGGATACTTATTCACGGCTTGAATTAATATTTGATCAAAAAATGACTACGAGATTTTTTTCCCGGTATTATTTATTCGGAATTGAAGTGACGTTTCACAGGTGTACTTATTTATCTTTGAGACATTGGTTGGTTGGTTGCATGTCTCAAGATAACTTGTCTAGGCATTTTCCATAAGTGATTATGAATTGACAATGTTGTTATAACTGATGTAAGGAGTTACGTTGTAGTGCTCACAATGTATAACTATCACTTTAAGGAGTTACGTTGTAGTACTCAGTGTCACATAGAGTTGCGGATTGTTCAATAATATAGTACAAGCATTAAGTCACAAAGTTGGGATGTTTACTTCCTTTTCAAGTTGGTCGTATCGGGTTGTCTCCATATGTGGTCATTACTATTAGCCGGTGAATCAAAAGGAGGTTCGATTACATGTTGGTTTGAGAGAAGTATTGAGAGTATTTTTGTGATATATTCTCACGGATTTATGATTAAACAAGATATGGATTTAATATTTCATCAAGAAAAAGGTAATTCTACGGCATGTACGCAACATTATGACGATTTCGATAGCTCACATCCATCAGGAGGGAGAATTTGGTGTTTCATCTTTCGTGATTGGATTGATTGAGGGAACTGTGCTATACCGAACAAGAAGAAGTAGTGTGTGTACATTGGGGCTTTTTACCAACCTGGATGCAATACTAAGTGAGTTATATTGTTATGATGTTCCCCGAACGACAACCATGGTGCTACAATCAAGAGTCTACTTTCTACGCTGCATGTTTGAAGACTAAAGAGATTTTATAGAAGAGAGTTGTCGATTCAGGAGGGAGCAGATAAAAGAAAAAAGGGCTCATTAGTTAGGAGGGAGTAATAACCTAACTAGATCATTACAGTTGAAGTTCAGAGCTACAAGGATCAGTACCGTAAGCGCCAAAGATCAAATGCCGAGATCGTTGGAAGAGAGAACTTCAAGTCTGTCTCAGTATCTAGACTACAAAGACTCTGCACTTCATCAACATCAACATTGTTTATTATTATTGTAATTTACTTTGTTTATGTATTTATAGGTCTCATTGTAACCATTCACGTGTGACGATATCTTGGAGGGAGATTGTTAGCCTCGCTTATTTATAAAGATAACGCCACACAAGTGAATTGGACTAGATTCGTAGTAAGTTGTACCCTTAGGGACTACTTATGTACAATAGGTAAACATGTAGTGTGATGAGCCTATAAATACCCTTCACGACTCTCCATGAGGGGTGTGGTTAAACATTAGGTTATTGTATTGTTTCACTTATCAATAGAGTTATCTTTTTCTTGTCCACCCTCTCTCTACTTTCTCTCACTAGAAAGATGTATTCTTTCATCTTCTTTGATCAACCTAGACCTCCCGAACCACATAAATCATATAAGTTTATGGTCCTTGATGCGCGTACGAAGCGCGTTCGGGGTCAAAGGAATTTCCTTTTCTTCGAGCAAGTTTTTCGACCACCTAGGAAGTGAACCTAATCGTTGTAGTGTAGTATTGGGTAAGCCTCGGGGATTGATATCGTTCTCTAGGGGAATAGGAATGCTAGCAAGAAATGTATTACGAGAAGGTGGGGGTTGAGGATGTTTCTTTTTTATCTTTTTATAGTTTTTTAGAAAGCTAATGTAAAATCTCGGGGCAATTGGTTGGGGGGTGGTACTTCTACCGATTACTTCTACTTATCTAATTATCTATTACTACGGGTAGCTATGTCTATTTGATGTGTGCTCGTATGATGATTAAAAATTTGTTTACCTAGATACTATTACTCCATAGTTATCTTTTATTTGTCGGTTGAATTGTCACACCTTATCTTAACGCGTTGTATTCCTAAGGTCGTAGGGTGTGCATATGCCCTAACTCTTTGAGGTTACCTTTGGGTTTAGCCTACGAAATCTGCAAGTCCTTAAACTATTTCATTCATAAGTCTCACTTTCACAAAGAATATTCAAGCATTAAACACAACGAATGATGTCTAGTTGCACTCCTAAGCCAATTACAATTAAGATAAGAAACAACCTAACAATAATCAATATCTAGGTTTCATAGATCTAAGCAAACACACAAGAAATTTAGCTAGACATGGTAAACAAGCAAGCATACGCACAATCAATTGAAGACATAATGATACTTTGGATTAAAATGTTGGGGTTTAAGTTCCCAGAACAGGGTTAGATAATCAATTCAGCAGAAACAAGCAACAAGTCAGCAGAAACAAATACCACTAGGTGGTTACCGGATATCACTTGGAATCATGTGACCACTTTCCAAAGTAAACTATTCGACCCTAATGCCTGGGTTACATGAATATCTACTTGGGATAAGACCAAATGTAGTTATAGAATTAGGCACAATTCAATAACCCTTGCGCTTATAAGTGTTTATCATTTTTGTGTGTATTTCATGCATAATCAGATCTCCTATTTATAGGAGGTTACTATGAGCTAGTCAAATGGAATTATGAGAATTAATCGGCCCATTAATCTCCTCATAATTATCCCTATTATAGCTGTTAGTGGTTACATGACCAATTAAACGTGGTCATTATGCGCTTGTAATCGCCACTTGAATAGGTCAAAGCCCGTTACAAGCAAGACTTTCATCAAGACTTTCATAGTACTATCGGTGGATACACTACTTTAGTGGAAACACCGCCTGGAAACACCGCTTGATGGAAACCACAACTTCGATGGAAACCACAAGCGATACTTTCCACTAGCATTACCAATACAAACCACTATTAGAGTCGTGGTGTTCATGGACCTTATGGGTGTACGCTGTACTCCCAACCCATTACAAGGTATGAACTAATCCCACAAGTGCACTAAATTTTCCAACAATCCTCCCCAAATTTAGTTCACTTCCTTTGCATGAAAACAACCATTAAACAAAACATGTGCATAAATGAAAATGTCCCGAGATTGAATTTCCATCTTAGTAAATTACACGCTCAAATATTCGAGAATCGGGGTGTTCTAAGAATTGAACCTTCAACCCATTTGAATACCGAAGATAAAATACACACAAGTTTTCAAACACTTATCGCTCCCGACACTATACAAGCCATGTGTCCATATCCAAATTCATAAATGTTGTAAAGCTAAAAGTCCAAAAGCTCCTCAAGCGCAAAACTTCAACATTTACATAGGTGCTTCCTCTTAATTCATGCTCCGCCAAGCACTTTTTCAAAGAAAATAACCATTAAGTAAAGACTTCATCCTCCTTTCAAAGAGGTTTTGAGCACAACCTTGGGATGTAAATAAACACGTGCTCCAAATCCATCGAATGTTCACTTTCCACATTGAACTCGGCTCCCAAGTTTCCTTAGGAGGAGTTGGGTGTCCTAGCATTCGATGACTAAGTTGGACTTAAACCCATCCCTTTAGCGAGACTTTATAACCAAGTCTCTAGCCAAACCCTTCGTCAAGTGATCGCCTAAGTTCATTGAGATCTAACAAACTCTATAGATACCACCCATTCATGATAAGCTCACGAATCATGCTATGTCCGACACCTAAGTGTCTAGACTTACCATTGTACATCCGGCTATAAGCCTTAGCCAATGTAGCCGCACTATCACAACCGGATAGAAATAGGTGCTATAGGTTTAGCCACAATGGAATCTCTGAAGCAAGTTTTTCAACCATTCGACTTCTTTACCGGTACGCTTAGTGTTTTCTCTGTGTTCTTCATTCATAATCGATCTCCTATTTATAGGAGATTACTCTCAACCGCTCAAATGGAATTATAAGGATTAATCGCCCATTAATCACCTCATAAATATCCTCATTATAGCCGTTAGTGGTTACATGACCAATTAAGCGTGGTCATTAAGCGCTTGTAATCGCCATTTAGCAAGATTTTAACACTAGCAAGACTTTCATAGCACTTCGGTGGAAACATCGCTTATCGTTGGAAACATCGCTATCGTTGAAACCACAAGCAAGACTTTCCACAAGCAAGACTTTCTATAAGCACTACCAATACAAACCACTATAAGAGTCGGGGTGTTCATGGACCTTATGGGTGTACACCTGCACCACCTAACCAATTACAAGGTGTGAACTAATCCCACAAGTGCACTAAATTTTCCAACAATCCTCCCCAAATTTAGTTCACTTTCTTTGCATGAAAATAAACATCAAGCAAAACATGTGCATAAACGAAAATGTCCCGAGGATTGAATTTCCATCTTAGTAAATTACACGCTCAAATATTCGAGAATCGTGGTGTTCTAAGAATTGAACCCTTCAACCCATTTGAATACCAAGATAAAATACACACAAGTTTTCAAACACTTAAAAGCTCCCGACACTATACAAGCCATGTGTCCATATCCAAATTCATAAATGTTGTAAAGCTAAAGTCCAAAGCTTCTCAAGCGGCAAAACTTCAACATTCACATAGGTGGTTCCTCTTTAGTCATGCTCCCGCCAAGCACTTTTTCAAAGAAAATTAACCATTAAGAAGTAAAGACTTCATCCTCCTTTCAGCAGTTTCGAGCACAACCTTGGGATGTAAATAAAACATGTGCTCCATCCATCGAATGTTCGACTTTCCACATTGAAATCAGCCCCAAGTTTCCTCGTGAGGAGTTGGGTGTCCTAGCATTCAAATGACTAAGTTGGACTTAAACCCATCCCTTTAGTAGACTTTATAACCAAGTCTCTATCCGGACCCTTCGTCAAGTGATCGCCTAAGTTCATTGAGATCTCACAAACTCTATAGATACCACCACATTCATGATAAGCTCACGAATCATGCTATGTCCGACACCTAAGTGTCTAGACTTACCATTGTACATCCGCTATAAGCCTTAGCCAATGTAGATGCACTATCACACCGGATAGAAATAGGTGTTATAGGTTTAGGCCACAATGGAATCTCAAGAAGCAAGTTTTTCAACCATTCAACTTCTTTACCAAGAATGCTAGAGCCACAAATTCAGATTCCATTGTTGAACCGGTGATGCAAGTTTGTTTCTTGGATGCCCAAGAAATTGCACCTCCACCAAGTAGGAATACCCACCACCGGTAGACTAATTGTCTTCGCATTCTCGATCCAACTTGCATCGGTGTAACCTTCCAACATCAAGGATAACCAAGATATGAGAGACTATAATCCATAGTTCTCTTCAAATACTTGAAGACAATGAGCGACTTGCGTTGATGAGCACTAGGATTACTACTATACCGCTCAATTTTCCCACCGCAAAACCAATATCGGTCTTGTACAAGTAATGGCATACATCAAGCGACCAATTACCCTAGAATACTCAAGTTGAGATACAACTTTGCCATTATTAGGCATCGACCGACAAGTATCCATAGGTGTACTCACGAGAGTACAATCAAAGTAATTGAATTTCCTCAACACCTTCTCAATATATTGAGACCGAGAGATAGAAATTCTTTTACTTTCATGTTTAATCCTTATACCAAGGATAACATCGCCTCCCCATGTCCTTCATGGAGAACCTTGATGACAAAATTCCTTTGTCGTCAACTCGATTTTGGGTGCAAAGATCAACATGTCATCAACATATAGACAAATGATGACTCCTTTACCGATTCATCAAATTTGCTATATACACATTTGTCGACTTGGTTAAGAACATAACCACTAGACAAAACCACTTCATCAAATTTTTGATGCCATTGCTTAGGTGCCCGCTTGATCCATAAAGAGACTTAATCGGTTTACACCTTGTTTTCATTGCCGAGCATGATGAAGCCCCGAGGTTGGTTCATGTAAACCTCCTCTTCCAATTCACCATTCAAGAAAGTCGCTTTCACATCCATATGATGAATAACCAGATTGTGAATATATGCCATAGCAATCAAGAGTCTTATGGTATCGATACGAGCCACGTGGGCATAAGTATCAAAATAGTCTATCCACGACTTTTGTTTAAAGCCCCGAATGACTAGTCTAGCCTTGAACTTTTCAATAGTTCCATCTACCTTTATCTTCCTTTTGAAAATCCATTTGCAACCCAAAGGTTTGCAACACGGTGGTAGATCAACCAACCCTAAGTGTTGTTGCCCATGATGGAATCCATCTCATCATTGATTGCTTTTTCCATAAAGCAATATCCTAGGATTTCATTGCTTCTTCAAATGTCTTGGGATCATCCTCAACAATGAAGCAATAGGAGTATTGGTCGAGACCTCATCCTTGTTCCTTCAACTAAGTATAGTTGAAACTCGAGTCCAAATGACTTTGAGTCTCGACCTTTGCTCTTCCCGAGCACGAGTTCAAAGTTGTTGAACCACAACCTCATCGGGGACTACGATGGTTCATCATCAAGGACCTCGATACACCAAATGTCATGAGTTCCATTAGGAATCTTCGACTTGGTCTAGGGACCGATGAGAATCTATTCTCATCAAAGTCTCGAATCCCTTGATTCAATTATTGAGTTAACTAAAACATATTCATTATGTTCAATAACATAGAACCTAAAAGCCTTGGAATGCTCAAGATATCCAACAAAGATGCAATAAATGCCTCTTTCACCCAAAGTCTTTAGCTTTGGATCGAGAGTCTTACAATATCCCTACAACCCCAAACCTTGAGATAATTCAGTTGGGTTTCCTTTTAGTCCGAGTTCATAAGGGGTAACCTTGTTCCTTTTGTTTGGAACCCTATTTAATAAATAGCAAGCTATTAACATAGCTTCACCCCGAAACCTTGACTCATCTGAATAGGACAACATGGAATTAACCATCTCCTTCAAAGACCTGTTTTCCTTTTAGAAATACCATTTCTTTGAGGAGTATAAGGAAGTCGTTTCATGGATTATACCAACAGACCGAAAATACGAGTATCCATGTACTCACCTCCCTATCAGTCCTTAATCTTTTGATCGGGGACCCAAGTTGTAATTTAACTTCGCTTTAAACACTTTGAATTTATCTAATGCTTCATCCTTGGTATGTAAAGATAGACATAACAAAATCTAGAAGCATCATCAATAAATGTCACAAAGTACTTCTTATTCCCCAAAGAAGGAGTGGCATGCAAATCACACAGTCATCGTGTATAAGCTCCAAGACCTTAGTCTCACGACTAACACCCGAAAAGGTTTCTTGGTTATCTTGGTCAACATGCAAGTTTTACACTTTTCGGTGTCCATGTCAAATCTTTGGGATTAAACCATCCCTAGACATATCTTGCATTCTTTTATAGTGTACATGGCCAAGTCTTGAATGCCATAGGGTAGAGTCGATCAGTCATGGTGGTCACAAATGCCGATTTAACACTATCGATTGGAAATATTAAGCCCGAACATTTGATTACATAAATAACCAAAACCAATAAAACACCATGCTTAGAAAGCACAAATTTATCGATTCAATAACTTGTTAATATCCATGATTATTCAAACACTACTTGAAACCAAGTTCTTCCTAATATCGTGAACATGAATAACATTAAACAAAGTTACAATCTTTCCGAACTAAACCTAAGATCTACACAACCATGACCATGCACCAAGGTCGTTGACTCATTTCCATGTGAAGAATAGAACCATCATTCGGTGACTCATAAGTCTTGAACCGCTTCTATCTTTGCACACATGAACTGTTGCACTGAGTCAACCCACCACGCAACATCATCATCCCGCACATAATGAGATTCAGACATATGTAACATAATAAATCAAAAGACTTATTAACCATATTCGACCTTTTAGTGAGTTGGAAGAACCACCACCCCCGAACCATTAGTGCTCGATCCATTGGCTTTACCACCAACTTTAACACCCTTGCAGTCCCTTTTAATGTGGCCAATTTTGCCACATTTCCAACAAGTAGGTGTTGCCTTCTTGTTAGGATCTGCCCTTGTGTTTTCATGATATTTGCGTTTGCCTTTGTTGTCATTATACCTGGTGGAGTTGTTATGCTCTACCATATTGACAACAGATGGTCCAACAACATTGCTACCCTTTGGCTTGTCATTATCCTGCACCTTGAGAGATTCCTCAATGCGCAGATGACTACCCAACTCAACCAGAGTTAATTCCTCCTTCTTATGTTTCAAGGTATGCTTGAAATCTTTCCAAGAAGGAGGAAGTTTACCAATAACACAAGAGACTTGAATAGCCTCATCCATGTGCATATTGTGTTGTGTAAACCTTCCAAGTATTCCAAGAAGTTCATTATTTGTTCCATGACTGGTCTTGAATCAATCATTTTGTAATTTGTGAAATTACTTACAAGAAACTTCTTACTTAATGCATCCTCACCATATATTTGGCATCCAAGGAATCCCACGCTCTTTGGAAGATTCAAGTTCGATAAATATCAAACAAAGAATCGACATACCATTGAGAATTAGACCTCTGCAAATGTAGTCATCATTCTCCCATTTGCTCCTCCTCCCGATCCGCTCAACAAGAGCATCATCCCCATCATCGTGAATAGGTGTAGTTAGCACATACACCACACTCATGCCGGAAAGCAAGAAGTGCATCTTCTTCGCCACCTCCTAAAGTCCACCCTTCAAACTTATCAAGCTTGGCAAAGTTTGAAGCCATATGTTTCATTGCAAAGAAGCACCATTGATTATCACAAATAGTTTACTTTGATTGTTGGGGTTTAAGTTCCCGAGCGTGGTTAGAAAATCAATTCGTAGTAAACAAGCAACAAGTCAAGAAACAAATACCACTAGGTGGTTACTGGGATATCACTTGAATCGTGTGATCACTTTCCAAAGTAAACTATTCGACCCTAATGCCCGGGTTACACGAATATCTACTTGGGATAAGACCAAATGTAGTTATAGAATTAGGCACAATTCAATAACCCTTGCGCTTATAAGTGTTTATCGTTTTTGTGTGTATTTCATGCATAATCAGATCTCCTATTTATAGGAGGTTACAATGAGCTAGTCAAATGGAATTATGAGAATTAATCGGCCCATTAATCTCTTCATAATTATCCCCATTATAGTTGTTAGTGGTTACATGACCAATTAAACGTGGTCATTATGCGCTTGTAATCGCCACTTGAATAGGTCAAAGCCCATTACAAGCAAGATTTCATCAAGATTTCATAGTACTATCGGTGGATACACTACTTTAGTGGAAACACCGCCTGGAAACACCGCCTGGAAACCACAACTTCTTGGAAACCACAAGCGATACTTTCCACTAGCACTACCAATACAAACCACTATTAGAGTCGGGTGTTCATGGACCTTATGGGTGTACATCTGCACCTCCTAACCTATTACAAGGTGTGAACTAATCCCACAAGTGCACTAAATTTTCCAACATAAAATACTTATCTCGATGTGTAAAATAGGGTTTGGGACCCTAAGATATCATCCAAATCGGACTACAAACGTTTTAGGTTTTTTCTCCAAAAGTATACCTCCCTAAATGCGTAAAAATCAATTCTATATATAGATTTACACTTGCGGCGCCACCTTTTAGATGGGACGCCGCCTTGCCTTATCGCCAAGTCATCGATGGGACGGCATCACCTTAGAGTTGTGACGCCATCAAGATTTAGATGAGACGTCGCTTGATTACGAATCGGGCCGCCTTAGATGAAAAGTCCGAGTGACACCCTTCTTCTTCAAGCCCCGACGTCAAGTTATACGAAAAAAAATCCACCGAGCCGTCGGTGCATGTTTGATCAAGTCTCTATATAGGGACCAAGGCCGCCTTTGATTGGGACGCGTCAGTTCTCGCTTGAGCAACTTAAGTGGCTTCGATCTTGACTTTGCCATTTTCTTCATGTATTCACTCCTTTTCATCCAAATATGCATCATTCCAGCATTTTGCTTCCAAGAGACCTAAAAAGTGAAAAGGAACGAAATTAAGCAGTAACGGATATAAAAGTGGTCGATTAAGGGCTTAAATGACCCCCTAAAAGTGTACGTTTTAAATCCTTATCAAATATCCCTACACTTGGTATTTGCTTGTCCTCAAGCAAATGTGCTTTTGGCCAATCAATTTATAAGTTAGGGGGCATGAAGCATATGTTTAGAATAATTTATAACAAGTAAAAGCACAACAATAGTCATAACAAGCACGGAAATTATATACTAGCACCTCACAAGGGGTGTTTGGATTCTCTCATCTCTCGGTTTATATGGAATATAATAAATTGAAATGGAAGATAAACACTCATTACCGGCATAGTACATAGATTAACATAAGCTTGAGACTAGATCAAACCTCCACTGCTTTGGTGTAAGAACCTAGGAACAACTATCTAAGAGGTCTTTGCAAGGGTTGTAACGTTAGGCTTACGGTAGGGAAACAAAGGGTTTTGTTGGATAGGCAATATTTAGTGGTGGCAAGTCAAAAATCTTATGTTACAAGCATGAAAAGCGTGGCGTTGCTAAGCCAAGACTCGACTCACTAACTCTAGATAATTTGAAACAAACACACATAAATTTAAAGACATAAAAATAAAGATAGATGTTGGATGGTAGCCCGTATGTTTTTCTCTTCATTTTTTTTGCATACGTTTTTACTCTACCATCCTCTACGATAACTTCAAAATATAAGGGATTTATAGGAGCATCCCTACACTTGAGTTTTAATCTCTCTAACACTAAATGACCTGATTTGAAAAGATCAAAACACTTGGAGTATTTAATTACATAGATAAAGGGAATTTGAATTTATCGTTCCTTCCCGTTACTCCATAAAATATTACTTTTACCCATGAGTCCCAATCATCCCAAAACTGTGTACAAAAGATATGACTCGACTTAGCAACCATGCAAGTAACTAGATATTTGAACTAAGGGTTTAGTAATGATAACAATAATGCACTAAAGGTGAGTGCATATAAGGTAGGCTAAGGCGATTTGGGTGTACATTTGGGGGTGAATTGTAAACAATGTTCTTCATTGATATTCCAGAAAACCAAAACATCACGAAAACAGCGAAAAGGATAGGCTCTGAGGGGTTAACTAGGGGTATCATGTACTAAAGATGAGTACATCACAAGGGTGTGGGGTAATTACTCAACCGATTTGGAAGAAGTAATTATAAAATAGGTTTCAAACAAGGGTTATCCTAATGCCTCTTATCACTTAGTTATTCAACTACACAAATGTAGTCTCACTAGCGATCTCGAATGCATCACAAAACAAGTTCTAGAATCTATTATACTACGGTACACTCTCTAAGCATTAAAGGTGAATGCTTTTATTCCTAAAGATCTAGGGCAAACCTCACATTTTTGGGTGGAATTTGAGTGGTAAACGGTTTTTGTGCTAGTCATATAACTCCTATCCATGAGACGCTCTATTAAGACTAAAGTTTTAGCTCGTACATGTCATAAAAAAATTTAAATTTGGTGCTAAAATAGCCCTAACAAATATTTCTCATAGTTTATTACACAATTTACTAAGGACAAGACAAATGATCAAGGATAAGAATAGTTTCTAAGTTCCCGTTTTATTCTCCCTACCTACATTTAAACTGAACATTGTCCCCAATGTTCCACGAAAGTATAAAAGTTATGATAAAGGAAGGTAAGTAAAGAAAAGAAACTAGTACTCCCCTGATTAGCTCGGTAGGATCCGTGTGATGTTGCGGTTAAATTCTTTTCCAAGAAGAATGCATACGTGATAAGCTCCGTCCAATGTTGTGTTTCTTCTTCTTGCCAAATATAACCTGCACAATTTTAAGAAAACAAACGAAACCTTCGCGTAAAATCGGTGGTAAAACTATATATGACACAACTAAACTAGGATATAATGCTTGTGGAATGGATGTTTGCGCTTTTTCCGAAAATTAAGACCGAGAATTTCCAAAATTTATAAGTAGCACGAAACGAAAAAATTATATAAGTTGTTTCTGCTTGACCTAACGTCGTATGGCTTTAATCCTGACGCCGTTAGGTTGTCATGACAAAAACTGGTCTGCTGCGTTTTTCTGAAAAAATTCTAGAAAAATTACATCTTTTAAACCTGGAAAAATTCCTGCAAAACATCCATTATGACTCGATACAAGTATTTGACTCTAACAAACACACATATATATCATTTTCACTAATTGTAATTCTCATGTTCACATTCTTCAAAAACGTATGTAATCTTCCCTACACTTATCTTTTTGTAAAATACCTTTATATGTAATTAAGACGAGGTTAAAGACAAAATAAAGCATTTTCACAAAATCAAACAGGAGAATAAACAATAATGAAAAAGATATATGACACACAAACAAGCAAACAATTAAGCATGGGTTGCCTCCCAAGATGCGCTTTTCTTTATTTATGAGTCTTGTAGCTAGACTCGAATCATGCTCCTACGTGACTTCCTTACCGTCATCTTCTTCCAAAACAATATCTTCATCGTTGATTAGTTCGTTATTTTCCAATTGATAATGTTTCACATGTTGTCCATTCACGGTAAATTCTCTTCCATCATTATCAATACCACGACTCCATTGCTCATTTTCCTCTTTACTGAAAAGGGCCCATACCATCTTGATTTGAGTTTTTCCGGAAATAGTCTCAACCTTGAATTATACAAGAGCACCTTATCTCCTTCCACAAAATCTTTAGGATTCTTTATTCGTTGATCATGCCATCCTTTCGCCCTTTCTTTATATGTGATTGAGAACTCATAGGCCTCAAGTCTTAGTTCATCTAGCTCTTGAAGCTGCAAGAACCTATTTGACCCTGCCTTAGAATAATCCATATTACAAGCCTTAAGTGCCCAGTATGCCTTTTGCTCAAGCTCAATAGGGATATGACATGCTTTCCCGTACACTAAGCGAAAAGGGGTTGTTTTGATGGGCATTTTACAAGCCGTTCTGAATGCCCAGAGTGCCTCATCTAGTTTGAATGCCCAATCCTTTCTGTTCTGGTGGACCGTTTTTTCAAGTATTCGCTTTAATGCTCTATTTGTGTTCTCTACTTGCCCATTAGTTTGGGGTGATATGCCGTAGAGAACCTGTGAGGAACATCATACTTCTTCAGTATCTTTTGTATTTGAGCATTGCAAAAGTGGGTTCCTCTGTCACTAATCAATTCCTTGGGAATCCCAAATCGTGCGAAGAGCTCCTTGAGAAAATGAATAACTACCCTTGCATCATTAGTCCTAAAGGCTTGTGCCTCCACCCATTTGGATACATAATCAATGGCAACTAGAGTGAATTCATTTCCTCCAGATGATGAGAAAGGTCCCATGAAATTGATACCCCAAACATCGAATATTTCGCAGACTTGGATATAGTTTTGAGGTGCTTCATCCCTTCTCGAGATGTTTCTCGAACGTTGGCATGCGTCACATGTTTGAACTAACATCTTAACGTCGCGGAAAATAGTAGGACAGTAGAATCCGGCATCGAAAACTTTTTGTGCCGTGACATTTATACCGTGATGCCCCCCAGATGGTCCCGCGTGACACTCTCTCATAATCCGATCAATCTCCTTCCTACAACACAACGTCGAATGATCCGATCGGGACATATATGAATAGGAAGGGCTCGTCCCAAAATAGTATTTCAAGTAGCAGATGAAGAATTTCTTTTATCTTGCCTAGTCATGTAATTCGGTAAGACCCTCTTGGATAGATAGTTAGCATAATCCGCATACCATGGCTAAATATCCTAATAGCCATCAACTGTTCCTCGTGAAAGGAGTCACGAATCTCGTCATAGTCTAATTCCTCTAAGTCCGTGTTTTCCAATTGAGAGATGATCGTGAGAAGATTTTTAGCCCTTGATAACATCAAATAATCACGAATATTAAGTGTCAATTTCCGATAATGCTTTTATTTTATATCATTTATATGGATTTACGCTTGTTTTCCTCTATATTTCACTTTCAGGTAAATTACGAGCATTGGAGCTAAAGAGACGCGGATTTGGAGAGTTTATTGAAGATATATGATAGTATGCTCATTTTGAAGATGTTACGGCGTAACTCTCCTCTCACATTACGTCGTAACAGAAGCGTGGCTTAGAAAACCAATTAAACAGAAGATTACGCCGTAACTCCCTCCTAGGATTACGTCGTAACTAATTAGGTCAAATGAGGTTCCGCGTCGCTGCAAGCTACGACGTAACTAATTCCACAATTACGGCGTAATCACGATTTATTAAAGATACGGCGTAACTCATTCCCGATGTTAAACCGTAACCATCTTTTCCGAGCAAATTACGAAGAAATGGATGTTATGGCGTAACTCTTAACTTAAGTTACGCCAGTAACGGATCCGCCTATAAATACCGCCCAAATTCCATCATTTCGAATCATCCACTTCACACACCAATTCAGAGAACGTGAGTAGAAGGTTGAAGGCAAATCTTAGGGAGCATACAGAGCCACCTCCAAGGGATAAATCACTCCCCTACGATAAGCCTTAGCATTTTATCATTTCTTTACTTTGAATTCATGTATTTCGTAATCTTAAACATTGAATCGATTGTTTTAGTTAATATGAGCGGCTAAGCACCTCTGGTTCTAGCCTAGTTATGATTCCTTAATTGTTTTGTTTATGTTTACATTGCTTCCGTATAATTGTTTCTAGTGTATGCATGCATAGTTTGTTGGTAGCTACCCTTGTTTCAATAGTTTTGAATGGCGGTAGTGGCTAGTTACTTAGGAGATATGACCAACTGACCCTAAGTAGGTAGATTGAGTGGGAAGGGTAAGAATTGACCAACTGACGACCCTTCTTCACTTGTGCGATTTGACTAACTGATCACCCACCGTTTGGATGAACTTAAGAAGTTAGGGATGAGTGTTTAAGATGCTAGCGCCCGGGCACTCATTGTTATGAATCTTGCATGTAGCGGTACTTAATGACTTGGTTTAGGGGACTAAAAACAACTGGACTTTCAAGGGGTCATCCGAGATCTCCGGTAGAAACCATTGCTGATAGGTTAGGACGAACTGACTAAATGCTGTCCTAGCACTTTTACCCCCACTTGAAGCAATTGGAAGTAATTAAACGTGAACTTAACATGATAGGAAGATTAACTAGGTTAGCACACTTCTCCTCTATTGATCACAACCCTCGCCTTTATTTGCTTTCTTTTATTTTCTTGTATTTAGTAGTTAATCATCTTTCAACCTCATAACCAATTAAAATCATGACACCTAGACTTAGTTAAAATCTACACATAGCTCTTGGGACGACCTCGGTTTTACCGAAATACTACACTACACACGATCGGGTACACCGCCTGTTAGTGCATTAGGGTAGACAATAGGTATAACGAGACAATATAAATATTAAAACACCGTCAAGAAAACCGCATCAAGTTTTTGGCGCCACTACCGGGAGTTATATTAGGATTTTCATTAAGTCTCTCATTTTTGTTTTGTTTTAAAATTTTCTCAATTTCTCACGATATCTTTTCAAGTTTCAGCTACCATGGAAGTTGTTAACATTGATGACCTCACTCTTGAAGAATATCTGGCGTTGACAAGAGAAGAACAAGGACCGGGGATCGTTAGGTAGGCCATCGCCGAAGATGCTCAATTCGAGATCAAACCTCAATTTATGAGGGAGTTGCGTGCAAACCCTTTCTCCGGAAGCATTACCGATGATGCTCACGAACATGTGGACAACATGGAATACATTGTCACCTATTCAAAATTCCAAGAGTCTCAAACGATCTTTGTCATGTTACGTGTGTTTCCTATTTCTCTCATCGAGCTGCTAAAAGATGGGTTGATCGACTACCGCCGGATAGTTAACACATGGCCACTCCTAAAAATATTTCATTTAAAGGTACTCTACTCCATCTAGGACTACAAAGCAATTAGAAGAAATCCATAACTTCAAGTAGGAGGGTGATGAAACACTATACCAAGCATGGGAAAGATACAATGAATTATTATACAAGTTCCCACTCACGACCTCAACAAAGAAAAGGTGAATGTCTTTACAAAGGTCTAAACATCTCCTTAAGGCAAATGATCGATTCTCAAAGACAAATACCTGGAATGACTCCAACAATGGCTCTTGAAACTATTAAAAAGATGGCTGACCACTCTCACAAGTGGCACAATGGAGGGACCAATCGAAGTAAGAGTGGAAATATGGAAAGCCTTGCAGCAATAAATAACAAATTAGAGAGTCTTGGAAGGGACATGAAAAAGCTCAAGGAAATGTGCATTCCATACAAGTTGGACGAAACGAACACAATGACACTCTCACTACCAAGGAATGCCCGTCTAAGGAGGAAGTCAAAAGGATTGAAGAAGTAAAATATGGAAGTGGAAGTCCTTTCAACAGATACAATGATAACGGGGCCAGGTACCGAGAAAAATCCCCAGGGTTCTATACTAGAATCAACAATAATCCTCCTAGACCAAGCCTCGAAGAAATAATGCATAAACATATCGAAGAATCTACAAATAAAAGTGATAGACTCAAAGAATGGATGGTCAAGGTAAAAGAAGACACCAACATGAACTTACGGAACCAAGATGCAGCAATTAAAAACCTCGAAACCCAAATTGGTCAATTAGCTAAAAATTTAGAAACCATTAATGACAAAGCCATTGCATGCAAAGCCATATTTGCACAAGATAAACCGAAGGAAGAACAGTGCACCTCTTCTATCACTAATGATCTTTGCGGGATTAACTACTTAAAAGAAGATGACAAATCAAGACGACGAGGACCGCTAAGCCAACTTCATGAGAAGGAAATCTATCAAGAAAGTTTTCTTCTACCATGTACTATTGGTAATCTTAAAATTCCGCTTTGGCTGATTTGAAATTTGGGTAAACCTTATTTCTACTTCATTGTTTGATAAAATAAAACTTACCAATTTAAAAGTAAAACAACAATGTACCTAGGGAGTTGGTTAACAATGTTCTCCTAAAATTGGTAAATTCCTTTTCATATCGATTTTGTGGTTATCGACATGGGGAAACGGAGACTTACAACTTAATTGTTGGAAGGCCTTTTTGGCCACTTGTCGAGCACATATAAAAGTCTTGAAAACAAATTTCTTTGGGAACCAAGGGAATGAATTACTTCAAAGATGAAGGAACAATTGAATCCACGATTGAATTTTCAAAAAGGTTGATGTTGTCAATGTTCCGTCTCTCGACCCGCCTTTATGTTGTAACCTAAGAACTAACAATTGTAGGCAAGATTTTGATAGTTGTGAACAGAACAGAAAAGATTATCCCGATTGGGGCATCTAGGAATCTCCGACCTTAACAAGCATTATCGCATCGCTATAATGATGGAGCATGACGGATCAATGAAAGCATGGCCTCGTGTAACCCTTTTCTTGAATTTTGTGATGAAATATAAAGGTGGAAGAATGGACATGCCTCACGAGATTGATGAGACACTACATGAAATTCGTAAATTTATCCTTGAAGATTGGTACAAGGTAAGATTTGGAGACTCGAACATCAATACGAGATTAATGAAGATGTTAGGTCACTAGTTTTACAACACAAGCATCAATACAAGAAATAGAGAGAGAAGAGATTGGTTGAACACGTTAAAACACACACACACACGCTAAGAGTAGCACGGTTAGGCGTAGAGTGAAAGGAGTGAATAAATGAATAACCAACCCTCAAGTGAGGGTTATACAAGAGTATTTATAAGAGGAAGCTAGGGCAACACTCCTAGTCCCTTCCTTTCTCCTATGGGCTTGGGCCTAAGCTCATGGGCCTTCTACATAAGCTTAAGGTTAATAACAAACATAAAGGCCATATTTAAGCTAACTATTACATATGAATTACTAACACTTGATTTAGGTTTAGGAGTGATTCCAACAATCTCCCCTAAGTGTTGGTGATGAATGAATATTAACGGTGAAGGCTTTGATGTAATAGTAGATTTGACGCCTTCCGACATTCTTTTTCTTGTGAGAAGAATTGCCTTGATTTGAACAATCTCCCAAAGGTAGAGAAATTTTTTCTTTGAACAGCTTTGCTTTGACGTCATCTTTAACTTTGTTCTTTGATCATTGTTCTTTGTGATGGTAGTGATAGTATGTTGTTGTTGTCCGCATCAAGTCCGCTCGAGTCCGCTTTCACGCTCCGGTGTCTCCACGTCATTCTTCAACATGCTCACACGCCTTTAACGATGGATAATAATATCGATGAAGTTCTTTAAGTCTTTAACTTTGTAGATTCTTTGATTTGACGAAGAATCATTCGACTTTTGTGTTGCTTTAAGATAGAACTTCCATTAGTGATGATGTTGGCATGAGCATGTGAAGAATCAGACGATCATTCCGCTCCGAGCTTCCATAAGAAGAAAACATTCAAACGGTTAGTAATAAGCGGATTCCGCACTTACAAGTTTGAACTTCGAGAGTGTTAACAAGATAGTGTGAAAACACAACTCTAATTCTCACAAAGGCCGTTCTCGAACCGGAGTCCCACAAGTGAGATAACGCGATGTATCAAGTACATCTACAGCTCAGATGAGTCACGAGGTACATCAAGCATCACCTCATGATCAGACCGTTTGAGACACACTAAGCGTAATCCACGGGAGTTACCAAGTGACCGCCGTCGGTTGTTTGATGTTGACCCGGCGGAGTTTCCATTCAATCACCGAGGATCACGGTTGTGAACCTCTCATAAATGTTCTCGATGATTGCTAAGATCCGTGAAGGACTCGATAGCGTACCACCGATGTTCTTATTGTTGAACACCAATTGATGAAATGTCAAGTGTACCTAAGAGATCTTTTGATGAATCTCGTGGCTCTAGACTCAATAGTGCGTTTGGTTTTCCCGAGCGGAGACTAGGGAGAGGTCTCCTTCTTCAATACCAAAGAATCTCACGAGAAAGCCAATAGTTTATGTAGGGTTCCTGTGAGAATGAAACAAGATTCTTTTGAGAGAAGCTTGAGTGGCTAAGAAGGTTTAGTGCATAGCGCCATCGGGTCCATGAAGACTTTTAATCTTCAATACCGCGCCACTAAGTGACAACAAGTAGCATATGAATTGAACCCGTGTGTCGCCTCTAAGTTGAATAATTTGAGGGCTATTTCTTTTCACCCTTTTCTTTGCATTTCTTTTAATTCTTCAACTCCTTCTTTCTCCGATTCTCATTTTCTCCTTTTTATAATCATACCTAAGGACTTCTAAGTACTAACTATTTGTGATGTCCTTGGGTAGATCCTCCGGCTCTTATGGATCATAGGACGTTATTCCTAACCTTAATCTCCTTATAACTCCATTGCCATAAAACCATTTTTCATGAAAATATCTCAAAGTGTTTGTGAATGAAAAACATGTTTGAACACTTCAAGAGTTTTAGATTTTCGAAATACTCCCCTCCACATGTGCTTAAGAGTTTTATAGAAATCGCATAGTGAGGAAAGAGCTCGCACTTTGAATTGATCGACTCAAGATAGACAATTCCCGAGGGACACGGTTACGTTGCATAGTTAAAGAGATACATTGTCGACTTTTAGGTGACAACTAGCTCTAATAACTACCTTGAAGGTGTGGACAAACCTCGAAAGGTTGTCAACCACAAAGTTCATGTCTATCAAGAGCTTCTCGAATAGGTACAATTTACTTGGATAATTCTTTTGAAGACAAATCTTTTCAATGTAAGACTGTTCAGATCCCGTCAATTCATGGGTTGAAGTCTTTTCAAACGATGATTCAATAGCAATATCACAACATATTTCTTATCACATATTTTCTCCCCCTCAAAAATGGCATATCAATGTTGTTTTGAAGAAGTGTTGAGAATAAATATGACCATTTTGAGTTTTGTGGGAAAAGTACCACTGAGAACACTTTTGTGAACAAATATTTTAGTCAAATACTCCCCTCAACAAGTGATATAAACGGTTGAGGTTTTGAAAATCATAAGGAAGTACTTGTTCTTTTGAGCAAAACCTTGAAAAATGAAAGGTTTGATAGGTTTTACTCAAAAGTAAGAAGCTTTCGCTCCTTTTATAAGGATTGTGGTAATCAAGCGCACTACGTGGTCCTTTCTTGACAAGAACGGTCAGTACATCGATATGTGCACAAGCCATTGTCATAACTAATCACACATCCAAAATATTATGAAATAGAAGCGCTCAAGGGTACCGGGAAGTCCAAATGATGTTGCTGTGAATGCGAGTATGCTGATAGCCGATGATGTTAATCTCGGTCGACCACCAACAAAGCTTTCCAATGTTCTCGAATCGATCCTTCGATACAACCTTTCATCAATCATTCGGATGATCCTCGCACATCCCTTCGTCCCGAGAGTTCCATCACTTTTGAGACCCTATGCCTTCATATATTGCCTTCAACCGATAAGCCAATCCGTCTCTAACCTTCTTCAAAGTGTGATCCCCAAACTTGTGAAGATCTCTACACGCCATCAAACAATTTCGCTGAAGTTCACCGCGATAAACAACGCCGAATGGTTTGTCGACGAGTGTGTATTGTGGAAGTTGGTTGATGTCGGGAAGATCTAGCCGAGGTGGAGTGAAGTTGACACGAGTCGATATGATTCAACCGCAAGTTGGAGATCTTCTACACTTTCTCGTATGACTATGCTTCGATGAATATTAGCAAGGACTTGATGTATTCACGTTGTACTTCATCGAGAATTGTCTCATGCGTCCTCGCACTTTGGCAAGATACGGATCTTCAATGTCGCTGAGAGACAAATTCGAAAGTCCGCTTCATCGAATGCATAATCTCTTTCGTCTTGTCTTTTGACCACGATATTCTTGAGAAAAGTGTAGTCCCATTTAGACGATAGATCAACATGTTTAATAGCAACGATTCCTTTAGTAATCGAACACTTCATTTTGAGACATCCGAACTTGGCGCACGTAGTAGATTCGCCGCCCGCCAATGGTGAATCCCATACATTGCATCACGGTCATACAATTCCACATTGTTAGAAAACATATGGGTAACCTTTTCCTCGATGGCTATGCGGTTTGAGTATATGGTCACGGAACGGAAGTGTCGAGATGTAGCATATTTCCTTGAATCATCATCGCTGTAGAAGAAATTCCAAGTCTTTATTGAAGAAATAGTGAAATGGAATCTTAGGTCGATCCGTTGGCCAATTGTCGGTAGAGGTTTAGACCACCGGTGTAATATGGAGGATTGTCCTGTTTGGTGAAGTCAATGTTTGCTTCGGGTTGAGCCAATCCATATTGTTAGACATGGCTCGTGCTATATTGTCAAGGTGATACTCAACTTCAATCGCACTTTCCGAGTTTGTCTTTGAGAAGTTGAAATGCTTCATTCTTGATTCGCTTCAACTCGGATTTCGCCATCTTCTTCACACGAATTTTTCTTGCAAGAACTTAGCATGCTCAAATGTATTACCGCTCACCGTTCTTGACCTTCATTTGGATAGGGGTGGAATTAACAAGTGTAGAAAACCATTCAAATTCTTTCGTGTCATCTTCATCTAGCCATGATACGACGTCGACTTTAGGCGCCTTCTTCTTCTTTTCTTAGGCCTAGATGAAGATTCCGTTTCTTAACTTGTTCGGGAGGTGGGTTGTTGTTGGGGCTCACGGAATTCCTCATCATCACCACCCGTATACCAAAGTGATCACCGGTTTTCGAGTCTCGGGTGGTAACTCGTAAGAGTCTTGAGGTTTTCAAGAGAAGAACGAGGAGGAGACCTTTGTTGTCAGAGTCCGTTTGGGTGGAGGTTGCATAGAAGATGATGCATCGACTTCTTTGAGCATTTATGCTCGTTATCCTTATCTTGATCTTTGTCTTCATCGCCTTGACGCGTTTAGGCCTTCACGCCTTCTTCTCGCATGCCGACCTGAGTTGGATATTCCAAAGAATGCTTCAAACAATTTAGCTTCGGGAGGCAAACATTGCAGCATTTATGCGTTCGACATTTGAGCTACTAGCCGTTCACCAATTCATCATCCGAGAAAATTTGTTGGTCATCCGAGAATATTATGGGTTCACCAATTCATCAACTTTGGATTGATTGATGCTCACATTCATTGGAGATGATTTCATGGTTTGCTTGGCCGTAAGAGATTAGGATAGAGTTGTTTGGTATACATCTCCTTTGTTAGTTTAGGAACAACGTCAAGAAGGAACTTGTGAGTGTATCCTTTGATCATCTCGTCCATTTTCCTTGAAGATCATCTTTCATGAGCTTTTCGGACATACTCCCTTTCAACTTTCATCTCGTCATTCTCGCCATGAAGATATCAGATTCGATTAAAAGAAATTCATCTTCCTGTAGAGCATGTCTTTCTTTTCGACTTGTTTGACAACATTTACAATTCTTTTATGAGTATGAGAAATCCAAGATCTAGTTGGCTTCTTCACCGATTTGGATGTTGATTTGGTTGATCTTTTGATGGTGGTGGTGAGGAATGAGAAGATGAACCGATGATGATGAGATGTGAGGAGACTCCGGTCCTTTGGTGGTTCGTAAGTTTTCTCCTTAGACCGTGACGGACTGCCAAGAAGAAACTTTTCATAATCAAAATCTTCATCATTTCGCACTTAGTTTCTTCATCGCCTTTATCTTTCTCGCACTTCTCAAGATTGGTTCCTCAATGTCAAACTTAATAGACTCCTCATGTTGCTTTTGTTGTTGCTCAAGAGTGGTGGCACCAGCCCCTTATCGGGTCGATTAACCGCATCGTGATCCGTGTAGGTTGAACTTCACCACTTGACCCTCCGGGCCACCCATTTGATCTTTGGCAAATTTCTCCGCAACTTGTTGGAGTCTAACAAATTTGAATTTACTCCTCAGTAATCGCCCCTGTGGCTCTTCTTCCGAGCTTTCCTCTTCATAAGGCACAAGTACCGAGTCTTCCCTTTTCCTTGGATAGTCGGTGGATCGGGAGGTTTTGCTCATCAAGGAGGTGCTTGATTCCAGATTCGAGAGTAAGACCTCTTCATCCGATTGTGTATCTTCGAGCTTTCGTCCACTAGCTTTCTTTGTGGTTCAAGCTTTGAATGGGAATAGGACCAGCTTCCTTGAAGGAGCAGTCTTTTACGAGGAGGATTCCTCTTGGGAACTTCCTATGACTTTCAATGCTTAAAGATTTCCCGACCGCCTCTTCCGGTTCTCCATAGGTGTTCCGAAGACTTCTCATCGAGATGACCAACTTTGCCTACTTTAGCCGCCTCCGCATACCTTTTGTATGTGTAGAGCTTTTTGATTTTGTCGACGTAAGGTGATCGTGTAACACAACACCTGTTTCTTTGTTGTCGATTCCTTGATTCGATCGATAGAATAGGCTCGCATAACATATCATGATTGTTGGGGTCATTGAGCCTCTTGGGAATATCGTGATGAAGCCCAAGTGCTCTCGGATCAACATTTTAGTGTATCCGACATAGGAATTTTGAGCCAAGCTTTTGAGAAATGACATCATGTCATTCCATATCGAGCTTCCAGCTCGATGTGCTTCATGTTGATTAATGACCAAAGATTTGCAGTTCCATGAGCTTGGGATGCTCATAGCCACTATCACGACCAGAGACATATTTGGTGATGATGATGTAGAGAGTTCTCCACGGTTGAGGAATGTTCTTAAGTTCCACATGAGAATGCTTAGAGATAGTTCCAAGCTTCATCATAGCCAATATCAATCAAGAATTGTAAAATTGTCTCTTCAAAAGTGTGGCATAGAAGTCGGTTGGCTCGATGTCGGGATGAGAAGAACAGCCCGTAAGTCCGTATGTGTGATGGTGACTGTTTGTGATTGAGCATCACCATCACCGCACTTTGACCTTTGACCTTTGCATTGAATTTCAAAATTGGTGAATGTAGATCTCGGTATTGTAGCGTAATGTGAGAGCATATTTCGTAAGGATGATTCTTTAGAATATCCACAGAAGAATCAAGAAGATTTCGAACATGTGATGGTTTCAAAGTCAACCCAAGGTTGTTCTTTCCAATCTTCCTGAGAGCCATTAGGAAGATATCGCCATTGTGAGAACATCCGGTGCATCCAAATTCATTTGAGCGACCATGTCGTGATCTCGAAATAACATTAGCCAAAAGAACCAACATATCGAAAGACATTATGTTAGTCAACGAAGGTTTTATTGTCTAATTATTGAATGTACAATGTCAATGATTGTTACGAGTCCAAAGTCACTTGTTTGTCCAATAGTCCAATGACGCCGTGATAAGTTTCGTGAGTTAGTTAACTTTAAGTTTTAAAGTTTATGTTATCACTTATTTTTCACAACATATTAAACGCTTAAGCTTATTAGTGACATTATTGGTTTTGTGACGTTATGATTTATTTATTTACAAGTTTGCACGCGTAACAATTCATAATGAAGGTTTGATCAAGGCTTATGCATAGAAATGGTAGCTTATGCGTAAACAGATAAATATACGCCAGAGACGCAAGCTTATGCGTAGGATCCTTACTTACGCGTAAGAAATATTACGCCAGAGGAAAAGGGACCTTATGCGTAAAGCTTACGCCAGAGGCGAATATAAACCCCACGTGTAAGGCTTACTCGTAAGAGTAGACCTTATGCGAGAGGTCATCACACGCATATCCTTCATAGGATACGATAGTCCCGTAGAACCTTTGCCAGAACGCCACGCGAAGATTTCTCTTACGCATAACCTTCTACGTGAAGGTGATCCTTATGCGAGATTGCTAATGACCTTGATTCTCGAATTTTACGAGTAGCAAGCCCGAAATAACATCATCATATCATCAATCTTAGCACATATATTCATTTTAAAATGGATCATGGCATGAAACTCATCAAACAGCTTTTAAGCGTAAGAAAACTTATGCGTAGAACTTAAACCCTAGTTTCAAGAATTACGCTTAAGAAATCTAGCCATGGAATTTGCACCAAAGTTTTTCGGTAAGTCTAAGATGCCTATTGAGTTGTTTAGCCAAGTTTTAACATCAAATATGTCAAGAATCAAAAGTACCCAAACCGTATGAATATAAACCCTAAATTCCAATTAATGAACAATTAGTGTTTCGAGTGATATCTTTGCTTAGATATGATCAATTCATCTTGACAACAACCTATTACAACAATCTTTATTACCAAAACGTTCACATTTGAAAATACCCAAAATAACTCATGAACCCTAATTTTCAAAAACAATCAATTCGTGTTTCGGGTGGATTTTGAGGATAAACATAGTATCATTGAAGTTATTGAAACGTTTTGACACACTTATTTTAACCACAAACACATAAACAAGATTATGTGTTCATACGCATAGAACACATAATCATTCATATATGTTAATATTTAACCGTTGGTTTCGCATGAAATTCAAAACCATTGTTGTAATAACGTTAAGATTATAAAACCACTTACAATATGAAGATCAAAACACGGATTTGAAGAATGAATTATTAGGCGTAGGATTTGTTTGGTTAGTGTAATAAATGTGAAGATGAAAAGTTAGGTGGGAAGTTTTATTAAAATAACTTTAAGCTTTTGACGCTTTAGTTCCTCCACCTTTTCCATTTTCATCCAAAGCCTTTTAACTTCCATTTTGGTTACCAAATGATAGAATTTTAGGAAGAAACTTGATGACACTCCCCTCGATTTAAGAAATAATGAAAGGTTATAAATTTTAGTCCGAGGAGTGTCATGAACCGTAAAATGTGACCACCATTTTAAAGAATCAACCGGGATAGGATAACATGCAAGTACACGGGTGTTTTGAAACAATTAATATTTATTTTTCCCCTCAACATTTGATCGAAAAAATATCAATTTTGAAAGATTAAAGTGTTGACGAAGAAATGTATTTGCCATGTTGAAAGAAAAATAGATAAAAGAATATTTTTGTTGTTTTATCGTGTTTTATATTTTGTATTTTGTTTTGAAAAATATTTACAAAAGAGATTTTGGTGTTTGATGTGTTTTTAAGACTGCTTTTAGAGGTCATCTAGTTCCTCTTGAGTCAAACACCTCATACCAATCCGTGGACCAACTCATTAAACCTAGCGGGAGGCAAGGCTTTGGTGAGTAGATATGCCAATTGGTATTCTGCACTCCACAAATTATAATTCAATTGTACCTGCTCTACATGGTCCTTGATGAAATGATAGCGAAGATCAATGTGCTTTGATTTCGAATGTCGAACCGAGTTGCACGAGATCGCAATGGCACCGATTGTCGCAAGACATCGAGGATTACATCAAACACGTAACCATAGTCTTTGAGTTGTGTTCTCATCCGATGACTTGAGCACAACACGCGACATTGCTACATATTTCGCCTTGTTGATGACAACGAATGTACAATCTTGCTTCTTCGATTGCCAAGACATCGCTTATCACCAAGAAATTGTAGTGCTCAAGTACTTTTCCATGAATCTAAGCATCCCGCGTGATCAAGATCTAAAAGGCGATTAGTTCAAAACCGTAATCCTTCGGATACCGTGATCCCCAAATTAATGGTTCCTTGATGTATCGGAGGATTGTTTTAGCCTCGAGATAGGTGGGTTTCAGCTGGTCTTGACCGATAACGGAGCAGAGATAAACGGCAAAGACAATGTCGTCGGCTAGTTGTTAGATACATGAGAGACCCAATAATACTTCGGTATTTGGTAGGGTCCACTAATTTCCCATGTAAATCGTCTAGCTTCTTGGTATGAGTCATTGGTGTGGCATAGGTGTCACGGTGTTTTCATTCCAAATTTGTTTAACAATTCAAGGGCATATTTGGAATGACTCAAGAAAATACCACGGGTGATTGATGAACTTGCAATCCTAGAAAGAACGTAAGTTCACCCATCATGGACATTTCAAAAATTTCTTCATTAGTTTTGCAAAAGCGATTGAATACTTTTTATGCGTAGACCCAAAATGATGTCATCCACGTAAATTTGAACAATTAAGATATGTGCCCGTGATATTGTATAAAAGAGTAGGGTCGACCGAACCTTTGGTGAAATTATTAGCAATGAGGAAAGATGATAGCTTATCGTACCATGCCCGAGGAGCTTGTTTGAGACCATAAAGAGCTTTGTTCGTTTGTAGACATGGTTCGGGAACTCGGGATCAACGAATCCTTCCGGTTGGCCGACATAAACCATTTATTTAAGTTGTCCGTTGAGAAACGCAGCTTTGACATCCATCCGAAAGACCGTCATATTCATATGAGCCGCGAACGCGAGAAATATCCGAACAACCTCAAGACGAGCAACCGGAGCAAAAGATTCTTCAAAGTCTATTCCTCTTCCCGACGATAACCCTTAGCAACTAGACGTGACTTGTTTCGGATTACGCCCTTCAAAGATCCAATTTGTTTTTCCAATCCATTTGAGACCAATGACATAGACCCCTATTGGTCGTTCAACCGCTCCCATACTTCAAGACGCTTGAATTGGTTGAGTTCTTCTTGCATGGATTCAATCCATTGTCTTTTGTCATTGCGCCTTTAATGTTTTTAGGCTCGATTGGCAGATAGTGAGTGCATAAATGCAATGTTCACCATCCGTGCGAAGACGTTGTCTCGTAACGATCGGTTGATTCGGGTTGCCAATAATATTAGCCGAGGATGGTCTTTTGTCCATCGATGTGTAGAGGTTGATGTTGGTATACATTGTGTAGATTCCGAGGATTCAAATGGTTTGTTGATGATTCCCAGACATCGTGCAGCAGATGTCATTAGCAAACGGGTTAAAGAACGATTTGGATCAAAATATGCAGTGGGGTACTTCATTAAGAATATCATCACTAGATCATCATTGTTGGAAGTGGTTTGTTCAACTGTTGTGGTGGAGTCAATCGGTGGTGCTTCTTCAACAAGAGTTGTTGTAGTAGGTGTATCGTATAAGAGTAGTATCGGGTTGAGCAATGAAACAACGGATACACCTAAGCACGCTCATCAATATCGCCACCGAACAGAGGAGCAAATAACCTTTCCATTTGTTGACGAGTGAGTGGGGCTTTGTTCGGTGATGATGGGTTTTGGGGAAGTTTAAGCGGTTATGACCGGTTCCAAGTCATATACTCGTAAGCCATTTACGTAAGTTCATCAAAATGAGCATGAATCGCTTCCATAACCTCGCTTTGTACGACGATTCCGCATCCGATAACCTTTAGAATTCTCACAATATCCAATAAAGACGCCAATGTCGACTTTGGCTTTGAGCTTTCCAAAATCATCACGATCATTATTCGGATAGCATAGGGATCCAAATACATGAAAGTGTTTGAGATTTGGTTTATGGTTGTGGAGAAGCTCAAAAGGTATTTTGTTGTGGCGTTTAGTAATCATAGAACGGTTTTGAGTATAGCATGCAGAGATACAACTTCGCCCATAAGTAACCGGAAGTTTAGCATTGATTAACATTGTTCTGCAGCTTCCACTAACGCTCGGTTTCGTCTTTCAACAACTCCGCTTTGTTCTCGTGTTCGTGCAATAGATGTCGATGCTCAATTCCTACTTTCTCATAAAATTCACGAAGGGTTTGGTTAACAAATTCGGTTCCTTTGTCTGCTCGATTTGGCGGACGGTGTTCCGAGTCGAACTTGAATTTTCGTGAGAAAGGTGATGATCATTTGTGGAGCTTGGTCTTTGCTTTGAAGAAAGTAGACCCAAGTCCATCGTGAATAGTCATCAACAATTACTAAGATGTAGCGTTTGCCATTGATCGCTTGCACACGCATCGGGCCACACAAATCCATGTGAAGAAGATGAAGCACATGTCGAGAGTCGTGTTCCACCTTTGAAGGAAAATGAGCACGAGTGCTTTTCCCTTGTTCAAGTCGAGCAAAGGTGATCTTTAGAATACCGGAATCGTGGGAGACCTTCAACTAGTTTGTGTCGAGCAAGATTGGTTATAGTTTGGAAGTTTAAATGTGAGAGACGACGGTGCCATAGCCGTGGATTTTGTTGATGTTGCCTTTGAAAGTAAGCGATGGGAGATGAAGCAACCATGTCTTTCATAGAGATAGTATAAAGACTTGAGTTACGCGAGCGGACATAAGGTCGCTTCCTTGTAGATCACAAATGAAACAAGATTTCTCCCTAAAGCAACCTCCAAATCTCCATCACGTAACCGACCTCATCGAAAATAGATTGTGACCGAGGCCTTCCACATAATAAACCCCGCTAATTTTGATGTTCCCATTGATATAGTCTCCGTAGCCCATGATAGCTACGCAAGTGATCATTCCCGAATCGACAAAGCCAATGAACTTTGCAATAAAGTTTGATAACAGTTTAAGGTTGCTCGTCATGTGTCGGGAACATCCGCTATCAACAATCCAGAGAATGATATGTATCACCGCATCACACACACGGACGACACGGATGGAATAGAAGTAGATTTGGAACCCGAAATGTTAGAGGGTTCCGGAGCGCTTATAGTAGACATACACACATCAATAACTTTAGGCATCCATTTAAATCCTAGTGTGTTATATATCCATTTCGCCATCTATAACTACTATTTGCTTTAGTCTTAGTGAAAGCACTAGGTGGTACTACATTCTTAAGAGGTAAAATTGAGCTACAGGACAACAATGGTTGCCTTAGAATCTAAAGAGGCGGTCTACCAAGCACAAACTTAGAATGATTAGTGGGCCTAGAGGTATTTCGGTTCTTAGGATTCCGTAAACGAGAGATTATAGCTTTAGCAACACATTTGTCATGACAATCGAATTCATACTTTTACGACAAATAACACAAGGTGCATCGATCAATATCAAAAGTACTTAAAGGTTTAGCATTCGTTACATCACTATTTCTATTACATTTGCCGACGCAATATCTATAGTGGAAGCAACGTGAGTCTTATTCATAGTCCTAGGGTGTTCTTCTACTTTAGCATTCCTTATTGATCTTTTCTTAGGTCGCAACTTCCTATTCTTCGATGTAGTGCTCCTAAGTCGTGAAGTGCGGACGCTTGGAAAAGACGCAACTATTCTGTTTCAGAGAAGGAAGCACGTTAGCAACTTGTGTTTTGGCGAAGGCATTCTAGGTTCATGATTACTAAGTGTTACATGTGCTAATCTCTTAATGATGGTTGGCAAAGTTGTTCATACTTTCCTAACATTTCTCTTAACTTAGAGATAGTGTGAATCAAATCTTGATTTCGTAACTAATATTACCAAAGAAAATTCATTACTTCTCTAGTGTGTACAAGATAATGATCAAGTTCGTTTGATGCATCATCACGAGTCTTTTAAGTAAATCATATATGACACCATATTCTGCTTAACTTTTACAAGTTCTTGTTCATATTTTGAGATTTTACATTTCAAAGACACGCTTTGATCATCCAGTTGCTCAATTTTAGGATCAAGATTTTGCACGAATCGAGCGATTTTGTTTTGAAAACAAGTTGTTGATTGTGAATATCTTTTGACACCAATTAAGACGACGCTTTGCATTGGAAAGTTCTTTAGTCAATCGCTCATTTTCAACTTTTAAAGACTCGATCCGATGCACATTATCAAGATTCTCAACAGCTAACACGAGTCAACAAGATCAACAGAGATATAATCGATGCATATGACACGTAATTCAATAACACAACATTATGGATATCAACAAGATAACATCATTCAAGAGTCGATCAACATCTTTTCTCAACATTTTCTTTTACGCTTAGTATTAGAAATAGATGTTTCGCTTTATCGAAAATGACCTTCATCACTCCAAGTTCCTTATGAAAGTCCCGCTCCCAAGACAATGCACAATTTTTCAAAATTTTAACATTTTGTAAAATATTTTTCCGAAAAATGTCTCTTTGTTCTCGCCAGAGGCGATTGAAAATGTTGAACTTTGATTTCGTAATGATATTCTATCTCATGTTGTAAAGTTTTGAGGTCACCATGAAAATGTCAAAATATCTAAGAATTTTGCGATTTTCGTGTTTTGAGTTTACTTTCGATGGAAGGTAAAGGACCATAAATTTGTGCATAATCGGTTGGGGATTAACATTAGAAGACTCAAACGCTTTTATGATAACCCTTGGTGTGTTAGAAGAATCCGTTGGTGTGACGAAAGTGACCGTTTTGAGTAATTAAAAGGTTTGTTGTAAACAACAGCTTAATTTTGATCGACTCGCCTTCTTACGATCTAATTCCTCTTGACGATGATATTCAACAACACTCATAATGTAATTATCAATTTTATATTCCGCCTCGAAACTTCGTGATTTGGTTTGAATGCTTTGGTTGAAAGTTTAGGTTTGTAATAGCAAGATTCGGTCCATATCCATTTGGATTGGGTTTTAAAGTAAACTTTTCAATAGCGCCATCGACTCACCATGTTTGTAAACAACAGCTTTAAACTCTTTAAGTTTGTGTTGCAAGTCGATAATTTCTTCAAGATGATCATCTATTCGCTTTGTTGAATGCTTTTTGTATGCAGAGAACTGTTTTGACAAGTTAACAACTCACTTTAGCTTTTGATTTTCCAAGGTGAGAGCGTTAATTTACTTTTTATGTTCATGTTTGATTGTTCTATTTCGCATAACAAAGCATTCTTCAAGCGGCTAGATCACGATATGTCTCTAAATATTTTTCGCTTTGATGAGATTTAGCAAATGCGGCTTCAAAACCTTTTTCACGGTTTTCTTGAGTTTTGAAAAGTTGAGTTGCATTTTAAACATTCAAAATCCTTGGTTAATAAATGCATTTTACTTTTTAAGTCCCGATTTAATGCACAACATTCTTCAATTTGGGATTGTCGGTCCGTAAGTAAGAGAGCAAGATCCGATGAGGCAAAAGTTCGGCTTGTTCAACGGAGTCACAACATGATCATTATTTAGATCCTCAGTATAACCACGGAGTCAATTTGATTATCAAAGGAAACCATAAGGTCATCTTGATAATCAAATGTAACTACGGGTCTAATTGAAAATCGTCGGAATGAGATGTAGATGACTCATTTTGAACATTCCGAGCCTTGCGGATTCGGATGTTGGCGGAGATATTAGATCGTAGATAAATATGGTTTGTTCGGTACCGAGACAAGCCATCGTGTCATACACTGGGCCTGTGTCACTCATGTGTAACTCATGCATATTAGCCATCAACATAATAAATGCATTGGCCTCGCAAGTCCTCCATATCATCATCTCGAGTCTCAGATCCGCCATAAAACTATGTTCTTTGTCCGTGAGAGTTCCACCAACTTCATCCTTAAGAGCCAAAAGAAGAGCCTCTTTGTGATAAGCACGCCCTAGTCCTTGGCTTTGGGCATGCATTAGCCAGTGTCCTTCTCATTGTAGTTGTAGCATCAAGACCATTCAACCCATTCTCGAGCATTTCCTGCTCCACCACTTGAGCTATGTTGTTATTCCTACCCATAGCATTAAACCCTTGACCACCGCCCATCTGACGACCATAACCACGATTCTGAACTTCAACTCGTCCATTGTTCACAACAGCCTGATTTCGTGTGTTGGATGAGGAACGAATACGATTGTTAGATTTGTTGGTATAACGGCTAAAAGCATTAGCAATCATAACAAATCCTTGTTGCAATGCTTTGAACGGATCGGATTCCTCATTAGCTTCACTGACAAATGCTTGAGCATTGTTGTTGTTGTATGGAACCAATTGATTATGTTGAGATTGTTGTGATTGATCATTTGGTGTGATAGTGGCAGTTGGTTGAGTTGCTTGTTGAGGAGGATAACTGCTTTGAGCATACAAGGCAAGTTGTTGATTTTCCGGATGTGCAGTGAAGCAATTTGAGCACGGAGAATCCTTTCCTATCAACTTCCTTTTCATGAGGCTTCAAATAATCGTACAACAATCCGTATGTAGAATGATGCATGTTCTTCGCTTGACGGAGAAAATGACATACTTCTCCCATTCAGACCAAGACTACTCAGAACTTAGTATTAACCGCAATTCTTGGCATGATGATGTTGTGTTTATCCAAATCATTGATGATGTCTCGAGAATCGATGATGATAAGACTCTAGTGTCTCCGTGTTCAATCAAGAAGTGTTCATAAGCCAAGTAAATTTTGGATTCCATATCCTCCCGATTGAGTGCAGATCCTTCCATAAGTAGATGAATGTGTTCCCACATTGCCTTTGCGCCTTTTGAGCATCAACACTTCAAGAATTGGGTTTGGTAATCCTAAAAGGATATATTGCATTGCAAGCTCATCACTTCATAGTGTAGAAGTTCTTCGGATTCGTCTGCAATAAAGAGCAATGTTTGATTGTTCATCCTCGTGGATTAGCATTTGGATCTCCGGCACAATGACAAGAGGCATCCGAAATGGACCTTCCAAGATAACCTTCTTTAAGAACTTTCCATGTGGCTTCTTCGGATCACAAAACCTAAAGAACCTAATTACCCATTGATCGTAGTTTCGGAGTGAGCATTGGAGGTCTATCAAGTGATCCACCTCATGAATTGATTGTTGGTCGCTTAAAGCTTCACACATCTTTGCAAACCAAGTGGGTTCCTTCATAGTGTTCCTTGATGGATGTTGATTGAAATCGTTTATGTAGGGTTGAACTTGAAGACTTGATGGTGTTTGAACCATTTGTGGTGGAGGAATTACTCCAAGTTGTGGAGTATGTTGTTGATTAAATTGTTGTTGATAAATTGCTTGTTGTTGATTCCATTGTTGATGTTGTGGACTTAGTTGTTGTTGTCAGTGAGAATAAGTGTAAGGCAAATAGTTAGAGTATGGTGGTTGTGACATGTTGAAAACTTGTGTTGGTAAAAATGGATCTTTGTAGTCGAATGAACCTTTGTTGATGAAGAATCCTTAGGCGAGAAATCACAATAAACCAAGTAACACTTATGCGTAAAACACCAAAGTTACGCGTAACAAGAAGAGTTACTGGCGAGAATTAGCTTACGCGTAAGTGTGGAAAAAGCACTAAAGTTATGCAAAACAGAAGTTAGGCGAGAAAACTTAGGCGAGGATTACCTTATGCGTAAGATTTTCAACGCATAAGATGAATCTTATGCATTATTTTTATGCGTAAGCTTATTTAGGGTTTTATTTCAAATGATCTTTTACACTATCACAAAGGCAAAAGATATCCAAAGTCGACGTATTTTCAGGCTTATCCAAGCAAGAAAACACGGAGTAAGCCACAAAACTGAAGATCAAACCAAGGATAAAGTTACGCGTAAAACTAGGGTTTTGATACGCGTAGCTTTACTCGTAAAATTGATTTTGCCCAAAGATGTTTCTAAACCAGATTTTTGTGATGAGATAGCTTCAATATCACCAAAATAACACAAGAGTGTGAAATTTGATGATCCAAAACATAAAAACAGTTACGCGTAGGATGAAACCCTTGTACAAAACCAAGCTTAAAAACGATGATCCACGCATAAAGGTTGAAACTTTTTGCCAAAAACAGTTATTTTAACACCTTAAAACATTGAAAGTACAAGAATCTTGGATTCAAACGTGTAAAAATGTGTTTTAAGCGAAACAAAGTATCAAACCACGTTATGTTCTACGCAGAAGACCAAAACCCACAAAAACAACGAACACGATTCACCCAACTATTTGGCGATTGATACCATCGTTAGGTCACTAGTTTTACAACACAAGCATCAATACAAGAAATAGAGAGGAGAAGAGATTGGTTGAACACGTTAAACACACACACACACGTTAAGAGTAGCACGGTTAGGCGTAGAGTGAAAGAGAGTTAATAAAATGAACAACCAACCCTCAAGTGAGGGTTATTACATAGTATTTATAGGAGGGAAGCTAGGGCAACACTCCTAGTCCCTTCCTTTCTCCTATGGGCTTGGGCCTATGCTCATGGGCCTTCTACATAAGCTTAAGGCTAATAACAAACATAAAGGCCATAATTAAGCTAACTATTACATATGAATCACTAACACTTGATTTAGGTTTAGGAGTGATTCCAACAAGAGACACGACATAAAGTTTGGAAATCTATCCTTTGAAGATTGGTACAAGGTGAGATTTGGAGACTTGAACATCAATACAGATTAATGAAAAACGCGATTACAATGAATATCACCTCATTGATAAATTTACCAATGATGAAAGATCAAACATAAGTGCTACGATTGAGATCCCATAATTGAAGACTTATTTACTATGGAAAGTCATTCAATGAGTGGCTCTTGCAAAGTTTGGTACATGTAACATCGGCAACACAACCGTAAAAAGAGTTTTTGTCGAATGGATGAACGATTGCCGCCAAGTAACGGAGGAAGTTGGCCTTAGTCCAAAGACCACCATAAAGCCCCAAGGCTTTGAGTCTAACTTAAAGAATTGTAAATAAAGAAAAGTGCTCTTTTGAGACAATCCAATTATTCCTTTAATTTTTTTATTTCCATTTCTATTGGTTTTGTGTTTTTAACCAATTTTACAAAAAACGGAGAAAGTTGTTGCAACATGCCGAACGGGACATGATCGTCCATAGTTATGGATAACTCATTCTTATGGTTACGCCAGAACATACTTTTTGTAGTAGTTCTTACTAGAGCATTACCAATTACGGCGTAATCCCATGCAATGGTTACGCCGTAGCTACACCTCGTAGCGTCTATCTGGGTTTTGCAATAATTATGGCGTAACTCCTTATATGGGTTATGACGTAACTATCCTCTATAACACTTCTTTCTTTTAAACACAATAACCTTGTATTAGTTTTTAAATGAACTTTGTGGGTATGTTCCTGAAGCCCTCACGAGACTACACTCTTCCACTGGGACACCAAGTGGTTTAAAAGTCTTGTTTCATACGCTAAATGCAACCGTGATTCCTACAAAAGTAAGTTAGGTTTGTTTTCATTTTTATTTTTCTTTTTTTAAGAATTATGCTTGTCGGTAGTGTGATTTCGTGGATTGAAGTTTGCTCGTGGATGCTTATGCGAAGGCACGATTCTTTTGTGGGCCTTCTTTCTTTTGGAGTAAATTTCGGGAAGTTCTCGCCTAATTCTACTTTTCTCTTCACCTTTATTTAACGCTTAGTACAAAAGACACTTTGTACATTTCAAGTGGGGGACGGAGTAGAATTATCTCTTGAACTTTATTTTGCCTTTGTTTTCTAGTTTATTTTGAAAAATTATGCCATTTTTAAAATTTTGACATGTTTTTCTTAACCTAACTAGATTAGACCTTAGCCGATCACATTATAACCCTTGATATTATATGGTGAGATTAGCCTTATCCGCTTCCAATTTTTTACCCCAAATCCACCTTTGATTATGAGTGTCTGCGGTAGCTTGTAAACTTTAGAACTTGGCCTTTGCATCATTTCGAGACCATAGACGAGATATGTTGAGTTAGCTCGATGTATTTGGACTTTTTAGTTTAAGAAGGCAATATTATAGGATTATCACCCAAATAGCCTATCATTGTGTGTCTATCGATTAGTTTCCTAGTGACGAGTGTCTAAATACTCATCATTTTGTACCATTTAAACCGCAAAAACATCCGAAAACACCTGTAAATGCATCAAAATGATAAAATATCACAAATAAGTGTTTTATGTGTTTTAAATGCAAAACATCAAAATCGTGAAAACGATAAAGTTTGCATAATTGGCGCTTTAGTCCCCAAGTTTCAAAAGTTGTCAAAACAATTCCCGGTAAATCTAAATAAAGAAAATATCATTTTGAGTCCCTAGGATTCCTAAGTTGTCAAAATTGGTCCTTGAAACTTAAAATTACAAATTTACAACTTAGGTCCCCGAACTTTGAATTTGGCAAAATAGTCCTTGAAAATCAAAATGTCAAATCCAGTCCTTGTACTATTAAAGGTTGTCGGTTTAGTCCTTGTGACATGTTTGGAAAATTATGATTTGGTCCTCTAAGTTTGGCGAATTACAAATTGGTCCTTGCATTAATAAGCTTAAACTATGACCCTTTACATTTTTGACCGCCACTACCCATTCGACCCCTTTTCCTCGCTTTGGACCCCCTGTGTCAAACCCTACCAAACTCTCCTTTCCCACCATACACCGTGTTTCCTTCTTCCCACCGGACCAATACCGCAACCCTCTCCCATCACCCACTCCTTATCCCAACATCTCTCACCACTCATCATAACCCCTACAATCCACCCCCTAGTGCTAGTTTTCTAACCCACAAGTTGAAATAACCACTTCCCGCCAAAATGAAAAATGGCCAAACACCCTAAACTCTCTCATTGGCCAAAATAAGAGGTGGGATCTCGCTCTAAGGACACGTAAGACTTTTGGGTGCTTAAAAGAGGAAGAAGGAGCAAGAGAAGGAGTAGTTTTAGTTTTAAAATTTCCTTATGTCGCTTTTTATTATTAATGTATTAGATTAATCTTAAAGTCGTAAGTTTTGTTTCAAGTGTTAAACTCAAGTTATTATTGCAAGATAATCAAGTTTTAAACAAAGGATTCCAAGGTTTTATGTAATTTCATCTTATTGTGTTAACTGTTGAAAATTTTAGTTTCTATCTCAATACTTCAAGCTTCATATAGCTTATTTTCAAGTTTATATAAGCTTATATAAGCTTTTCATAGCTTTTATAGCTTATAGTCAAGTTTCCACCATTTTGAAACTTGGTCAATAAAAGTCAACATGGGTGAAAATTGAAGCGTAAAGGCAATGGGTTGATTCACCATGGATGCGGGTTGTTTTGTAGCGGTGGGTTGGTATAAATAGGTTAGAGATCCTTTGGTTACTGTTTGCATGCCATTGTGGCTTGGGACAAATTGTAAGTCATTTTAAGTTCTATCTTGCATAATCTGTATTTATAGAATAAACAAGCTCAAACATGTTTAATCAGATGTGTTTAGGTCTATATAAGTTAGTTTGATCATAAATATAAGTAGGTTCATGGTTAAAATCTGTTTTGAGCTCAAATCAAGTTATAAAGGAGTGTTTGGTTAAGCTTATGTTTCTGTCTTTTAAGCTTGTGCAGTGGTTCAATTCTATTAGCTCATGTTTGTTAAGTAAATTTGAACTCAATTGAGTCAATATTTGGTGCCTGCAACAATTTAAGTCAACATTTCACCTTAATCTGTCTCACTGTTAACTGTGGTGATTTTTGGATTTGCAAATCAATGATTTGTGTTTAAAAGTCTTCAACTTTACTTGCATTGTGTCCATTACACCTTATAACATCAATCTCAGTCTTAAAATTGGATCCAAAGTTGGAAAAAGTCAAAGTTAATCATTTCTTCAAAAGTCAAAAAAATCCAAAAACCTGTTTTTAAGCCAACTACAAGGAATTTTCTTGGCTTCATCTTCAAGCCAAATTTAATGAGATTTGTTGTTTTAGAAAGTTCAACTGGTACCCTTACTTATAAGCATTTTTGTGGATTTTTGTCATATTTCTATAAGCTTCAAACAAGCTTGTGAAGTGGTACCTGCTTCCCATGCTCCACTGTCTCAGATCATACTGAGATTTTTCTCAGATTGTGCAGCTTATGCACAGGGCTCAAAGGAGCTTCTTATGGTCTGAATTTTGGTACAATTAATCTCAGCCAGGTCTACTTTAAGTTGCAAGTTGTAGTTTTTAGTTTAAGCTTATTGATAAGCCTGTGCTTGTGCTTAAACTTGCTACTCAGAACTGTTTTTAAGCAAACACTCATAATCATCAAATCTGTGCTTAACTGCAAATCAGAGGTCTTGGGTTGTTAAAACTCATTGCAATTTGGTTAATTTAGCTTATTAGAACTTCATTATCAATTTGGTAGCCTTTGGATTACATTTGCTTAATCAAGTGCTTATTTCAATAAGCACTTCCATAGCAGTTTCAAATTCATCCACATAAGCACCTATTTTTCCATTTTTCTTATATTCCTAATATAATTTTAGACTTTTCCTGTAATTTTCAGATTTTTCTAAGTTGTTTTGCTATTTTTCTTAATTTAAATTAGTTTTTAAGCATTTTTAATTAGCTTTAAATACAAAAATTCGTAAAAGGTTTAAAAAATAAGTTTTATTTTTCTTAGGTTTAGATAAATATAAAAAGTAAAAAAGTAATTTTCCATATTTTCATAGTTTATTTTGTAATTTTAGTAATTTAATTAGTTTTAATAGTTTAATATTTATAAAAATCCAAAAATAATCGTAAAAATACAAAATAGTTTTGAAAATTCTAGTTTGATATTTTAGACTTTTCCATTTCATAATTTCATTTTTCTAGCTTTGTTTCCTAATTTCTTGTAATTTAGGTTATTATTAATTAGTTAAAATAGTTTTTAATTAATAATAATTAGATAATTAGTTGTAAAATTAATTTTCTTTTCTAATAATTTTATTTTATCATTAGGTTTATAAAATATCATTTTCATATTTTAGGGTTAATATTGTGTAAGTTTCACGTTTTTGTTTGACGTCACGTAGTTTTTAATTAAGTTTTATTAAAACAAAAGAACAAAACATCATTTTAATAATAGTGATAGCGTTTATTTAATAGATTTTATCTTTTAGATTTCCTTTAATTTGCATTTAAGTCACTGTAATTTGTTGGCTATTTCGTAGTTATAATCATAAATCAAATCAGATCCATTCAAATCTTCTCGATCACTAAACGCTTGACTATTCTCGCGGCTCGCCTGGGACTTAACGACCCGGGAAACACTATACTCCTCGGATCTTCATTGAGTTCGTGTAAGCGGCTTTAAGTCGGTTACGGTCCGCTTTCACAAGTGGCGGGCTTGGGTGATTTAGCTTGACTGTTTGGCACGCATCACCTAGACTTCTCAACCCCCATGTTAAACCCTTTGTTGCACTTACCTTTAGTGCAAGATACCCCTAGATACACCCATCTGAGCCATTCTGTAGCATATTGGATTTCACATACACATCAAACCATGTTTATATGGGGCGTACACCTTAAGGGTTTTAGAGAGAGAAAGTTTAGAGGTTTAGGGAACTTAGAGAAAGAAAGAAAAATCTTATTATGAGCTCCAACCTCTACCTTGGGAGGTAGAGGGTATTTATAGTACCTTACACAAAACGCCACCCACGGGTGTGGATCGTGCATACAAGGGTAAAGACCGTCCGTCCTCCACGGTGTTACTTAACTAAATACTAACTAACATTAAACAACTACGACTACGGGCTTTCTAACGATTACATATACTTGAGGTGACCGACACTTTAATAACTGGATTTTCTAAATCCTAACAATCTCCCCCTAAGGGAGGTCACCTCAAATTACATAGAGTACATATATATATATTACATTAAGATTGTTCTTGGATTCTTGTTTAAGTTCATTGCTCTATAGCCCGTAGTCTTTGATTCTTCATGTTTTTCATGTTTGGTTAATCCAAGTGAGGTCTTTAATCGATCCACATGATGATGAGTTTTGAGCCAACTTTGAGATCATCGCCTTCCATAAATCTCCGACTCTTCCTTTGTAGTGTTGACATTATGTGATGTTGTGACATTGGACCGACATGCTCACATTCTAGATCATGATTTCTTCTCATCGTAGTAGCGGAAGCTTTAGTTGTTTCATGATATTTGTAGTAGCAGAAAGCATGGAGTGAGAATATCGTAATCGTTGATGCATTTATTATGATTTATTTAGAGATGAATGTGTTGTGTGAGCATGCGCCATGGATTGACCTCTCAATTCCGATCACCGCAAACGCTGGGTGTATCCGCATACAACGCTTAGCAATAAAGCGCACGAAAAGTGTCTTTGAACACTTCGCTGAATTGAGGTACACGCCCACGGTTCCCGCTGATCAAGATAAGTACCGCCTGTGATCGTGCATAATTCAAGAATCTCCTTGATGTGGTTTCGCAATGCTCTAGTCGTTCTCAAACCGTAACGTATGAAGAAGACAACACGCAGTGAGTGGACCAATGAATCGAGATTCACCGATTGATGAAAGAGATTTGAAAAACAATCGTATCGCTCAATATAATGTATTTTGCAAGACAATGAAGGTTTTAAGGAAAATCAATTATCAATCATAAACTCCTTTTATTTTTGAAATATTAATACACAATGATGTGCAAGAGAAAAGAATTTTAAGCACAACGACCGGTTTTTCAAAGGTATCCGCCAATCCATTACCCGAACCAGATTGATTCATAATTTTGAATCGCCCCATTGTTTCTGCTCGGTTGTCACATGGTTGATCTATTGGATAGATCTCACATGCCACCTACCAAGAGCTTGATTGATGTTGGCTCTGAAGGCTTTCCATCTTCATTGTGAGTATGTTGGCATATCACTCGGATGTTCGCAATACCACAAGGATAATGCGTGGGACTCATAAAATACATTCTCTCTTTCCACATTGTGTGAAACAGAGTCTTTATTAACAAAGGTCCTAATGAGATTTATTGATGATCTCGTGGCTCTAGACTCAATAGTGCACATTTGGTTCCAATGCCGAGACTAGGAGAGGTCTCCTTCTTCAATATCAACAATCTCTAAGAGAAAGTCGATAGATTATGTAGGTTCCCGTGAGAATGAAACAAGCCCTTTTAAGAGGAACTTGAGTAGCTTGGGAAGTTTAGTGTAGTGCGTCCTTTGGGTCCATGACGCCTTGTCTTCAATACCGCATTACCTTAGTAACCACCAAGAGCATATGTATTGAACCCTTCATCGCCCTAAGGTTGAATTATTGGAGGCTACTTTTCACCCTTTTATATTCAATTTTTTCATTCTTCAACCCTTCAAGCTTACCGAGACTTCATAACTAGAACCTTGTTTGGTTTATTCCAGCTCTAGCTCTATCTCGCCCGGCACTCTTCCCTTATTCTCACTTTTCTCCTTTTTCATCATACCTAAGGACTTCTACACTATCTAGTGGATTATCCTCGGTAGATCCCTCCGGTTCTGGCTGGATCGCGGGAACAAATACCTAACCTAACCATCCTTATAACAAAGATACATAAAGTAAATTTGGTCGGTCTTTTGGTATTGTTCTTCTGCCATTGGAACCAATTGAAAACCATTTGAAAATCAATCCAGGTACTTGTGATATAATATCAAAGTATTTTGTACCTTAATTGTTTTGATCATTTAGAAATGCTTCCCCTCAACATGTGCATATGATTATGAAATTGTTTATCACATGGAGGCAAGAGGAATAATTCACTTCTTTGATTAACATTTTCTAAAAATATTTACATCACCTTCCCGATCAAAATTAGTGTTTCAAATACCGTTAAAGATATTTTTTGAAAAGGATGTGGTTTTCAAAAATTGCTCCCTCAATATGTGCATCGAGATTCGAAAGTGTTTTGCACATATTAGGAAAACCCGCACTTAGAGACAAATCAATCACGCTTCAATCCTTTTGGTTTGATATAGATGCTCCCCTTAACATGTGCATGGAAAATTTTGAAATCGTTTGGTACATGTGTAGGAGGAGAGCTTGCTAATCACTTACAAACCATTTGTCGAATTATCTGCTTAAATCCAATTTAAATCACAATATTCTCCCCGATCACAATTGTCAAATCCATGATTTGTGATCTCTATTGATTTAAATTAATTTTGAGAACATTGGAGGAGAATTGTGACTTGTTTTGAAAGATATTTTAACCGATCGTAATAAGATTTTGAGACTTTAAACTCCGGTGTTCAAGCATGCTTAAGTATCTTATGAAACATAACATTAGCCAAGGTGCGAACCAATTGTATAAGACATTGCAATTGTTTGACAAATGACCTTTTTGATTTAATGGAAATCATTCTCCCCTCAATCAATGACATAAGTTGTTGATTGAGATAGAGATTTTGACAAATGTCAAGTCCAGATGATTTTCAAAAATTGAGTCCGAGTTATTTTTCAAAGCTATTTAGTTTTCATTCGATAACAAATATTTTTCTAAGAATTTATAGAAGGAAAAATATTTGTGAAGGAAACATTTGTCTTTTGGTGACAAACATTTGTTTTAGAATCGAGCATGAGATTTGAAAAATAAGATAAAGCATGGCTCGTTCTTTCCTTTAAAAATGGGGTATAGTCCGAAAAGACTATAAACATTTTGTTTTTCATTCTCTCAATTTTTTAAACAATTATGTACATTCGAACTTCATCTAAAGACCCGTGTCACTCTTTTGAATGACAACACAAATACCGTAGATGAAATCGAATAAAAGAAGAGATGGAATATATATATATATATATATATATATATATATATATATATATATATATATATATATATATATATATATATATATATATATATATATATATATATATATATATATATATATATATATATATATATATATATATATATATATATATATATATATATATATATATATATATATATATATATATATATATACATATTTTTTCAAAGATTTTCCGATTTTTATGGATTTTTGTAGATTTTATATTTTCTATTTTCTTTTGTGGTTTTAAAATTTTGTATTTTGCTTTTGAATAAATATTTACAAGATATGGATGAAGAAAACTTTACCCTCGCCTTCTCTTGAAGACGCTTGAGTGTTTCCGTTGTAGACTCTTTAGACCAAGTCGTGGAAGGATAAACTCAAACGTTCTCTAGAAAGAGCTTTGGTGAAGATGTCGCTAACCGATATCGGTCCTCACAAAATATAGTTCCACCACAATCGCTCTCCACTTGCTCCCCGATGAAATGATGTTGAATGTCGATATGCTTTGCTCGTGAATGTTGAACGTTGTTGCATGAGAGAGCAATGGCACTCTTGTTATCACAATACAAAGGGATTTTGTTGAATTCAAAGCCATAGTCGATAATCGATCTCATCCATAGGATTTGAGCACAACAAGATGACATGGCTATGTATTCACCTCAGAGAGGATATAGAAGTACACATTTGTTTCTTTAAAGACCACCACAAGCTTATCACCCAAAAACCGAGCACCTCCGCATTTATTTCGACGTGTATCTTGACACCCCGCATGGTCAAGATCGCATAGGTCGTTAGTGACATACCGTGTCCTTCGGGTACCAAAGTCCCATGTTGATGGTTCCTCGAGATACCGAAACACCCGCTTAACCGCCTAAGGTGCTTTTTGGTAGGCTTAGCTCGTATCTAGCACACATGCATACAAATAACAAATGTCTGGGTCTCATCGGGCAAGAAGGTACATCGTGGACCCAATCATACTACGATATTTAGTTTGGTCAACCATGATCCCCGAGGTCCTCATCCGCTTTAGTGCGCCCAACATGGGAGTGTCAATGTGGTCACAAGAATCAAATTCAAATTTCTTTAAAATTTCATTAGCATATTTAGATTGATTGATGAAAATGCCTCCGGACTTTGTGAAATTTGTAATCCCAAGAAAAATGTCATTTGTCCTATCATTGACATTTGAAATTTAGAGCCCATCTCCTTAGAAAATGGTCACATTCATTGGGGTCACCAACGAAAATAATATCATCAACAAAGATTTGAATGCTAATTAAGTGTTTGCACGACTTTGGTGAACAATGTCGGATCAATCGCTCCTCATAAATCCATTAGATAGAAGAAAATTTGATAGCAGATCGTACTCATGCCCTCGAGCTTGCTTCAAACCGTGAAAGAGCCTTCTTCAAGCGATAGACATGAGTAGGGTGCTCGATTCACAAAACCTTCAGTTTGGACGATACGACTTCTTTTAGATCTCCGTTAAGAAAAGCCGCCTTTACATCCATCCGATAGACTACCATGTTCTTACTTGCATAATTAGCGTGAAGATTCGATTGCCTCGATACGCATAACCGAGCAAATGATTCTTCAAAGTCAATACCTCTCTCGACGGTATCCTTTTGCAATTAATCGAGCCTTGTTCTTTAACACATCACCATGCTCATCAAGTTTTACTTTGAAGATCCACTTTAGAGCAATGATCATAGCACAATCGTGAGCAGTACTAATTCCCATACATCTAGTCGATCGAACTCATGAATTTCTTCTTGCATGGCATTGAACCGTAAATCTTCATTCATGGCGCTTTAACGCCTTTTGGTTCGACCTTAGATAGTACGGAGTGAAGAAGCACCATAAGGCATCGAGAGCAAGTTGTTTACAGTGGATACCGGACGAGAAGGGTTTCCAATGATGTTGTCTAATGGATGGTCATGTGTCCATTTTCTAAGGTGTTCGTGTAGTTGTTGTTGAGGAACCTAAGTAGCAGAGTTTGGATCTCCGATGAAGATGGTTCAAGTTGGTTCAGAGCAAATATGTTCTCAAATGGAGCATCTCTGGAGTAGCAAAGGGTTATTCCATCATAGGTGCCATAAAAATTCCATGATGTACACATGATGATTGAGGATTTGATGATGAGGATGAGTGATCGCAGAGGCGATCTTGACTCAATGACATAGAAACCGAAGGGTTATCTACGCTGATCGGGTTTGGGCACCTCATGATGGATTTGGCCGATCATTAGCAATAGGTTCATAGTGTTCATCAAACATTAGATCAAACAATTTCTTCAACTCATCTTCGAAGGGGTACATATGGAGTTCTTTGGTGAGGATTTTGTACCGCAGAAGAACTAATGGGACTACTTAATGAAGGTTGTGATGCGGGTCCGTAACTTGATTGTCTTGGAGCCATTTTCCCAGACGACTCATCGAACGTGACGTGAATAGTTTCCATGATATCTCGAGTTCTTTTGTTGTAGATTCGGTAACCCTTCTTGTTTGATGATAACCCACAAAACTCCAATGTCCGCTTTAGCTCTTAATTTACCTAAATCTTGACCGTCATTCGTTGGATAGCACAAAGCACCAAATACACGTAAGGTAGGAGAGATCAGTTTTCGCTTATGGACAAGTTCGTATGGAGTTTTTCCATGAGTGGTGTGTTTGAGGGATCGATTTTGGGTGTAGCAAGTGGCAATGGCTTCAAATTTCAAAGAAACATTGGGACTTTGAGTAAATTAGCATAGTTCTTGCACTTCAACAAGGGTCCGATTTGCCTTTCAACTACACCGCTCGCTGAGGCGCAAGTGGAACACTTCTTTGGTGACCGATTCAAATGCTTTCATAAAATTGACTTAGGTCTTTGTTAACAAACTCAGGTGCCATTGTCTGCTCGAATAATTCTAATGCCTTGTTGAGTCGAACTCAGAATTGCTTGATAAGTTTGATGATGACATCCGAGTTTCATCCTTTGTCCTCAAAAACTTAACCCAAGTAAATCGAGAGTAGTTATCAACAACGACTAATACATATTTCTTCCCATTTATCATTTGCACTCTCATAGGTCCGCATAAATCCATATGAAGAGTATAAAGAATTTCCATAACCGAGTTTGCGGGTTTGGGTTTGTGGGCATATTTCCTTTTCCCGGTTGGCATGTCGAACAAAGATGATCTTTTCATACTTTAATCCGGTAAGCCTCTTACAAGGTCCTTTCTCGAAAGATCATTAATGGTGCCAAGTTCAAGTGATTGAGACGACGTGCCATAACCATGACTTTGTTTTCAAGCCTTTGACAAAGAAGCAAATTGGAGAAGACTTCATCATGTCTTCGATAGAGATGGTGTATAGGTTTGAACCACGTGTTCCTCTTAAAAGTTCCACACCATCAAGTTCTCGAATGAAACAAGTATGTTTTCTAAAAGCCACCTCTAGATCGGAATCACATAATTGACCAACGTAAAAAAAGTTATGACCAAGACCTTCAACATAATATACCCGGAGATTACACTATCACCAACAACGTAATTCCATAACCCATAATTGCACCAAAATGATCGCTCCCGAATCTAATAGTCCCAATAAATTTACTCACGAAGTTCATGAGTCATGAGCGGTCTCCAATCATATGCTTGGAACAAATTTAAGTCCAAGTACCACGTAACGATTTGAACGACACAGTAGTTGAATCAGTAACATATTGGATTTCACATACACATCAAACCATAAACAAAGGTGGCGACAAGATGATTTTTAGAGAGAAAGTAAGAGGTTTGGGAACTTTAGTGAGAGAAAGAAAATCTTATTATGAGTTCCAACTCTCTACCTTGGGAGGTAGAGAGTATTTATAGTCTTACAATAAAACGCCACCGACGGTGTGGATCGTGCATACAGGTAAAGACCCATCGGTCCTCCACGGTGTTACTTAACAAAATACTACATAACATTAAATAACTACGACCACGAGCTTTAACGGATACATATACTTGAGGTGACCGACACTTTAATACTTGATTTTCTAAATCCTAACAATCTCCCCTAAGGAAGGTCACCTCAAACCCACATTACAATTACATAGAATACAAACATATATTACATTGAAATTGTTCTTGGATTCTTGTTCATGTTCTTTGTTACGTAGCTCGTAGTCTCGTGATTCTTCATTTTGCATGTTTGATAATCCTGGAAGGAGGTCTTAATGTATCCACGTGATACTATGTTTTGAGGCGCTTTGAGATCATCACCATGAAGAAAACTCGACTCATCCATTGTGGTGTTGGTATGATGATGTTGTGACATTTGGACCGACATGCTCACATTCGGATCATGATATATTCTTATCGTAGTAGCGGAAGCTTTTAGTTGAATCATGATATTGGCAAAGAACGTAGCACAAGCATGGAGGATAATATCGAGTCATTGTTGCACTAATCATGATTTCGTTGGAAATGAATGTGTGTGTGAGCATGCGGCTATGGATTTACCGCCCATTCGATCACCGCAATCGTAGGGTGTTCCCGCATAAAACGCTTAGCAATAAAGCGACAAGAGTGTCTTTGATCACTTTTGTTGAATTGAGGTACACGCCCACGGTTCCCCATTGATCAAGACAAGCACGCTCGTGATCATGTATAATTCAAGAATTTCCTTGTGGGGTTTCGCAGAATCGTTTCTAGCCATTCTCAAACCGAACGCCTCAAAGAAGACAACACGGAGCGAGTGAACCAATAATTGAGATTCACCGATTGATAAAAATAGATTTGAAAACAATCGTATCGCTCAATAGAAATTGTTTTTGCAATGCAACGAAGGTTTTAATGAAAATCAATTATCAATCATAAACACCTTTTATTTTGAAATATTTGTACATAGTCGATGTGCTAAAGAAAAGAGTTTTTAAGCACAACGATCGGTTTTTCAAAGGTATCCGCTAATCCATAACTCGAACTGTGATTGATTCAAAAGATTGAATCTCCCATTGTTTCTGCTCGGTTGTCACATGGTTGATCTATTGATTAGATCTCACATGCCACCCACCGTGAGCTTGTTTGATGTTGGCTCCAGGCTTTCCATCTTCATTGTGAATATGTTAGCATATCACTCAGATGTTCTCGCAATACCACAAGGATAATGCGTTGGACTTAAGATATAATCTCTCTCCACATTGTGTGAAACAGAGAGTCTTCATTGAAAGTGTCCTAATGAGATTTATTGATGATCTCATGGCTCTAGACTCAATCGCACATTTGGTTCCTATGCCGAGACTGGGAGAGGTCTCCTCTTCAATATCAACAAACTCTAAGAGAAAGTCGATAGATAATGTCGGTTCCCGTGAGAATGAAACAAGTCCTTTAAGAGGAACTTGAGTGGCTTGGGAAGTTTAGTGCGAGCGTCACGTGGTCCATGACGCCTTGTCTTCAATACCGGTGTTACCTTAGTAACCACCAAGAGATATGTATTGAACCGGTTTCGCCTAAGGTTGAATAAATGGAGGGCTATTTCTTTTCACCCTTTTCACATTCAATTCTTTTTCATTCTTCAACCCCTTCAAGCTTACCGAGACTTCATAACTAGAACCTTGTTGGGTTTATTCCAAGACTAGCCTCGGCCATCAGCACTCTTCCCATATCTCAATTTTCTTTTTTCATCATACCCAAGGACTCTACACTATCTAGTGGATTGTCCTTGGTAGATCCCTCCGGTTCGGCGGATCATTCGACCTCAACCTAACCTTATAATCCTTATATCACCATTGACGAGTGTGTAAATACTCATCATTTTGTTAATTTCGAATCGCAAAACGCCTAAAATGCTCAGAATGCATCAAAACACCGAAAATATTCCAAAGTTGCATTTATATGTTTCGGATGCAAAATGTTTAAAATCGATGAAAACGAGCAAAGTTTGCATAATTGGCGCTTCATCCCCGACTTTCGGAAAATGGCAAAATCGGTCCCAGCATTTATTTTAAAAGAAAAGTCACCAAAGGTCCTTTTGGAATCATAAATTATCATATTTAGTCCTTTGGTGAAAAATCCAAAAGTTTTGAGAAATTACAGCTTTGGTCCCTCGGATTTTTAAAATGATCATATTTAATCCTTGGAATTTCAAAAGTGTCAAAATTAGCCCTTGAATAGTGGAGGTTGGCAAAACAAGCCCTTGGATTACTCTTCATAATTTCTGATTTGGTCCCTTGGTTTTGTGGAATTACACTTTGGTCCTTGTGTTATTACTCATCCAAACGGACCCTTGTTATTATACCAAGCCCAATCCAAAACCTTGGCCCAAATCCTTTACCCGGTCCAAACCCGAACCCATTACCCAACGTTTAAAATAAACAACCCGCCCCCCTTTTCCCTGTCTTCCCCGACATCTTTGTCTGCAACCAGCCACCTCTAGCCACCAACATCCACCCTACTCCACTCTTTGTCTCCCCCCTCCTCACCTACCTGCCAAATGCATTTAATGCACCTTGTCCCTGTCCAAGATATCAAAACCAAAATTGGCGCCAAAATGCTCAAACGGCCAAGATTGATCCTAAGCCATCCAATGGCCCATTTTAGTGCTGGGATATGTCCAGAGAGAGGAGAGAGATAGTTTGGAGCATAAATAAAGGAAGGAAGAAGGAAGTTAGAGAGTAGTTAGTTTATTTTTTAACAATGTATGTCGATTTCTAGCTTATCATGTCTTAAAGTAGTTTTCAATTGTATTTTCCAGTTTATTTTGTATCAAACTAAGGTTTAAAGTGTATTGCAACTCTATTAAGTCTCAATTCCAGTTTATGTTCATGTTTTCAATTTTCATGTTAACTAGTTGGATTTTTAAATTTCAAACATCGAATCTCAAGCTTCAATCGCCTTCTTTCCAAGTTAAAACAAGTTTATATTAGCTTATAATAGCTTTTATAAGCTTGTGTTTAAGTGTTAAACAATATTGAAACTCGGTCAACAAAAGTCAACATGGAGCAACTGATGCGGGCATGGAACGGGTTAAAGCAGTAAATGGAAATGGGGTGATTTTTAGTCATTCGTTGATTCGATAGGTTAGAGGCCTGGTTTAATCATTGGCAAGCCATTGTGCTAAAGGACTATAAGTAAGTTCAAGTTCATTCCATAGCATAATCTTATTTTGTTGTTATAAGTAGTTAAACTCTGTTGGATTAGTAGTAATTAGGTTAAGTAAAGTTAGTTTGATCAAAATTTATGCTTGTTCACCATTGGTATAGATTTAGTTTGCAAATCAATAGTTAAGCGTGTTTGGATCCACTGTTTTAGCCGCCTTTTGGATATGTGCAGTGGATAAGGCCTCTTGGTTTATGTTTGTTTAGCTAATGTACACCCTTATCTCGTTTTAATTTTGTGCTTGCAAACACCTAAAGTCAACATCAAGTAAAATCGCCTCACCGCTTATCTGTTGAAAATTTGATTTGTAAATGCTTGATTAGTGTTTAGAAGCCATAAACAAAGCTTGCATTAGTGTCATTACATCTTATTACATCAATATCACCATAAAATTGGATTCAAAGTTCATTTTGGTCAAAGTTCATAACTATTGTCAAAAGTCAAAATTGCAAAGCTATTTTGAGCTCGCTTAGGAGGATTTTCATGAGCTCATCTCGGGTCTTATCAAGTGAGACTTGGCATTTTGGAAACTTCAACGGTATTTTAACTTATCGCAATTTTGTGGAATTTTGCAAATTTTTAAAGATCTCAAACCGCTTCTCTTTTAGGACATAAGTCCCCTGCTCACACCACTCGCTTTTGTCGAGTTTTCTCAAGATTGTGTAGCCCTTGCACAGGTTCATAAGAGCTTGTTAAAGTCTCGATAATTGGTTTGTAAGGTCTCACTAGGTCTCACTCTAGGTCCCCATAGTTGGTTTTGTTGTTCAGCTTATTTGAGTACTTATTTTGTGGTCGCAAGTAGTACCCGTAAACTGCTTTTTAGCTTATTAACTCAAAAAGCCAAATCATAATCTTGCATTTCAGTGGTTTATCTTGTTGTTATTAGTTGCATTTCAGTACTTATAGCATATTAGAACTTCTATAATCAGTTGGTGGCTTGTTTTGATCATTTGGCTTATTCAAGTGCTTATTTCATAAGCACTAGCATAGCAGTTTCAATTTCCTCCACACAACACCATGTTTTTCTATTTTTCCTAGATTCATAATATCATTTTAGAGTTTTCTTGAATTTTTCACATTTTTCCAAGTTGGTTTGCTATTTTTCTGCATTTAAATTGATTTTTAGGCCTTTTTAATTAGCTTTAAGTACAATTAATTAAGAAAAGTTTCAAAAAAATAATTTTTCATTTTTATTAGGTTTAGGTAAATATAAAAAGTAAAAAAAGTAATTTTCCAGATTTTTATAGTTTATTTTGTAATTTTTAGCAATTTAATTAGTTTTAATAGTTTAAAATTCCTAGAAAATAGAAAATAATCGAAAAATATAAAATAGTTTTGAAAATTCTCTCTTTGATATTTTAGATTTTTCTAAGTCTTAATTTTATTTTTCTAGCTTTATTTCACATTTCCTTGTATTTTAGGTGATTACTTAATAATTAAAAATAGTTTTTAATTAATAATAATTAGAATAATAGTTGTAAAAATAATTTTCTTTTTCTAAATATTTTATTTTATCATTAGGTTTGTAAAATATCATTTTCATATTTTTAGGGTTAATATTGTGTAAGTTTCACATTTTTATTTCAGACGTCGTAGTTTTTAATTTCGCTTTATAAAAACATAAAACAAAACATCATTTTGCAAATAGTGATAGCGTTTATTTAATAGTTTTTATCTTTAAATTTCCTTTAATTTGCATTTAAGCCGTTGTAATTTGTTGGCTTTTTCGTAGTTATAAATCATTATCAAATTCCTTTTTCGCTCAAATTTTCGATCACTATTAGTAGGGTGATCCATTGCATAGCTCACGGGACATAACGACCTGGGAAACACTATACTCTCGGATCTTCATTGAGTTCGTTCTGAACCGCTTTAAGTTTCTTACGGTCGACCATTCACAAGTGGCGGCTTGAGTGAGAAAACTTGACCGTTTGGGAGCGATCAAATTTTGGCGCCACGGGGAGTCGTACGATTATCTTACGCCCAGCGTATTAGTGATTTGATATTCACTCCTTGTTTATACCATCTGTATGTGTTTATATTCTCTTTTAAAAATCAAAACCCAAAAGATTTTCATTCTTTGTTTTACATCATGTTTTCAAAATACCAAAATACTCTTCTCATTCCTCTTATCCGTATGATTCTATTTCTCTTACCCTCGTACGTTTGATTCTACTCTTCTTTAACCTCAAACCTGTTTAATTCTATTTCTTTAACCCTCTACATGTTTAATTCTCATGGCAACGCTCGATTATCCTCGTTGTTTCCACCGCAAAGCCGTATGGAAGAGGATCATTTCTGTTGTCGAATCCGGATTGTTTATGCAAGCAATGTGGAAGGATGGGTGCAAGCAAATATTGTTATTGGTGCGAATTATCCGATAACTCTCGATGATTCTCCAAGTTTTTCCGACCATCCGCCACAACCCGATGAACCCGCTCAAGAACCGGAGACCATAACGGAAGTGGTGGAAATTGCTAGCTCGAGCACACCACTTGTCCCACCTCCCGATTTTTCCGAATGTTCTTGAGACTTGATAGTCATCCGGATCACAATGTTGGTTTTGTTGATTCTTTGAATAAACCGATTCCTCTTCATAACTCTCAAATGAAATCGTTTATTCCTTGTGTCGGTTGTGGTGAGCCTCTTTTGGTTCACCATCGTCGTTGTGTGCGTGTGTACAATGTGGTAATGATATTCATAACGGAGTTGTTTGTTTTGTGGTTCGAGGAATTCATTTGATTATGATCCTAATCCGAACTCATTTAACGACCCTCAAACTTTTCCAATTACCCACAACAGCCCGACTTATCTTCATATAATCAACATACTGGCTGTGAATATTGTGGAGGTCCTCACCAAGGATTTGAGTGTCAATCCGGAAACACGTTTGTCTATAAACAGTTTTCCGTTGATGCTCGTAATTTTGGTTATGACCAAAATCCATATGATTCACTTGTCCGAGACTCAACAGTTTCTTGTTGTAGTACGTGGAGGTCCCATTTCACCTCGATTGTCAAATAGGAATCCATTTCCTTGTAACAATCTTGACTCTCTGAGTTTGACAATTTCCAACCTCCACAACACCATACGGTTCAAACTCCACCGAGCCGTTGTCTCAAGAAATCTCCCAAGATTTTGAAACCACAATGAAAACACTTGATGATATGATTAGTAAATTTAAGAATAAAGTGAGTGGTGAAAAGACCATAGGAGAATTGTCGTCAAGAACGAGAAGAACGAGAAGCTCGCAAATCTAGGAAAATTATTAATCCTAGAGCAAGCAGCTCTAAGGCGTTCCCAATTTCTCAAGGCGGCTCTATATGACGATGACGAGGAGAGTTTTATCCTTTTAAAGATAATATTTCTCAACTCCCTCGATCGCTTGATATCCCATCGATTGAGATTCTATCTCAAACAATCGCTATCACACCCGAGATTCACACTCACTCTCTTATTATGGGGACGAGCATCTCGACATTGTTCCCGAAAAGGAATCGGACGAATTCATAAAGTCTAGTGTTGAGAACCTTGTCCCAATCCCAAGAGAGTCACAGGAATTCTTGATCATGTGTGTGATATCCTCCTCCTCTTGTCTTCCAAAATGATCATGTTGAGATGTTCTCCGATTCGACGATGATGATTCGTTATCTTGTGGAGACATCATTTATGTGGAAGATTCACCTTCCGAGCTTGTTAGCTTAGAAGAAGAGAATGATGAAGTTCTTGACACTTTGAAATCAAAGATGAAGCTCTTGAGCAACATTATTGAATGTCGGTCTTCTCATTTCTAAAATCGAGGCTTTCAAAGAGAAACCTATTTCATCTCCTATCCCCATTAAGGATAGTGACATTCTTTCCGATGATTCTATTCCGAAATGAAAGCCTTCTGTTTTGATAATATGGGAGAGAAGATTAGTGGCGCATCACTTCTCATTCTCATAATTCTCCTCGATCATGAATCATTTACATTGGAGGAGTTCACCGGTGAACCCACTCATATCAATTCGAATATGATTCATTCACCTTCATGGAGTTCTCGGATGAACTCACTCATATCATATCTCACGAGTATGATAATTTCTACTTGATCTAGACACCCCATAATTTGTCTTGATCAAGCAAAGCTTAACTCGATGAGATTCATGAAACTATGAATTCTCCTATCGAGGATGAAGAGTTAGTCATGATTTCTATCATGATTTTCTTTCTTTTCTTCATATATTCTATCACTTCTCTGTTCTTCACTCCTTCGGAATGAAGACATTATCTTTGATCCCGGCATTTCCATGTACCATTATCTTGAGCCGGAATATATCTCACCGTGTGGAACTTTCACGTGCTTCAAATGTTTGTCCAAACATCTTGAATGAAAGTCCGATGGTGATTATCTCTTCCACTTTGCTTCCCATGAACCAATTAATTGGGTCGAGTCAAGCTAGCGACTCGGTAATCAAAAAAGAGAGCTAAACATGGGTTTTCACCCGTGTGTACCACCACTAGTGTGGGGAGTTGCCCACATGTTATATATATAAGTATTTCAAAAAAAAAAAAAATCTTCTTTCTAAATAATGGTCAAGTATTTCCCTTTACGTTCTTTGTTTGGCATAACAGCGGTACTTTGAATATTGAGGCAATATTCATTTCTAAGTGTGGGGGGAATTCTCACGAATTTTATCATATAATTATACCAATTCCCGTTTTGGCCAAAATTTTTTTGGAGTAAGTGTTTTACACTTACTCATTTGGTTATCGATCCACCATGTCTAATAAACAAAAGGATTGGCTAATCTAGGAGCAAACGGCTCTTGGTAAAGATATCTCAAATCCGTTAACCGCTTGCAATTTGCCCAAAATTGTATGGTATTCAAATTTCACCATATCCTAAAAAGTGAAGAGTTGGCTAGCCCGCAAGATTATGGCTTGTGGTAAAGGCAATGGAAAACCATAATTGGTAATCACTCACCAAAGATAATATTGATAATTTATCTAAGAGTTGGCTAGTCTGAAGCAAACGGCTACGGTAAAGACAAATCAAATCCGTTGGAAGTCGGTGGTTTGCTCAAAATCACATGGTTATCGGTGTACCATGGTTCTTACTTGAACCCGACACATTTGGCTACTCCGAAGTAATGGCTTTTGGTAAAGAGATTCAAATCCATTAAGTTTTCTCAAAAGATTGCTAGGGACTAGCAATAGTTTAGTGTGGGGATTGATGAGTGTGTAAATACTCATCATTTTGGTTAATTCGAAGCGCAAAACGTCTAAAAATGCTCGTAAATGCATCAAAACACCGAAAATATTCCAAAGTTGCATTTTATATGTTTCGGATGCAAAATGTTTAAAATCGGATGAAAACGAGCAAAGTTTGCATAATTGGCGATTTAGGTCCCCGACTTTCGTAAAATGGCAAAATCGGTCCCTAGGCATTTATTTTAAAAGAAAAGTCACCAAAGGTCCTTTTGGAATCATAAATTATCATATTTAGTCCTTTGGTGAAAAATCCAAAAGTTTTGAGAAATTACAGTTTTGGTCCCTGGATTTTTAAAATGATCATATTTAATCCTTGGAATTTCAAAAGTGTCAAAATTAGCCCTTGGAATAGTGGAGGTTGGCAAAACAAGCCCTTGGATTACTCTTCATAATTTACAGATTTGGTCCCTTGGTTTTGTGGAATTACACTTTTGGTCCTTGTGTTATTACTCATCCAAACGGACCCTTGTTATTATACCAAGCCCAATCCAAAACCTTGGCCCAAATCCTTTACCCGGTCCAAACCCGAACCCATTACCCAACGTTTAAAATAAACAACCCGCCCCCTTTTCCCTGTCTTCCCCGACATCTTTGTCTGCAACCAGCCACCTCTAGCCACCAACATCCACCCTACTCCACTCTTTGTCTCCCCCCTCCTCACCTACCTGCCAAATGCATTTAATGCACCTTGTCCCTGTCCAAGATATCAAAACCAAAATTGGCGCCAAAATGCTCAAACGGCCAAGATTGATCCTAAGCCATCCAATGGCCCATTTTAGTCTTTGGGATATGTCCGAGAGAGAGAGAGAGATAGTTGGAGCATAAATAAAGGAAGGAAGAAGGAAGTTAGAGTAGTTAGTTTATTTTTAACAATGTATGTCGATTTCTAGCTTATCATGTCTTAAATTAGTTTTCAATTGTATTTTCCAGTTTATTTTGTATCAAACTAAGGTTTAAAGTGTATTGCAACTCTATTAAGTCTCAATTCAGTTTATGTTCATGTTTTCAATTTTCATGTTAATCGTTGGATTTTTAAATTTCAAACATCGAATCTCAAGCTTCAATCGCTTCTTTCCAAGTTAAAACAAGTTTATATTAGCTTATAATAGCTTTTATAAGCTTGTGTTTAAGTGTTAAACAATATTGAAACACGGTCAACAAAAGTCAACATGGAGCGTCTGATGCGTGCATGGAATGGGTTAAGCAATGGAAATGGGGTGATTTTAGTCATTGGGTTGATTTGGATAGGTTAGAGGCCTGGTTTAGCTGTTGGCAAGCCATTGTGGCTAAAGGACTATAAGTAAGTTCAAGTTCATTCCATAGCATAATCTTATTTTGTTGTTATAAGTAGTTAAATCCTGTTGGATTAGTAGTAATTAGGTTAAGTAAAGTTAGTTTGATCAAAATTTATGCTTGTTCAGTCATTGGTATAGATTTAGTTTGCAAATCAATAGTTAAAGGTGTGTTTGGATCCACTGTTTTAGCTGTCTTTTGGATATGTGCAGTGGATAAGGCCTCTTGGTTTATGTTTGTTTAGCTAATGTACACCCTTATCTGTCTTAATTTTGTGCTTGCAAACACCTAAAGTCAACATCAAGTAAAATCTGTCTCACTGCTTATCTGTTGAAAATTTGGATTTGCAAATGCTTGATTAGTGTTTAGAAGCCATAAACAAAGCTTGCATTAGTGTCATTACATCTTATTACATCAATATCAGTCATAAAATTGGATTCAAAGTTCATTTTGGTCAAAGTTCATAACTATTGTCAAAAGTCAAAATTGCAAAAAGCTATTTTGAGCTCAGTTAGGAGGATTTTTCATGAGCTCATCTCTGGGTCTTATCAAGTGAGACTTGGCATTTTGGAAACTTCAACTGGTCTTTTAACTTATCAGCAATTTTGTGGAATTTTTCAAATTTTTTAAAGATCTCAAAACTGCTTCTCTTTTAGGACATAAGTCCCCTGTTCACACCACTCAGTTTAAGCTGAGTTTTCTCAGCATTGTGTAGCCCTTGCACAGGGTTCATAAGAGCTTGTTAAAGTCTGATAATTGGTTTGTAAGGTCTCAGCTAGGTCTACTTTAGGTCCCCATAGTTGGTTTTTGTTGTCTAGCTTATTTGAGTACTTATTTTGTGGCTGCAAGTAGGTACCCAGAAATCTGTTTTAGCTTATTAACTCCAAAAGCCAAATCTGTTAATCTTGCATTTCAGTGGTTTAGCTTGTTGTTATTAGTTGCATTTCAGTACTTATAGCATATTAGAACTTCTATAATCAGTTGGTGGCTTGTTTTGATCATTTGGCTTATTCAAGTGCTTATTTCATAAGCACTAGCATAGCAGTTTCAATTTCCTCCACACAACACCATGTTTTTCTATTTTTCCTAGATTCATAATATCATTTTAGAGTTTTCTTGAATTTTCACATTTTCCAAGTTGGTTTGCTATTTTACGCATTTAAATTGATTTTAGGCCTTTTAATTAGCTTTAAGTACAATTAATTAAGAAAAGTTTCAAAAAATAATTTTCATTTTCTTAGGTTTAGGTAAATATAAAAGTAAAAAAGTAATTTTCCAGATTTTTTATAGTTTATTTTGTAATTTTAGCAATTTAATTAGTTTTAATAGTTTAAAATTCCTAGAAAATAGAAAATAATGGAAAAATATAAAAATAGTTTTGAAAATTCTCTTTGATATTTTAGATTTTTCTAAGTCTTAATTTTATTTTTCTAGCTTTATTTCACATTTCCTTGTATTTTAGGTGATTACTTAATAATTAAAATAGTTTTTAATTAATAATAATTAGAATAATAGTTGTAAAAATAATTTTCTTTTTCTAAATATTTTATTTTATCATTAGGTTTGTAAAATATCATTTTCATATTTTAGGTTAATATTGTGTAAGTTTCACATTTTATTTCAGACGTCGCGTAGTTTTTAATTTCAGTTTATAAAACATAAAACAAAAACATCATTTTGCAAATAGTGATAGCGTTTATTTAATAGTTTTATCTTTTAAATTTCTTTTAATTTGCATTTAAGCCGTTGTAATTTGTTGGCTTTTTCTGTAGTTATAAATCATTATCAAATTCCTTTTTCGTTCAAATTTCTCGATCACTATTCGTAGGGTGATCCATTGCATAGCTCATTGGGACATAACGACCCGGGGAAACACTATACTCCCCAGATCTTCATTGAGTTCGTTCCTGAACCGTTTTAAGTTTCTTACGGTCGGCCATTCACAAGTGGCCGGCTTGAGTGAGAAAACTTGACTGTTTGGGAGCGCATCATGCATAAAGTAAAGTTGGTCGGTCTTTTGAAATAGTTCTTCCGTCTTGAAACCAATTGAAAACCATTTGAAAATCAATCAAGATACTTGTGATATAAAATCAAAGTATTTTGTATCTTAATTGTTTTGATATTTTAGAAACGCTCCCCCTCAACATATGCATGAAATTCGGAAATTGTTTAGCACATGGAGGCAAGAGATCTTTGAAATAGTTAGATTAAGAATGAAAGGTCAAATCTTTTGATTAACATTTTCTAAAATGATCATCATCACTTCTCAATCAATTTGAGTAGATAAAAACGTTTTGAGGAAGGATGAGGTTTTTAAAAGTTTGCTCCCCCTCAATATGTGCCTCGAAGTTTGAAAGAGTTTTGCACATATTGAGGAACCCGCACTTAGAGATAATTCAATCACGTTTCAATAATTTAAGGTTTAAAGTAGATGCTCCCCTCAACATGTGCATGGAAAATTTGAAATCGTTTGTCACATGCGGGAGGAAAACTTGCTAAACACTTATGAACCCGCTTGTCGAATTATCGTTTAAATCAATTTAAATCACAAATTCTCCCCGATCACAATTATCAAATCATTTGAGATTTGTGATCTCTGTTGATTAAATTGATTTTGAAAGTTTTTAAGGAGAATTGTGACTTAATTATGAAGAAAAAAAATTTTTAATTGAAAATGATCGGATTTTGAGACTTTAAACTCCATAGATTAAACATGCATGATTATCTTTTGAAAACAATTGTATGACAAATAACCTTTTGATTTAATTGAAATCATTCTCCTCCTCAATCAATGACATAAGTTGTTGATTGAGAGATAGATATTTTGACAAAAGTGAAGTCCAGATGATTTTCAAAAATAGAGTACGAGTTTTTTTTCAAAGCAATTAGTTTTCATAAGATTGAAAGGAATTATTTATAGAATCAGAGCATGAGATTTGAAAAACAAGATAAAGCATGACTCTGTTCTTTCATTGAAAAGCGGGTTACTGCCTGAAATGACAATAAACCATTTATTTCACTTTCACCCAAAAATAATTTTTGATTTTTGATTTTTTTTAAACGAATATGTTTATTCGACCAACATCTAAAGACCCGTGTCACTCTTTGACTGACAACACAAAGACCGTAGATATTAATCGAATCAAGAAGATATGACAAAATGATAATATTTTTTGAGGATTTTTCGATTTTTTTCAAATTTTTATGGATTTTGAAAGTTTTATATTTTTCTATTAGATTTTTTGTAGGTTTTGTAATTTTGTATTTTGCTTTTTGAATAAATATGTACGAGATGGATGAAGAAAGACCTTTACTCCTCGACATCCTCCTCAAGGCGTTTGGCGTTTACGGTTGAAGGCTTTTCAAGCCAAGTCGTGGAAGAATAAACTCAAAACGTTCTCTTGGAAGAGCTTTGGTGAAGATGTCGCTAACCGGTATTCTCGACTTCAAAAATAGAGTTCCACCACACCGCTTTCCACTTGCTCCTGGATGAAGTGATGTCGAATGTCGATGTGCTTTGCTCTTGAGTGTTGAACATTGTTGCATGAGAGGGCAATAGCACTTTTATTATCATAGTACAGAGGGATTTTGTTGAATTCAAAGCCATAGTCAGATAATTGGGATCTCATCCATAGGATTTGAGCACAACACGATGACATTATGTATTCAGCCTCTATAGAGGAAATAGAAGTACTCATTTGCTTCTTTGACGACCAGCTCACAAGCTTATCACCCAAAAACTGAGCACCTCCAGATGTACTTCGACGAGTATCTTGACATCCTGCATGATCATCATCTGCATAGGCTGTTAGTGACATACCGGTGTCCTTCGGGTACCATAGTCCCATATTGATGGTTCCTTGAGATACCGAAGACCCGTTTAACCGCTTCAAGGTGCTTTTAGTAGGCTTAGCTCGATATCTAGCACACATGCACACAAATGAATAAGATGTTCGTCTACTAGGCTGTGAGGTACATCGTGATCCAATCATACTACGATATTTCGTTTGATCTACCATGATCCCGAGTGGTCCTCATCCAAATTTGGTACGTTCAATCATGGGAGTGTCAACGGTGTCACAAGAAACAAATCCAAATTTCTTTAAAATCTCATTTGCATATTTAGATTGATTTATAAAGATGCCTCCGGGACTTTGTGAAATTTGTAATCCTAAGAAAAATGACATTTGTTCCATCATTGACATTTGAAATTTGGAACCCGTTTCATTTGAAAAACGATCACATTCATTGGAGTCAGTCGAGGCAAAGATAATATCATCAACATAAATTTGAACGTGAATTAAATGTTTGCACGACTTTACGGTGAACAATGTCGGATCAATCGCTCCCCTTGTGAATCGGTAGATAGAAGAAACTTTGATAGCGTATCATTCCATGCTCTAGGAGCTTGCTTCAAACCGTAAAGGGCCTTTTCAAGCGATAGACACGAGTAGGATAATCTGTATTCACAAAACCCTCTGGCTGGCTGACGTAAACCACCTCTTTCAAATCACCATTAAGAAATGGAGATACCGAAAGACCCGTTTAACCCCTCAACATACGACCCGAAAGACCCGTTTAACCCCTCAACATACGACCAAATCACTACCAAAACACACTACAACTCGCTACCTTTTACTGAAGCAACTCGCTACCAAGAAATTCACTCCGAGAGCCAAGTCGCTACCAAGAAAAACTTTAAAAACACACTTTTCAATCCAAAACAAGCTCAACCACAGTGATTCAAGCTTACCAAATCAAAACCCAAGCACATACAATGATCCTAAACATAAAAGTACACCCAAAATTCAACTTTAACACAAGAAGTGAACCAAATGATGCAAAAAACCACTAAACTTTTTCAAACTCAAAAACCATCTAAAAACCACTAGAAATCCAAAGATGTGTAAGAGATGATCTAACCATGGCTCTTGATACCATTTGTAACATATTGGATTTCACATACACATCAAACCATAAACAAAGGTGGCGTACAAGATGAGTTTTAGAGAGAGAAAGTTAAAGGTTTGGGAACTTTAGTGAGAGAAAGAAAAATCTTATTATGAGCTCCAACTCTCTACCTTGGGAGGTAGAGAGTATTTATAGTCTTACAATAAAATGCCACCGACGGCATGGATCGGGCATACGGTGGGTAAAGACCGTCCGTCCTCCACGGTGTTACTTAACAAAATACTACATAACATTAAATAACTACGACTACGAGCTTTTAACGGATACATATACTTGAGGTGACCCACACTTTAATACAGAATTTTCTAAATCCTAACATGAACACAGACAAAAATCGATAATCGGATAATTGGGATCCCATGCAAGAATGGGTTCCATTTGGTTAGTAATGATGATTGGAGCACCCACATCGAGCGTAATCAATGGGATCATTTGGGATAGATGAAGTGCTAGTGTACGCATTAGACCTATTCAAAGTGTGTTCACTTCTTAAAGGAATAGTTCTACGGTAGGCATCCATTTCTAATGGGCATTGACTTAGATAATTTAGGCACAACTCATTAAGATTAAATTTGCGGCGTGAGGTATCCACCGTTAACCTACATTACTAAATTTTCTTCCTGTGGGTTTCCAATGTTTTGTAACCTTCTTCCACCATTGCTTTCTAGCCTTCTTAACTTGATTGTTGGCATTAACGATTTTAACTTGGTATTTAACAGCATTAATCAAATCATTCACACCACATACATGATTAGTAATAGAAACCAAGCAATCATCATTACATGTTTTGCCAAAGTAGCGTAAGTCGCATTAATTACAAAGATGCTAGAGCTAACACTAGAATCAACACGATTGTTTTATTCAACATGGTTTCATTCTTCCCAGGTGATCTTCTACTCTCTTTCACTGAACATTCCTAGCTTGCAAGGTCCTATCATTCTTTGTGTTGCCTTGAGGCTTTGACCTGCTCACTTTGGTGTCACTTTTTACTCCTGTAGAGGGAATGGGAACATTAGTTGGTTTTGCTACTTTTTGCATTTCAGGTTTAGAAGTGCTGGGATCTGAACTACTTATAGGCACATCAAAGCTCACATGCTTGGCTTTTGGCATAGAATGGCTTGCATACTTAGCACTAGGCATAGAACAAGGCATCACAACTTTATCTTTCTCACATAAGGATTTAGGGCATGTTGCTTTTAAACATTCTAACGACTCCACGAGATCGTTTGGCATATAAGCATGCATACCTAATTTCACTATCAAGTGGCTTATTTATGCTATCCTCTCTACTATCTCACGAGACATTCTAGACTATCCTTAAGGTGATGAAATAGTTATGAAACACAAGTTCGTTATTTCTAAGATGAGGAGGAATGTATTTTTTGATCACAGTATATTTAGAATCTGCAGATGACTTTGATGCAACATTCTCATTAAAGACAAGTGGCATATTCCTTTTACCGACTCTTGATTCTCAATTTCCTTTTAACGGGTTATTTTTCATTGTTTTGTCACGAGTAACTTTCATTGAATCGTATAACTCTTTGAAGTGTCGTTGACCTTTTCATTTCTTATAGAAAACTCTCATTTTCTTGTTGTAATACATTAATGATGTTTTGAAGATGAAAGTTTTGAGAAAATTGAGAATCTAAATGAGGAGGCATTTGGTAGCCAGTCACATTGTTCTTTTCACCCTTTAATTGTGAAATTTAGGTTTTAACTTTCGATCGTGTTCGGTGAGCTCGAATATGTTCATCTTGTTTGTTTATTTCAAAAGCTCGAATCAAACTCGAACATCCGAGGATATCTTGATGTTTGAGGTTTTAACATTTTCTTTGAGATGTTGATATTTAAGTTGCAAATCAAAATGTTCAACTTCCAACTTAGAAAAATGTTTTACCAAATTATCGTGATCATCCTGGTCAATTTTCTCATTTAGTTTTGAGTTTTTGTTTTCAAGCTCAATGACACGATCATGGGAAACTTTCAAAGCAACAGATAATTCATGAAATTGAGAAGCAGTAATAGAGTACTTAGTAACAGTATAAAACACATCTTGAGCAACACAACTCGAAATCAAGTTCTCATTTAAGATATGCAGATTCTTTCTTTCAATTTTATTATATTTAAGTTCCCGTTCATAATTATTGACCTCAACTATCATTGCATCAAATTCTTTTTCCATTTCTTTAATCTCTGAGTCTATCCCCTTTTGAAGACTTTCAAATTGATTTTTTTAATAGTTTAAAGAAAGGCATAACTTCAGTTAAATAGAATTCTTTAGTTTGCTCAAAACCCCTATCACCTTCAGTTATCCCTGTAGGTGTGATTCTTTTCTTACATGTCTTTTCAAAATCAACGAATAGTTGATAAACTACATACATCTTGATTAAGGTCTTTCTCTTGGTGGAATAGTTCTAGGAACTAAATACATTGGTGTATTCGGAGGATACATGAGTCGGAGGCACTTTCCTGGGGGGAGTGTTTGTTTCAACAATTACATGTGCTTTTGCTTATCCATGTCTTTTTCCAAAAACTTGTTCAGGGTTAATTGAGTTTGAGGCTTAAACTGCTCGTGGAGATCCAATTTCTTTTTGTAATCATAGGGTTTGATCATTATGTTTTGCTTTTTACACTCAAGATATTTAAGCTTCTTATCCATTTTCTCCTAGAGGCATCTTCTAATTTTGTATCCTCTTCCATGCTTCCAATACACGATGGTGTTTGCCTAGGCTTGAGGATCTCATTACCATCATATACAATTGCATGGAAAGCTTTAGCCTTTTACAATACTCGGGATTTGGCTCCTCTACTAGGGAATACTATGTTTATCGCTTAAGACTCGTGCTTAGTGATCATGTGAGCAATCTGAATGGTATTCCTCAGTATGTACAACTTATTTTCAAGCTTGTTTTCAAAGTTTTAGGTTGGAAAACTCGGTTAAAAGTTTTGATTTCTTAGCATTAAATTCTGTTTAAGCACTTTAACATTTTCTTGAAGTTCTTGCTTTTGCTTATGATTTTGTTTAGTTTGTCTTTTAAGGAATCTAGCTCTTGTTTTAATATTTCTTCCCTAAAATTACTTTTTCTAATAATTGTACGCATTTGGTCATCCATTTCCTACTCACGGGTAGTTAACTCAAACTTAGCACGTTGTTCATAAATAACAACTTGTTCTTTATAGGCATTCGGTTTAGAGATATGAGAATCATCGGGCACATGCAATGTATTCATCAAAATATAGTCATCATTGATCGCACAAGATGCATCACTGGTACAATCTCACTTTCACTTTGTATCACATATTGATCATATGGGACAATATTACTATTACCCACATTATCTATATCCGATTCATTAGTTTTATGTGATTGTACTTCGTTATGTATCTTTGCTCATCAACTTCATCGTATAGTTTTAATACCTCCGAAATGATTGAATCTTTGGATGGACCACTGTTGTGATGATGAGACCTTTGGAGAGACCATTGGTGAAATGCTAGCCATGAAGATTATGCAGGCAAGGGTTCATCATCGACATGAGTCAAATGCATCACAGTCGGCAACTTGAAAGGCATTTTGATGATTGTGACCTATTTCCGAATGGTCGCTCATCCACATCAACATCTTATGTTTTGGCATTTCCTCGAAGAAACAACAACTCTTCTTCATTCAACACCGCTCCATTGTCCTGAGCTTGCACCGGTGACATCTTGTCCCTGAAATATTCCGCATTTTGAGGCGTTTTGGAGATGTGCGTTTCTTGCAATATGTCCTTCACCACCACAGCTTGTAGCACTTGATTGGATTTCCTTGTCCTTGATTTGCATTCCTTCCACGATTCGATTAGCCACATACCTCCACCTACTCCACCTTTTCCTTGCTCATCTTGTCTTCCTTGCACCTTGGTTGCACCATGATCTTACCATCTCTGACAATAGTATGATTGTGTAGATTGGATGTAGTTATGATATCATTGTTAGTGTATGGAGTGAGGTTCAGATTTTGCTTAACCATAAGAGCCAGTTGATTGATGAAATGTTCCATGATTGTGTTTGAGTCTGGAGGCTTATATGCTAGATCTGGAATGAGCTTGTAGTTACCGTTACCCGTTGGTATGACTTGAGAAGCTTTGATGGTAATTCCTACATTTGTGTAGAATCTTTGTTGAGTCATTTGATGAGCTTGCATCTCCATGATTAGATTTGAACTTTTCAAGAATCATTCGTTCAAACATAGCATGCTTCTCATTCGAAGTAGGAAGGCATACAATTGCTCATAGTTGGTGTGCCTTAATCCTTTGGTTAGCTTGATTGAGGTGACAAATTTGTGCCATTCGGGATTAATGTTGTTCACAAACTTTGAATTGAGCTGAATATTTGGCATGGTCATTTTGATATTCCTCATATCATTCACAAGTTTGTGGAACCTCAGATAGTATTCGGTGACACTTTCTCCAGGGTTCATTTCGAAGTTCTCAAAATCATCATACAATTGAGATTCCCTGTCTTCTTTGGTCAATTCGAGAACCGAGAAAAGCATCTTAACATTTTCCCAAGCGCCTTGGCTTCGGTGTTGTGATTGATTAACTTGTAGATGTCTTTTGGAAGACCACAAGTATAATGTTTGAAGCCACGATGTCGACATCGTGTCTCTTTTCTCCTTATCATTAAGCTCATCATACGTCTTTGGTGCATCCAAACCTAAGATCCTTTGTACCATTCGCGATGGTTTCATCAATTGATTTGAGAATGTTAACCCCATTTTCCTTTCCCAAACAAGACAACCAAATTCGTTGAGCCCATGAATCGAATCGGTTACATCAAGCATGGGTGGGCGAGTATCGATCCGGTGCTGAGGCGTCCTCATTCTGGAAGAGATGATTGTAGGCACGTTGGTAGAAATGATTACAGATTTCTTGGGATTTTATAACTCTATGATTAAACCAGGAAATAGATTCTTTCACGGGATTTTACTAAATCAAGAGAAAACCGTAAAACGTAACATGAAGAAAAACACTAAATCTCAATAAACAAATCGCTCAAAGTGACAAGTCGCTTCAGCCAACAAATAGCTCAAAACAAACAAGTCGCTCCAGCTAACAAATCGCATATACTGACAAGTAGCTTGATAGGACAAATCGCTTAAACAATCAACTCGCTTCAATAAGCAAGTCGCTTAACCCTGCAAAGCGCTTAACCCAGTAACTCGCTAAGTGGACACATCACATAAGTAAGACAAGTCGCTTAAACTTACAACTCGCTTAAATAAGCAAGTCGCTGAAAGTGATAAATCGCTTCACCGCACAAATCGTACAAGTACAACCACTAACCGGAAAAATCGCTTAAATAAGTGATTCTTAGCAGACACAAATCGCTTCAAACAAGAGACAAATCGGTCGTCAGAACACTTTAACGAGACACAAATCGCTACCTTAAGAACAACCAAAAACGCCACTTATAAAGCCAAAAACAATCCAACCACGGTGATTCAAGCCATCCAAATCACAACCTAACCACTTATGATGATTCTAAACACAAAGTACAATAAAAATCAAACTTTAACACTAGGAATGGTCCAAATGATGCAAATGCCACTAAAATTTTTCAAACCCAAAACCATATAAAACCACTAGAAATCCAAGAACATGTAAGAGGATGATCAAACCATGGCTCTTGATACCATTTGTAGCATATTGGATTTCACATACATCAAACCATGTTTATATGGGCGTACACCTTAAGGGTTTTAGAGATAAATTTTAGAGGTTTAGGAACTTAGAAAGAAAGAAAAATCTTATTATGAGCTCCAACCCTCTACCTGGGAGGTAGAGGTATTTATAATACCTTACACAAAACGCCACCTACGGGTGTGGATCGGGGCATACACGGTGGGTAAAGACCGTCCGTCCTCCACGGTGTTACTTAACTAAATACTAACTAACATTAAACAACTACGACTACGAGCTTTCTAACGATTACATATACTTGAGGTGACCGACACTTTAATAACTGGATTTTCTAAATCCTAACACATTCCTTTCATTTTGTTCACCCAACATATTATTTCATTACACCCTTACACCTTAGCCTAGCCTGTAGTCTTTATTTGTAATCGAGAAGTCATTGTTTGCCTAAGTTCAAGGTTCAAGTGGAAAGGTTCGGGAATCACGCTTTCATCGACGACATATTCTTGAAGATCATTGAAGACCCCCCAATTTCTCATATTCATCTCAAGTGGGGGGATGTTATGTTTAGTTGTTATTTTTGTTATTCAAATAAAATAAAAAATAGTTATTGTTATTTATTTGATTGTAAAGTGCGATGTTATAAGCACTATGTTATGAGCTTATTATAGATTTAGTATCGAGGAGGCCACCTCGGTCACATTTGAAGAATGGAGTTGGTAATGTGCCCATCATGACGTCCTCTAATGGCACATCTACCTAGTATTATCATGATCCGGTTTCTTAACTTCGAAACTTGAACTTTGGATGAACGGTAAGTGGTGATGACTTGGTTGTAGATTTAGACTATTTTCTTGATTTTATTTTATACCAATTTTATCCCATGTCTTATCCTACCCCTTAATCATGAAGCGTATCTAGGTGATGCAGCGAGCAATCTTTGGTGTCTTGCCCATGGATTTGGTCATGCATCATTGATTTTGTCCACTTCGCCGTGACATGTTAGTAATGACAACTCACCCTTAATCTTTGTCGTGTCTACCCATATTGCCTTCAAGAATTGTTTAGCCCGTAACTCTAGTGGTGAAGATTTGTGTAACCGCCAAGCTTATGATAGAATACATGCTATTCTTGTATGATGGTGATCACCCGAAATTGACACTTAGAATAGTTGAGAGATTTGTGTGTTTTGTTCCCATTTAGGTGAGGTGTTCTCGCTTTGTTTTATTCTAGCATAAGGTTTGTAAACTTATATTTTCGGTAATGGAGATATCTTTTAGGAATCTATCGATAAGGTCTACTTGAGGGCAAGTAGAGTTCAAGTGGGGAATATTTGATAACATCAAGTAATCACAATATTAAGTGTTAATTTCCACCGATAATGCTCGTATTTTATATCATTTATATGGATTTACGCTTGTTTTCCTCTATATTTCAATTTTAGGAAAATTACGAGCATTAGAGCTAAAGAGACGCGGATTTGGAGAGTTTATTGAAGATATACGATAGTATGCTCATTTTGAAGATGTTACTGCGTAACTCTCCTCTCACATTACGCCGTAATAGAAGCGTGGCTCAGAAAACCAACAAACGGAAGATTATGGCGTAACTCCCTCCTAGGATTACGTCGTAACTAATTAGGTTAAATGAGGTTCCACGCCGCTGCAAGCTACGACGTAACTAATTCCACAATTACGGCGTAATCATGATTTATTGAAGATACGGTGTAACTCATTCACGATGTTCTTGGTAACCTTTTCAAAGCAAATTACGAAGAAATGGATGTTATGGCGTAACTCTTAACTTATATTCTGTTTGTAACGGATCGACCTATAAATACCGCCCAAATCCCATCATTTGAATCATCCACTTCACACACCAATTCGAACGCGAGTAGAAGGTTGAAGGCGGATCTTAGGGAGCATCTGAGCCATCTCAGGAGAAATCACTCCCCTACGATAAGCATTAGCATTTTATCATTTCTTTACTTTCAATTCATGTATTTCGTAATGTTAAACATTGAATCAGTTCTTTTAGTTAATATGAGCGGCTAAGCGACTACGGTGCTAACCTAGTTATGATTCCTTAATTGTTTTATATGTTTACATTATACGTATAACTGTTTCTAGTGTAAGCATGCATAGTTTGTTGGTAGCTACCCTTGTTTGGTAGTTTTGAATGGCGGTAGTGGCTAGTTACTTAGGAGATATGACCAACCGACCTAAGTAGGTAGCTGAGTGGGAAGAGTAAAATTGACCAATGACGACCCTTCTTTGCTTGTGTGATTTGACCAGTGATCACCTACCATTTGGATGAACTTAAGTTAGGGATGAGTGTTTAAGATGCTAGCGCCCGAGCACTCACTGTTATGAATCTTGCATGTAGCGGTACTTAATGACTTGGCTTAGGGGACTAAAAAAACTAGACTTTCAAAGGGTCACCCGAGATCTCCGGTGGAAACCTTTGCTAATACGTTAGGACGAACTGACCAAATGCTGTCCTAGCGACTTTTACCCCCACTTGAAGCAATTGGAAGTAATTAAACGTGAACTTAACATGATAGGAAGATTAACTAGGTTAGCACACTTCTCCTCTATTGATCACAACCCTCGCCTTTATTTTCTTTCTTTTATTTTCTTGTCTTTAGTAGTTAATCTGTAACACCCCGCCTTATCTGACCACAATATTGTCCGCTTTGCCCGTAGGCTCACGGCTTTGTTTTGTGGCCTCATTTGAAGACTTCGGCGGGTCACCCAAGCGATACTACTCTCACATGAGCACGCTTAACCGCGGTTCTAAGAACTCCACCCGATGAACCCTGGCGCGTTGTGTCATTGTAAAGCGAATGTAATCTTATGAGGCGTCTCTCCGAGCCCGCCGATGTGGGATTTGCCTGGGTGTTACAATCACCCCCGCCAGGGACTCATCGTCCTCGATGAGGTTTGCCCCACCATCCCGCAGCTCGGGGTGGCTCACGATACCACTTGTAACACCCACCCTTGTCGACCGCATATTGTCGCTTTGCCGTAGGCTCACGGCTTTGTTTTGTGGCCTCATTTGAAGACTTCCGGCGGGTCACCCAAGCGATACTACTCTCGCATGAGCACACTTAGCGCGGTTCTAAGAACTCCACCGCGATGACCACAAAGCGCGTTGTGTCATTGTAAAGCGAATGTTATCTTATGAGCCCAAGATCTCTCCGAGGCGCGGCCGATGTGGGATTGCCTAGGGTGTTACATAATCATCTCGACCTCATAACCAATTGAAATCGTGACACCTAGACTTAGTTAAAATCGCACACATAGCTCTTGGGGCGACCTCGGTTTCTTGAAATACTACACTACACTGGCAACCTTTTGCCTGTTAGTTCATTAGGGTAGACCATAGGTATACGAGACAATATAAATATTAAAACCTAGTCGATAAAACACGCATCACCCCCCTTTTATCCCGAATCTCAATGTCGAATTCTTGAAGCAATAGAATCCACCTAATAAGTTGAGGTTTTGCATCTTGTTTGGAGAATAAGTATCGTAAGGCGAAATGATCGGTGAAGACGACAGTTTTGGAAAGGACGAGATATTGCCTGAATTTATCAAAGGCAAAAACCACAGCCAGAAGCTCTTTTTCGGTGGTTGTGTAATTCTCTTGCGCCACATTCATGGTTTTGCTAGCATAGTAAATTGGCTGAAAATGCTTCTTTTTTCTTAGGCCCAAACTACAACATAATCACTAGCATCGCACATGATCTCGAATGGTTGGGACCAATCTGGAGTAACCATTATAGGATCTTGGGTAAGATCCTTCTTTAGGCGATTGAATGCTTCCTTACATTCCTCTGAAAAGTCGAAAGTAACATCTTTGACGAAGTTGTGTCATTAGTCGGGCAATTTTGAGAAGTCCTTAATAAACCTCAATAAAGCACGCATGACCAATAAAGCTTGAATAGCCTTAACGGTAGTAGGATATGGTAGTTTAGACATTGCTTCTATTTTGGCCCTATCGCTTTAGCATAAAATGACATTTTTCCCAAGACAATTCCTTCTCTTACCATAAAATGATATTTTTCCGAATTCAGGACTAAGTTGGTTTCTTCACATCGCTTTAGCATCTTCCTAAGGTTGGATAGGCAAAGTTCGAAGGAATTCCCAAACCATTGAAAAATCATCCATGAACACCTCCATGCTACCTTGATTAATTTATGGAATATGGCCATCATACATCGTTGAAAGGTAGTGGGGCATTGCATAATATGAAGGCATTCGCTTTTATGCAAAAGTCCCGTGAGGGCATGTGAAAGTAGTTTTTCTTGATCTTCATGAGCAATGGGGATTTGGAAATATCTTGAAAACCGTCAAAGCGATGAGTACTCATGCCCTGCTAACCTTTCGAGCATTTGATCGATGAATGGTGAAGGGAAATGATCTTTTCATGTGGCATCATTTAATTTTCTATAGTCGATACATACACGCCAGCCAGTGACCGTTCTTTGAGGTACTAAATCACCTTTCTCAGTTTTCACAACAGTCATTCCTCCCTTTTTTGGAACCACTTGGACTGGGCTGACCCAGGGGCTATCTGAATTGGGGTAAATTAATCCAGCATCAAGAAGCTTGATGACCTCCTTCTTCAGCACCTCTTTGATATTGGGGTTAACTCTTCTTTGAGGTTGAACGGTGAGTTTGTAGTCCTCCTCCATAAGAATTTTATGAGTGCAAAAAGTAGAGTCAATTCCCTTAATGTCAGCAACACTCCATGCTATCACTCCCTTGTACTCTCTTTGAACTTCTAAGAGCTTCCCTTCTTGTTCAGTGGTTAGGGATGAGCTTATGATAACAGGGAGTTGATTCGCTCCTTGAAGGAAGGCATATTCTAGATGGCTCGGGAGATCTTTCAATTCTAAGGTAGGAGGTTCCTTGATTGATGGTTTTAGCTTATTTTCCGGATTTTGAAGGTCAAGAAGCTCAATTTCTGCCCTACGCGGATAAAAGGAAACGACTCCAACCATCTCAGTCTCTTTCTCTTCATCATCATACATCATGCTGTTGTCGTTATTCATGAATCCGTTTACTAGATACTCATCAATACAACCATCTATATCATCAACAAACTCATCAACTTCTTCAATAGAATATATGGGATGATCGTAAGAGGAAGGACGACTCATAGTATCCTTGATGTCAAAGGTTAAGCTCTCGGATCCCACTCGTAAAGTGAGCTTGCCATCATGAACATCGATGATGACGCGAGCGTGGCTAAGAATGGTCTCCCAAGGATTATTGGAACCGAGTTATCCTCCTCCATTTTTAAGATCACGAAATCAACCGGAAATTTGAACTCTCCTACCCTTACTAGAACATTTTCGCAAACTCCAATGGGATATTTGATTGACCGATCAGCCAGCTGAATACTCATTCTGGTCGGTTTCAGCCCTGAATATCCAAGCTTGATAAATAAGGAGTGAGGCATTAAGTTAATGCTTGCCCCAAGATCAGCCAAGGCGTTTTTCATAGAGAGTGCCCATATAGAACAAGTAATGGTGAAACTACCCGAATCTTCTTTCTTTTTGGGTAGGATTTTTTGGATGATAGCCGAGCATTCTTCTCCTAATGTCACCAACCCTTCAAGCTTCTTCCGATTTGAGAGAAATCTTTTAAAATATATGCTATGTTTAGGGAGATGGTAGCATGCATCGAGAAAAGGGATGGTAACAACGGCTCCCTTGAAGTAAGACAACAATCTTTTATTGTCTTCTTCGGCCTTTTGGTTCTTTGGACATGAGGGGTAAGGAATCCGTGTAAGAGTTGAACGTTGGGCTGGCATCGATGCTTGTGGATGAGGGTCATGAGAGGTTGGAGGGGGTTCAGGTGCTCCCTCCTTGTCCAACTCAGGCTCATTGGTAGTGGAGTTTTGAACCGGGTATGGTGGATCCTTGGTAGTGGATCCGGATCGGTAGTAATAGACAGTTGGATCATCTTTGGATTGGACCCAGTTCACTTATTCTTTGGAGTTAGTGACGGCTTTCTAATTGACTGTTGCTCTTGAATGAATCCTTCAAGGCCCTTTAAAGCATCTTCTTTTCCATGGTGAATTGCAGGGTTCTTCTTAAAGGTTTCACGGATGGTGTATTGGGACCCTCTTCCCCTCATTTTCCATTTTAGATTACCTCAAAAGTGTAATCAGTATTACGATAAAATACAAGAAGGAAAGGGTCATCATAGATGTCATGGTGGAAAAGAGCTTGCTCATGGTGTGTATTATCTTGAGACTCATCGCTCTCATGTGGCCCTCCATAAATGTCGCATATAAGGTATGGGTTAAACAACCTCTTAGGCTCTTGCAACTTTGTGAGGTATCACGAGCTTCTCTTGTGCCCTCTTCATCCGATCGTCGAGAGATAAGAGGTTTTATCACTGAGTGTGAGAGATACTCATTACGGTTATTGGCTCATTCCAAGTGTTGTCTTGGTCTTCGACATACTCCTCAATGCGGTCCCATCCTTCTTCCGCACTGAGATTGGAAATCTTTCGGTTGGTCGAGAAGTCAATCCCTTTTTGATCATCGTGGGAGACATTGTCGTAAAATATTTGGACAAGAAACCAAAGGTTGATACTATGGTGTGGGGCTTGTTGAATGAGATATTTGAAACGAGTCTAGGAGTTAGCGATAGATTCTCCATCTGTTTGACGGAAGTGAAGGATTTCGCTCTTGATGGCTGCAGTTCTCCCAGGAGGAAAGAACTTTTTGGTAAACTTGGTAGTGAGTTGTTCCCAAGTGAAGATGGACCTTGGAGGTAGCTTATCGAGCCACTCTTTGGCCTTTCCTTGGAGAGAGAATAAGAAAAACCGGAGTCTAGATGTCTCCTTAGATGCTCCGTCAGCATGGAGAGAGAATTGGGTTTTCGCTGCGGGATCAGTGAAATTGACACGCGATGCGGATAAGCCAAATTTCGGTGGCATGCAACACCTCATTGATTTGTTCGGAAGGGTGAGCGATGGCGCGGTGAATCGGATGAGGTACGAGAAGAGTAATCTCTAAGGATTTTTGCCTTAGGTTCGTTGATGGGTTCATTGATAGGAGTAGCGGAACTTCCTTGTTGTGTAGGCTCAGATTATCGTTGTCAATAGTTTCAAAAGAAATGGGGAATGTGTGGACTCTTCGTCGATCACGGCTTCATCAAAATCGATGGTGGTGCCTTGTGGTCCCGAGTCATGGAGGCTCTTTTCGTTATCTGACTCTCATCGGGTTCGGCAAAGGGCTCAAGAAGGGTTTTAGTGGAACTACGGGTCCTAAGCTATCTAAGGGTGTTGGTGGGGGGAAATGGTGGATTAGTTGGTGGGTTATCACCTTCCATGATGAAAAGTGATGGGTTACGAAAAAACTCACGAAGAAGGGGGATAGACTACAAGGAAGCTAAAAATACGAAAAAATCTTACTTGATAGGAATCAAACAAGGGAACCTAAGCGAGATAAAGATCTAACTAGCTATTCTATTCCCCGGCAGCGGTGCCAAAAACTTGATGCGTGTAAGAAGCACGTTCGGGGTCAAAGGAACGTCCTTTTCTTTGAGCAAGTTTTTCAACCACCTAGGCAGTGAACCTAATCGTTGTAGTGTAGTATTGGGTAAGCCTCGGGGATTGATATAGTTCTCTAGGGGAATAGGAATGCTAGCAAGAAATGTATTACAAGAAGGTGGGGTTGAGGATGATTCTTTTTATCTTTTATAGTTTTTAGAAAGCCGATGTAAAATCTCGGGGCAATTGGTTGGGGTGGTACTTCTACCGATTACTTCTACTTATCTAATTATCTATTACTACGGGTAGCTATGTCTATTTGATTTGTGCTCGTATGATGATTAAAAATGTGTTTACCTAGATACTATTACTCCATAGTTATCTTTTATTGGTCGGTTGAATTTTCACACCTTATCTTAACGCGTTGTATTCTAAGGTCGTAGGGTGTGCATATGCCCTAAATCTTTGAGGTTACCTTTGGGTTTAGCCTCGAAATCGCAAGTCCTTAAACTATTTCATTCATAAGCCTCACTTTCACAAAGAATATTCAAGCATTAAACATAACGAATGATGCCTAGTTGCACTCCTAAGCCAATTACAATTAAGATAAGAAACAACCTAACAATAATCAATAACTAGGTTTCATAGATATAAGCAAACACACAAGAAATTTAGCTAGACATGGTAAACAAGCAAGCATACACACAATAAATTGAAGACATAATGATACTTTGGATTAAAATACTTATCTCAATGTGTAAAATTGGGTTTGAGACCCTAAATCTTTTCAAATCGGACTACAAACGTTTTAGATTTTTTCTCCAAAAGTCTACCTCCCTATGCGAAAAATCGAATTCTATATAGATTTACACTTGCGACGGCGTCACCTTTTAGATGGGGCCGCCGTTCACGCCGTCATTGGGGTTTCGTCTTGGCAAGTCATCGATGGGACGGCGTCACCTTAGAGTTGTGACGCCGTCGGTCTTGAGATGGGACGTCATCTTGATTACGAATCTAGCCGTCTAAGATGAAAAGTCCGAGTGACTCCTTCTTCTTCAAAGCCTAACGCCGTCGGGTTATATGAACAAAATTCCACTAAACCGTCGGTGCATGTTTTGATCAAGTCTCTATATAGGGGACGGCCGCCTTTGATTGGGACGCTATCGAGGTTTGTTTGAGTTTGCTTGGGTGGCTTGATCTTGACTTTGCCATTTTCTTCATGTATTCACTCCTTTTCTTCCAAATATGCATCATTCAAGCATTTTGCTTCCAAGAGACCTAAAAAGTGAAAAGGAACAAAATTAAGCGAGAACGGATATAAAAGTGGTCGATTAAGGGCTTAAATGACCCCTAAAAGTGTCGTTTTAAATCCTTATCGATCCTACAATTTGGATGAGGCGGTGGAATTGACTCACCATAGCTAGGGGTAAAAGTTGCATGCACACAAACTGGTGGTATAGTTGAAAGCGTGCAGGTCAGAGCTAGCGTAAAAAGGAAGATATGTTTGCACGAAAATTTATGTCACACGCATTGCCTACAACATATAATGAGGTGGTCACGAAACCGATTGCCCACACAAAGGTATGCATGTAGTTGTTGGCAATACGTAACATGTTTAGCGATGAGTGTTGTCGTTCTTTGTAGATGATCGTTTGAAGATGGCGTTCTGCGAAGCATGCGTGTTGATTACCGGCCTTATATTAATTTGGAGCCGGCTATTGAGCGTTTACATCAGAATCCTGAGGCTATCGACGCTTTGCCATATACTCTTATTGCAAATGGGCGTCTGGCTAGTAGCTCCTCACACGTGGACCATAAGTTTCGCTACAAACTTATTTGAAAAGGAAAACTACTAACGTACAGGGATGTTCATTGGACGAAAATGGTAAGAGGTTTAGGTCGGGCAATTGCTTATCGTTCTATGCATTTGCTTCAGAAACTGCTCCCAGTGTTGAGCAAAAATGTGCTTGGGCATCTGTTGTTGTCACAGACGAAGGCTTTCTCGATGGTTCTCCACAGTTGCAATATAGTACTCAGTTGACCGCTAGTAAAACTAAAGTGGTTGTAGACTTACAACTGCTAGTCATTTTTAATACCGCTATAGTTGTTTTTACTGCTGCTAGTAAAATCGAATTGGTTGTATACTTACAACCGCCAAGATACAAAAGTTACTCTTGCTAGCTATTTTAACCATCGCTTGTGATAGAAGACATAAGCGAAATGATGCCACGGTCATTAATCTTGTTGTGTATGGCGTGTTTGTCTTGCCGTGTGTAGGTCTTTGCGATACCATTACGGTGCCCTTGTGTAGGTGTTGGTCTTACTATTCGGGCCCGAATAGAGACATATTGGTTTAGTCTTTGCTAGTATTAAACTTACAAGCGCTAGTTAAATTGTACTAGTGTTGAATGGTAAATCTGTTAATTTCAAGTGTGCATAGTCACTAGTTGGTAGTTATTAGTTGATTGTAGAATCGAATTGTAACAACTAGAAGGACTCCTTGGTTTATAAAAGTAGTCAATAAGGAAAAGAAGTTGCCCTACGTGAGAGCAGGTTAGTTGCCACATTGTTTATTGAAACAAGCGCTAGTTCCCAGTTAAACAAAGATGTATAATGGGATTAAAGAACATAGGAAATAGCGTCGTTGACATACAACGTTTCATATGAACAACCTACTACATATTACGATTACTACATAATTATGAGTTTAATGGTTACATAATATATAACCACTTGATTTATAAAATTCAGAAGCACGCAAAAAGCTAACCACTCCATGCTTCCTTCACATACGAGACATCGTACTAAAACCACAAAGCTTCATTCCCATCAAGTATGATCCCTAACCTTCACGAACAAACACATTGAACATGAATATAATGGTGTAAGTTAAAATAAAACATTAATAGAATGGTAAGTTAAAAATAAACATACTATAAACGAAATATGTGCAGGCGATTTAACAAAAGATGAGATTCTTTGTATGGGCGATGTAGAAAGATCCGCATCTCTAACATTCCCATGCGAGACAAATAATTCAAGTTCTTTGTTGTACACAAATACCGATCGACCCAAATGATTGCGGCAGACGCTTCTACTATTGGAGCTTGATCCTTTGTAAACCCAAGCAAACGAACCGAATATTGGGTAGGGATGGGAATAGAATTCTAAATGATGTTATGGAAGAACCATTGACGTCCAACAACCATCCGCAAAACATTGGAATATCTTCACCAATGATCGTCAGAAATCACTAGAGGTTCCAAGATCGAAAACATTGAATGGGCGGGAGTTCATTTTTAAAATTTGTGGTAGGTCTATAACTTTAAATTGGTTGGTTACCAAATCAAAAGAAATCAACATATAAATCTTATAAATAACACCGTCCTCATTAGTTAACTTTTCACTCCCAGTCCAATAGAGAAAACGACCTACAACTGCAAGACTTTTATGTTTCAATTTGATAGTTTCACGAGGGGGTGGAAATTTTCAACGATTGTCCACCTTAACGAGTTCAAAGAAAAGACAGAGACATACCAGAAACCACTTTCGAAAATAGGATTGGAGACCTTCATGATCGTCGGGTCAAGAATGTCTGAATGGACGGCAAAACCAAAACAAATCTTTTGACGTTCGATTTGATGTGTGTAAACCGGGACAAATACTTCAAGTGATTTTTTGATTGCCGAGTTCCAAATAACAGTCATTACATTAGAACCATAGACAAAACACCAAAGACCATTAGAATTGCCAGCTGTAATCATAGATGAAAGCATTAAATATGTATTAAGTGGCTTATCGATTAGCTGTTCATCTAAAGCTAACAGAAAACCTTGGTCACCCATATCAAATGTTAGCGTAAATAAACACTCATCATTACGACGAACACCGTAATTAAAGATGAAGCTTCCACAATCTATACTAGCCTTCCATAACTTGCAAACACTACGTTGCTGGAGTATAGACTTAGGAGGTAGCCTACGGATGATATCTAGTTGAACATCCAGTGGGATATTGTCAGACATATTTTCTAAACAAAAGTAGAAAGATTGGGATAAAGATATGAAGTCAATAGACCAAAAGAAGAAAGAAAGATTTTGTTAAACAAATTGTATTGAAGAAAGAAGAAAGTGATTGGGAGCAGAAGACATTAAAGGACAAGTACCGTGAATCATGTTTTGTGTGGGCGTTTGTTTTTGTTTTTTTAAATGTGAAATGACAAAACTATCCTTGTGTATAAATACAAGTTGCCCAAAAAACATAAAGATGCCCAAAAAACAATACAAGTTGCCCAAAAAACAATATGTTACAATACATGCCATATACCTTGAAAATACGTACTTGTGTCATAAGTTGTCGGACACATGGCAGCCCCTGGTTGGGTCCAAGAAAAGCGGTGGGCAACCTGTCTATTTTCGAATTTTAAAAGGGCGTGGTACATAAACTGACATCTACTGGACAGAAATGGTAAGAGGGTCAAGTCGGGTGGTTAATCATTAGTAGATCTATGCATCTAAGAAAGTTTGCCCACGGATACTGTTGTTTCTCGGGGTGTGCCTAATATTTTGGGTGGCGTGTTAGCAAATAAAAACGCTGAAACCAGCTGTAGGGGGTTGCCAATACGTTGTCTCCAAAGTGTTGAAGATTTCGTCCCTTATAATGAGGCGTCTACAGGGGGTTGCCAATACGTAGTCGTTACATATGGTTTTTACCTTTGTGTTTGCTATTGCAGGGACACCACACGTACCACTTATTCTTGATTTTGAGTCAGGGAATATTCGCCATGTACCAGCTGCTCGGACATCGCAAGGTAAACTATATTCTATGACCTGTTTAGCTTAACTGTTGGACACATTGTGGTAAACGTTTCTATATGTGGAATTTTTTAAGCAGGTTATCCCTCAAGCGTTCGTGGATGAGGAACTGGCCAGCGTACCCGCACATAATTTGCAATAGGTGGCTGTTTTATGTGTTTCAAAATGGCTTGCATAACTTTCTTTCTGATTGAACATTTTTTCTAACAATGATTGGTAACCTGTAGTCGCAAGCCCTCTAGCTGAATATCAAAGATTTGGTCCTTTCAACCGTGTATGCCATCACTGTAGAGCATTGTTCTGGAATGAAGAAAATCTAGCCTACTCCACTGCAGCGAGTCACCCATTGTATCACCAGTGTTGTCTCCAAGGAAGAGTCAAAATTTTCACACCACAAGAATACCCTCCTCTTATTCAGATACTGTTATTCGATAGGCATTTTCTAGAAAATATTCGAGCCTACAATTAGATGTTTGCAATGACGTCGTTCGGTGAAAATGTTGATGAATATGTCAATGTGGGACGAGGCCCATACGTGTTCAAAATATCTGGACAGATATATCATCGGAGATGACAACTTTTTCCCGAGCCTAATCAATCTCCAAGGTTCTTGCAGTTATACATTTATGACACTGCAACGAGGTTCGTAATAGGTTAAACCCTTTTAGAGAGGTTTCGAAACTGTTCTGCAGCCCCATATTGTGCAAGCTTTAATTATATTCCTTGATAGCAATAACGCTCTGCTACAGCTCTTTAGAACTGCACGAGACAAGCTTTAGCAAAACGATGTTCCAGAGTTCAAAGTAAGGCTTTTCAGCGTTGGAAAGGCTTCACAGTATCAATTACCTACTACATATGATATTGGCGCCATTGTATTTGATGACACTGTAGAAACGAAAGCTGATTTTGATGTGATATTATAAACAAACTTCATGCAACATACATGTCTTCTAAATTTCCGTTGTTGTTTGTCTATGGTGAGCATGTATATCACATTGGTCTTCATGACCTTAATGTTGACAGTATTGCAACACGCAGGGGTAAGCGTATGTCAATGAAGGCTTTCTACGCATACCAACTACACGACAGGTTGCATTGTTATAACCTGTTGAGTAGAGGCAGGAGATTATTTCAGCAATATGTAGTCACTGCATATTGTAGCAATTAACAAGACAAAATGGACTACGTGAGAACCCACTAGGCAGACATAAAGGGTGATTACTTAACTGGACTGTATGATGCAATAAGCAGGGGATATAATGATGGGTCAAACGTTGGGTCTAGAATCATCTTACCTTCTTCATTCACCGGAGGCCCTAGATATATGTATAGCTATTACTTGGATGGTTTGGCCATCTACCGGATTCATGGGAACCCATGGTTTTTTTGTTACTTTCACGTGTAACACAAAATGGCCAGAAATTTAGGAATATATGGAAACGTATCCTGAAGTTACCGCTGCAGATAGGCCTTATGTAGTCGATAGGGTTTTTGAATGGAAGATTCATGCTCTCATAAAATATCTGTTTGACGTACGACCCTTCGGATCTTTGAATGTATGTATGATTACATGTTCCTTCTATTCGATGCTAACATATTTGATTTACATTTTGATTTACCTTTATGAAACCTATGTCTGCTCATATTTCCTGTTAATGATATTGCTCACTGTAACAATATTGTACACGGTTAAATTCTAAAAGAGGGGGTTGTCGCACTGCCACATACTACTGTGGGTTAGGTGTAGGGCTGATACCACATGAGAAGCTGATGTAGACAGATATATTAGTACAAAACTTTTGGATCAACTGTATAACCCTGAAGGGTTTAGAGTTATTTCAGAGCTCATGGTACATGTACCATGTGGAAGTGCATTTCCAAATGCCCCATGTATGCAAAACATACCAGCTTACATGAAATACTTTCCTAAAGAGTATTATCCATCAACGTTCATTGACAAAGCATGATATGTACATTACCAGAGAAGGGATGTGCAAATGAATGCAACTCACCATGGAGTTAAATTGGACAACGCATATGTTGTCACTTACAGTCAGGAGTTGTGTATGGCATTATATGCTCACATAAATGTGGAGTACTACGGGTGGACGATGCTCATCAAATATTTATTCAAATATATCTCCAAAGGTACTGACAGAATAGTTGCTCGGATAACAAGACATATCGAGGATCAGCAAACTGTTTCGAACGGCGCCTCAGCAGCCTCTAATTCAAACAATCCACCAAACATCCGTGTAGATGAAATAAAGAATTTTGTCGATGCTCGCTACATAGGTCCTCATGAAGCCTGTTGGCGCATTCTTGGTTTTGACATTCACAGTTGTGATCCTACAGTTCAGATACTTGCGGTGCATCTCGAGAACATGCAGACGGTTAGCTTGATAGGCGAGCCTGCGATGTGGAAAACTAGAAGGGGTTGAATATTTTACTAATTAAACTTTGTTTTAAGCTATTTAGATTGACTTATTTAGATGTGTGTTGGATGTTGATAAACAAGCATATAGAAATATAAATATGTAATGTGATAATGAGTAAAAGCACAAAACCACAATGCGAGTATTTATAGTGGTTCGGCTACAAGGACACCTTCATTTCCTACTCCACTCCCGAGTCACCTACTCGAGGTTTCGTAATCACTACACAACACCGACACCTTATGGTGGAGAAACCTTCACAACGTTGCCTCTTTGTTTTTACGGTACTAGGCTAACCACGGGTCCTTTCACCAGGAGAACCAAACCTATCACAACGTCGCCTACCCTTTATCCGGTACTAGGCTAGATACCGAGTTCCATTACAATGGAGGAACTACTACCCAACACTACACAACACCTAAAACCCTAAAGGAGACTAACTCCTTATTACAACATCATCAAGGATATCAATATCCTTTGATCCAATACTAATATATCTTGTACATCGAAACACACCATATCGAATGTACACCTTAGGCACTTTTCACTAATGCCCTTGTCTTGACTTCTAGACAACCTCAATGACTTTAGCCTTGACTTCCAAGCACTCTTCACTAGTGCTTCTAATATGGACGTTTGACACCTTTCACTAATGTCTTCGTCTTGACCCTTTAGACATCTATCACTAATGTCTTCAATACTACACTTCTTATGAGAAAGAAGAGAACCTCAGTAATCTTGATGATAACGAAGCATGGCAACTCATGGACTTGAGCTTGCTCGTCTTCAAAAGATGGTGATCTCGCCTTTAAGAGGAACCTAGAGAATCACACAAAAAACAAAACTACATACATAGATCACTTGGATATGAGGTTATAGAGTTTATAACTCGAAGAGAAAATATGTGAGAAGGGGTAAGAAACAATGAAGAAATAGCTCACTATTTATAGATAGAAAGCGACTCTTGTCCCCGGATCCTCCTCGAGGGATCCGTCCGATGTAATGCTTGGGATCCGTGGGACGCTTCATTTTGCCCATGGGTTTTGGGTCATGGGTCATGGGTTATGGGTCATGGATATCAAGTAGGTTCAATGTACCTTCAAGATGCAATGCATCTAGTCCATGGTTCATGGATTAAAACTATGGGCCATGGATTAAAACCATGGGTCATGGATATTATCCATATATGACATAAGCATGATGTCATGCAATGGGTTATTGGTCAAGTTCCATGGGTATGGGTCATGGACTTTGGGTTATACCAACTACATTCAATGTATTTGGTCAATAGGTCAAATACTTACGTTTCTACCCAATTGTATTACCCATTATAATACATACTAATTATGTATATATTTGCCCAATATGTAAACACTAGTTGTTGTACATATGTATTACTAAATCATAAAATCACTTATACTTGTTTTAGCATTTTATGTGAAAGCGTAAGTGTGTTAGAAAACTATTGGCTCAAACCATTTACGTATTGTATTTGTTTCGTTAAAATGATTTTACGTTTGTTATCAACAAAACATTAGAAGATTGTTGTAGATCCTTTTATCACATATACCTTATCACAATAACAACCTTTACTACACAAACACCCACGTTATACAAAAAGTAGGCGTATAGAATAGAAGAAGAAAAGAGCGTGGTGACTTGAATGATATGTAAAAGGCGTGTATGTTTAGAGATAGAGAGAAGAAAGATGAAACAATAAGATGTTATATTGCTTCAAAGGAAAACACACACACACACACTTTCAAGCACACCCTCAAATGACATACTTGAGGGTATTTATAGTAAGAGAGGATGATGCCCTAAGGCTTGGCCATGGGCCTTGAGATGGACTTGGATTGGGCTTGGGTTTCACGAACTAGACAAGGCTAGCTTAACATAACTTATGCCCAATTAGCTTAGCCCAATCCACGAGCCCGTTGACTATTCTATCACGATATCTAACACACATTATAAAGTTCCTAATCGTGAATGACCATCACTTCTAATAAAAATAATCAAGGCTAACAATCTCCCCACAGGGTGGTCATTCAAAAGATGCTCCACTTGAATAGGCCTTTAATCTTTTGAGCTTGAACTTTGTGAGTAGATATAGAATAGTCTTAATTCTTTGTTCCTTCATGCTTTGTGATCAGATAATTTGGTTGTCTGCCGTTGTCAACTTCGTTGGTTAGGTATCTCCACGTCTTTCTCCACCATGCTCACACTTCTATTTGACTTTGAGTTTCCAATGATGAAGTTCTTGAGTCTTTACACTTTGTAGATTCTTTGACATTGACGAAGAATCATTTTTAACTTTGAGTTGCCTTTGATTTTGATGAGAACTTTCATGTGTTTTTGGTATGAGCATGTGTAGAGTCTGCACGATCAATCCGCTCCGGAGCTTCCATAAGAAGTAAACATAAAAACATGTTAGTAATAAGTGGATTCTGGCACTTACAAGCTTGAATTTCGAGGGTGTTAACAGCATAATGTGAAAAAAACGTCTCTAATTCTCACAAAGTCCGTTCCTGAACTGGAGTCCCACAAGTGAGATAACGTGATATACCAAAGTACATCTGATTCGGATGAGTCGTGAGGTACACCAAGCATCACCACTGACGTAGACCGTTTGAGACACACTAAGCGTAATCCGGAGAATTACAGTGACTACTGTCTGGGTGCTGATGTTGACCCGGCAGAATTTCCATTCAATCACCGAGGATTACGGTTGTAAAACCTCTCATAAATGTTCGGCGATTGCTAAGATCTGCGTGGGACTCTATAATATATCACTTGTGTCCTTATTGATGAACAACAAGCGATGAGATGTCAAGTGTTCTATGAGATCTTTTGATGAATCTCGTGGCTCTAGACTCAATAAGTGCATTTTGGTTTTCTGGCGGAGACTAGGAGAGGGTCTCCTTCTTCAATACCAACAATCTCTAAGAGAAAGTCGATAGATTATGCAAGGTTCCCAGTGAGAATGAAACAAATCCTTTTAAGAGGAATTGAGTGGCTAGAAGGTTTAGTGCAGTGCGCCACTGGGTCCATGACGTCTTTGTCTTCAATACCAGTGTCATCTAGTGACAACTAGTAGCAGATGAATTGAACCCGGTTTCTGCCCTAAGGTTGAATATGGAGGGCTATTTCTTTTCACCCTTTTTCATTACATTTCTTTTTAATTCTTCAACCCCTTCTTTCTCCCTTCTCACATTACTCCTTTTTTCAATCATTCCTAAGGACTTCTAATACTAACTATTGGTGATATCCTTGGGTAGATCCCTCCGGCTCTGGTGGATCATAGGACGGATTTCCTATCCTTAGTCACCTTATAACTCCATGATTGTCCCGTGTTGCCATAAAACCATTTTTTCTTGAAAATCTCTCAGGGTGTTTATGATAGAAAACATGTTTGAAACACTCGTGAGTTTTGTATTTTGGAAACACTCCCCTCACATGTGCTTATAAGTTTTGACGTAAATCGCACATAGAGGGTAGAGTTAGCACTTTTGAATTGATCGACTTTAAATGAACTAGACCGATTCGAGACACGTTTACATCACTAGAGAACTAGCTTGAAATTATTACCGTCTGGTCAAGTCCATAGAAAGTTTCTCGAGATGGTACATTATTCCTCATCAATTCATTGGTGTCAAGCGAGTCGAGCTCTTTTGAGATTCAAACAACGAACATTAAACTTTTTGATCACATTTTAATCATGTTTCTCCCCTCAAAATAGCATATCTATGATGTTTTGAAACAAAATGATTAAAAGATATGTTTTCGAAAAGCATTTGAGAAAGCGATTTAGCATGAATTTTGGAACAATTTTGGTTTTATACTCCCCTTAACGAAAGCATATTTTCAAGCGGAAAATTTAGAATCAATTAAGGGTTTAGAGGAGTTATCTTGGTACCAAATGTGAGAGATTTTGAAAACTCTTTTGAAAATTTCGAATCAATGGTACGTAAGATGAGAAGAAGATTTTGAAAATCTTTTGAAGATATTCGAGAAGAATAATCTTCATTTGTTTTAGGATAAGTGTTCGATATTTATGAAAATCGATTTTGCGTATCACTTTCCTTTCTTTAAAGATCGGGTTGCAAGCGGAAATACTTACAAGCCATTATGGTTTTAGGAATAGTGCTTGAAAAAATATTTAAAAGCTTTGATTTGGATAAGCACTTTCCTTTCTTTGAAGCGGGTCTGAGCGATGTGTCTAAAGCCATTATTTTGAAGTCCGGGTTTCGTCTTGAAGTATCACGAAAGCCATTATGTTTATAAGAAATTTTGAGAAATGACATGTTTTAGAAAACATTAAAGACCTCTCGCTCAAGCATCATACATACCAGTATCATTGTTGAATGAAATTTCTAGAAACATCTGAATATCGATTATCGAGAGACATGTCGTGAGAAGAATATTTTTGGATTTTTGATTTTATATTATTTTGTATTTTTGAAAAATTTTCTATTTTGTATTTTGCTTTTGTTGGTTTTCAAATTTTGTATTTTGTTTTGAAAATATTTACACGAAGATTTGAAGAAGAGAAATTAAGTTGGGACAAGTAAAAGTGGAGTTAAGAGTGGAACTAGAAAAGGATTTCCACATGCGAAATTGGCATAAAGTTCTTCTTTACCACACGGGGTATATGAACCTTCAACACTTTTACAAGTACATGCATCCACAGAAGAATAATTTTCACAAATAACAGTTTTAGAAGTACATGTTTCCTCACGGCGAGGGTGATCACTATCAACGGTTGTAGTGGATCTGACTTCCTTATCCGAATGATTGACACTATTATCTGTGTTGGAGCAAGTATCAAAAATCTTTCCTGTGGGAATCCACCTAAGACCTATTTTGTTGAAAACTTTTCCGTGGGAATCCACCTTAGGTAAGATCTAGGAGTTGTTTTCTTATCAGTTCAATGGAAGACTCATTTTTGAAAAACTACATCTGAAGAGATCCACCTATTAGGTTTCTTTTGTTTGACATTTTATCAGCGGGTTTGTTTCGGTTTGGAGTCTTAGTGGATTGTGCCTTGGCACGAATTATCTTTCTTGAGATATTGTAAGGCACATGCATCATGATTAGGCGAAAAGATACATTTTTACATGTAGTGCTGAGACAAATTCAATATTCTTGTTTAAAATAGCGACTCTAACTTTGTCACTACAGTCTTTTGGAAATTGATTCTTGTTCGAAGAAGACTTAGAATTCTAGTCTTTGTTTTCTAAGGGCATAGCATTTTCTTTTAACTTAACTACTCTTAGATGCAAGCCAATCCCTAGTCTTTTGTAGAGTGTTCCTAGGTAATGGTTTACTACTACTAGCGGTGCCTTGAAATCTGTAGAATTCATCACCTAGATGTTGCACCTAGAATTCCATCTTTTCGAGTCTTTGCCTTTTCCTAGCTTCTTCTAGATAGTGATTGTTGACCATGTTGTTAGAACCAATGATTCTTTAAGCTGGATTTTGGTGCATTCCGTGTACTATTCCTAGAATTGCCATGTGTAAACACTTTTCTTTATCAAAAGCAGGTTTTCAAAATCTTTGATAATTTGTTTTTGATAGGCAAAGTCTCGTGGAGTATTGTTTTTGACAAATCATTTTCTCATTGACTTTTGAGAGGCGAGAAATAGACATTTAGGTTTGAAAACCGGTTTTGGAACATTTGTTTTCTCCTTAGTCAATGGTTTTACAAACTTAGTATCCTGACCTTCCCTTTTAGACATTCCAATGAGCTCTCAAAAGATCATTTTGCTCTTGCATGTCCTTGTAGGCACGCTCATCGACAATTTGTCATACTTGCATTCCTCGGTTTTCGATCGAGTTGTTTAAAATAGGACACGTTTTCTTTTCAATTTTTCAAGAGCTTTTTCATATTTGAAACAATTGCGGAGGTCTCGAGGCTGGAGTCTGTCATGATCTTCAACAGAATATGTTTGTAAGATAATGGACATGATATCGTTAGTCATAGCATCTTGAAGAGAGAATCATTCAAATTTTCCAAAACATTGATGTGTTCAACACTTTCATTAGCTTGCTTTACGAGGATTTATGGTCCTTGACAAAGTCGAGTTGTTTCTTTCAAAAGTGCTTGTTCAACATGAATTACCCTCACCGATGGCGATTAACGGAGGGGCAATTTGGGTTTTAAAAACTCTTTTGTTTCGTCATCATGACGAGTAAACCAGATGTTAGTTGTAATATTGGTTTTAGACTTGTGATCTCTTGAAGATACCCAATTCTAGTTTTAACGTCATCTAAAATGCTTCTAGTATCACTTGTGTTAAAAGTTGTTTGAAGACATTTGTTCGATTTTGAAAGAGATTTTGAGACAACTACTGAGGAGTTGAGGCGGTTTTGGCGGTTGTGAAAGCGGGTGTTGACACTTTGTTTGAAACACTTGGTGTGGTGGAAAACGTTGATTGTTCTTTTGATTAACAAAAGTAATTCCATTAATTTTGTTCTATTTATTATAATCAATGGGTTTAAGATCCGGATTCTTTTGTTTCATTTTGATCTACTCTCCTCGAGATAGTTCCAACGTTTCAAGAGAATCACGAACAATTATGGGTTCATGCAAAGGTTTTCCATTGTTCAACACATTACGAGATTTCGAGCTTTCTTGAGAAGCGAAGAAGGGTTGTTACCAAGAGCCATTTTATGTGCGATGTGAAAATCGGTTTGCTTGATTAGAAAGCATCTTGTTTGTTTTAGCGGAATGACCCGTTGTAGAAGCAAATTATCCAATTTTTGATAGTTACATTTTATCAATTTCATCAAGAAGAGAATCTTCTCGTTTTGAAAATCGACAATCAACTGTTTCTTCTCTTTTCAAGATAAGAAAGCGATTGCTTTTGTTTAGAAAGTTGGTCATTTAGTTCAGAAATTTCCTTGTTTAAAGATTTTATTTTCAAGTTCAAATTCACATCAAGTGTGTCATACTTGAGTTGCAATTGTTTTTCTCTTAAAACAGAATCTCGATAACCAATTTCTAATTCTGAAAGTTTGTTTGTATGAAATTCAAAGGCTTTTGCGTTCCCCTTGTAACTCTCAAGCTCAGCGGTCAATTTTTTATTCGCGGCCTTAACCTCGCGATTGACCTTACTAACTTTCTCAATTTCAATGCCACATTTATTGATTAATGATTCAAAATAAGCACGTGTTTCCTCATCGGTCTCGATTATTTTGTGCCACCTGACCTCCATTAGGATCCACATATGGAGTTTCGAGTAAGTATTGCTACAACTCGGATTGTCCATGTAGGTATCATAAGTAGGTGCGATGTCACGAGAATCTTGTTTATCATGAGTAAACACATCACATATGACATTGTTATAGCATGGATCAATGATTGGTACCTCGAATCTTTGCGTTGGCGTCATAGGCAGGAGGTGATTACGACTCGGTTTCATACTTAGCTTCACGAAGATTTGCCATGAAGATGCGGTTGCATTGAGTTCCTCGAGGTCTTCCAATTCATCCACAATAGCGAAAAATCATTTTCCTCGACACTCAATTGTAATCCCTTCTTGCTTATCGCTAACAAAGCGACTTTCAGAAAAACTCGGCATTCTTCTTGTGTGGCTTAGTGGGACGGTTTAGTGCCATGTGACCCATTCCTTGTGGTTATAACACTTAATCGATTACCACGATTCACATTTCCATAATTCCCAACGATTGGGCTGCAACATTGCCATTCGATTACCCACTGCTCTATTCCCAACATTCATCGCATCGATTTCCAACATCTTGACCGGTGATTACCACGATACGGAACCGCACTGATTACCCATGCATTGCTAAATGCTTTATCCAATAAAGAAAATACATTGCAAGGTCGCTTCTACTTGGTCGGTTTCATGATTAGTGATTCCTTGTTCACGGTATTGTGGATACGGTTGTTGAATGACTTGTTGTTACGGTGGATAGAATTGTTGTTGTGGTTGTTGAATGTATTCTTTGCAAGTTGTTGTTGTTGGAAGATGATGAAGCTTGTTGTTGTGTATTCATCGAAGGTTGAGTCTTTGCAATAAGTGCCAATGGATCATGATTCTTTGCCAATTTTTTCCTTACTTCATTAAGCAGATTGGTTTTGTTTGAGAAAATCGTTTAGTTGATCAAAGTTCACTTTGATGTAAGTCTTTTGTTTGGTTAACAATAGTGACATAGCGTCCCCATTCTTACGGAAGATTATTCAGAACTTGATGTTTTGAGCGATTGTTCGGGTGCCAACTTGTTTCGATAAGCTCATTCATCAAAGTGCAAAACCTTCCATAGTAGGATTCAATGGATTCTCTGGTGTAGATGTAAACTTCTCCCATTCGGTTAGCGACTTGTTCTCCATGTCTTGTTTACCAATTTACGTTCCATAACATAGCCGTCTAACACGTTCTCACATATCGAAAGCGGTTTCACAACTGTCTCTGACAAAAATGTCTATTGGTAAACCCAGTTGGACAATATGAATTGCCATGTCATCTCGCATCGACTTGTTTGATCCTCTTGATGTATTACGATTCGGTTTGAAGATGAGAGGATGGTGGGATGGGAGGTGTTGCATCCGCATTTCGGTACATGAACTTGTCGAGGTGGAAGGGTCCATCTGAATGGATTTAATCATGAGTTTCCCATTAGGTTTGGTCTTGATCTAGCGGAGCATTCGACTTGTCCATTGAAGATAACCACCTTTTGCCGGCATAGGAGGTCGGTTTTCGACCGGCTGCATGAATGTCTTGTTGAGTTGCCATTGATGAAGGTATGTTTTGATAAAGTTGATGTAGGATCGATTCAACGATAAAGGAGTTGTGGTTGATGAAGATTAAGCTTGGTTGAGGTTTTTCCGAAAGTCGTACTCGTAACCTTGGTGGTAAAAATTTTCTCCCAAAATTGAAATTCACTATAAAAATCAATTCTAAGGTCGTATGAAAAATTTGAGTTATGACAATTTTGACGCCAAATTTGACCGAAAAATTTGAATTTAGGCCCAAAATTTGAATTTTGACCAAATTTTCACATTAAACCAAAATTTGAATTTCGTAAAATTGAGCGTTTAGTCTCCTCAAAATTTAAATTTTACTCAAGTTTTCCCGCCAATTTTTTTTATGCGTAGAAAGAGCTTAGGCGTAGAAACACGAAGTTCGAGTGAGCGAGGCTTATGCGTGGGATCTTAGGCGTAGGATTCCTTAGGCGTGGGATCTTATCGTGGGTTTAAAGTTACAGTGAAAAGTTATGCGTAAGATTTAGCTTATGCGTAAAGAAAACTTAGGCGTAAGAAAAATGCTTATGCGTAAAGTATTCTACGCGTGAAGTCGAAACTTATGCGTAAGATTAGGGTTTTGCCTAAAAATCCTTTACACTATTACGATGTAAGAGATATCCAAAGTCGAAGTGTTCCACAAACTTATCCAAGTGAGGAAGCACCGAGTCACCGTTAAGCTCGAAGAATCGCACCAAAAGTTATGAGTAGAACCTTATGAGTAGTTGACTTTCTTACGAGTAGAATTAGGGTTTGACCTACTCAGTAAAAATTTTCAGCGATTCAACCAATTTCTCTTGCATGATATCCTTAAAAACACTCGAATAACCCAAAAATGTTGACCTTTTTCACCCAAAGTGCTTAGAAAAGTTATGAGTAGAAATGACCAATGAACCAAAAACGAGTTCAAAAATGATGTTAAACACGTAAAGCTTCAAACGTTTTGCAAAAGACTGAAACTTTAGCACCAAATAAACCTTAAACCACAAGAATCTTGAATTTTTGAGTGCAAAAATTAAAGCTTTAAGTGTGACAACTATGTAACACGAGAGCTTTATGCGTAACCCTTCACAACAAACACAAACACTCCTAAACCATTGTTAGGCGATTGATACCAATTGTAGATCCCCTTTTATCACATATACCTTATCACAATAACAACCTTTACCACACAAACACCCACGTTATACAAACAGTAGGCGTATAGAATAGAAGAAGAAAAGAACGTGGTGACTTGAATGATATGTAAAAGACGTGTATGTTTAGAGAGATAGAGAGAAGAAAGATGAAACAATAAGATGTTATATTGCTTCAAAGGAAAACACACACACACACACTCAAGCACACCCCTCAAATGACATACTTGAGGGTATTTATAATAAGAGGATGATGCCCTAAGGCTTGGCCATGGGCCTTGAGATGGACTTGGATTGGGCTTGGGTTTCACGAACTAGACAAGGCTAGCTTAACATAACTTATGCCCAATTAGCTTAGCCCAATCCACGAGCCCGTTGACTATTCTATCACGATATCTAACACACATTACAAAGTTCCTAATCGTGAATGACCATCACTTCTAATAAAAATAATCAAGGCTAACAATTGTAAAATATAAATAAACGTTTTTACGGCTTATTTGTATTAACAATCTCCCCCTTTTTGTTGATGACAAAACATAAAATTATTTTAAGGAAAAACAAAAATTTGTAAAAGTTTGAATTTGTAGTTTTTACTTTCTTCTCCCCCTTTTTGTCGAAACAAAAAGAGCTTCGAAAATAAACTAACACATTGTTTTAAGAAAATCATGTGAAAAGAAAGAATAGAGAGCAAGTGACGGGAAGAGTTCTCGTCTTAACTCCCCCTTGACGAGTCCATCCCTTTGTCAGGGCGTCAAGTAAATAAAAACTACTAAGCTAATGCATTGCAACCATGTTTGCAAATGGTTTTGTCTTAGCGACGATAATTCTCTCCTTAGATAATTGAAACTTTGCAAGGGGACGTCATGAAATGTAATCTAATATTGCAAATGATCTTGCAATGTAATGCTTTGACACAAAGCTCCCCCTAGCTTTAGTGTGTCAAAGTCTTCATATGTCAATTGAAAACCTACAAAAAAAAGGTTAGAAGACAAGTATATAATGCATAATTTCCGCAAATAAGACTTAAGTTAGTAGAAAGTTGGTCTTACATTGCACGGATTCCATGGTTCCCTCCTTGGAAGGATCCGTTTAGGCAAATATCGGGGATCCGTGCAATCGATGACGAGGATTCAGCAATGGTGATATAACAAATAATGTTAACATCAAAGTGAGATATGTATTATACCAAATAATCATATACTCAGAAATATATCAAATATTATGTAATTTCATTTAATAAGACTAGAGATATGATATACATGACTCTAAAAACTAAGAAAATGAACGATACATGACTTGGAGTTACTAGACTATCTAAGTTACGCTTGATACTAGGACACCACTAAAATCTTCTAGCTCAAGTTTGTTTAGGTTTAATCTCGTCGAAAGCGTTCGAGAGGTGATAAAACATGAAACGTTGATCTTCCGTACTTCATGTATCAAACTTTCAACATGTTGACAAGTGATAACAATCTTTGTCATGGCTAGGTAGTGGTAATGGAAGAAATTGAATTTCTTGATGTGTCGGATTAAGTGAAGCGGATTGAGGAGCCTCAAACGATGAAGGGATTGGTAGAGGCGCATTTAAAGATGGCTCGACCAAGAATGATGGTGGTGGTAGAGAGGTGTCAACTTCCATGTGATCGGTGGTTGAATTTGATAATTTCTCATAATCCAAATGGAATTTTGATGGTGACGGCAAAAAGGAAGTCGGAGCTAGTGTTGACTCAACACCTTGATTTTGTTCCATTATTCCTCCTAATGAGGAGAATGTTTCCGGTGGTGGAGGATGAGACGGCCTAGGAGGTAAATCCTCTAGATTGTAGAGGTGTGGTGATGAGAGTGGAGTGGTGAATGAAAGAGCTCTAGGCACCAATGGTGATGGTTTAGTGGAAATGGGATTATTTGGTTTAGGAGGTATGGTGGTGTTTGGCATAGGTAGTTTTGTGGGAACTATCCTTTTAGGGATTGGTTTGAATGGTTGAGTTGGTGGAGGAGAAATCCTAGCAATTGTGGATTTAACCGGAGATGATTCGGTTGAAGAAATTTCGTGTACAACATGAGTAATTTTCTTGGGTGGTCCTTTGGTGGATGAGTTACCACTTGGAGCTTTCCTCATGATGAGATGCTTCAAAGAGGTTTGTAAAGGTTTCTAAGTGCTGAAAATGAGGATGGAGATGATGACTTTAAGAGTCCTAACAATGTGGTTTATAAAGCAAGAGATTTGGCAAGTGCATTCAAGACTTAAGCCACTAAGATTTCTTGGAATGTGATGATTAACATGCACAAGAGTCAACTTGAGTTGTCTTGATCTAGGAACTTAATTAAGATGAGATGGAGTGTTCAAGTTAGCAAGATGAGCTTGAAATTATGGTTTTAGCTAGAGTTGACATAAATCTATCATACGGATCCCACGGTTCTCTCAAATGAGGGATCCGTCTAGGCTAATCCTTGGGATCCGTCTCTCAGCAGATAGGAAAGTATAAAAATGATGTTTCTAAGATCTAAGACTTATACCATCTTGAGTGTTTCAGTCCTCCTAAGTATCTTAAATGAAAGGGTACTTAAATGTTCAATGGCAATGAGTGATGTAGCTAATGATTGCCTTTTATGGAAGAAATTTGAACTTTTATGAGTACCAATGAATGAACAAAGATGACACTAAAGACTTGAGAGTGTCAAATAGAGCTAAATGATCCTAGAGATCAAATAGTAATTAATATAACCTTTTGGAAGGTATCCTAAAAGCTTAAGATGGAAAGACTAGGGTTTGATCCATTTTGACCCTTTTTTGAGGTAAGGATGACTATAATCAATTTGCTAAAATTGAAAGATTTCTAAAGCTAGATGTATTATCATGTGTGAGATCATGTATGAGTATAAGAGCGGAAGAGTAATGAGTCTTTGGTGAGGCGATAGATCTACAAGTGTTTAGAGTGTGACCTAAGTGAGTTAAGCGTGAGTATGAAACATTTACTCAACTTGATAAGGACTCAATTTTTCCTAAGGCACTATGTCTAGCTTAATGTGAAGTGATCTTAAAGACATGTTTTGAAATACAATGATTGAAATTGCATTTCTGTTTGCCGGATCCCACGGTTCCCTAAGAGTAGGGATCCGTCTAGCACAAACTTTGGGATCCGTCTATCTGCTAAACATAACCTTTATAAAAGGTATGCAATGGTTTGCACAATGCATCATATTTCAATGCTAGTGCTTTTCTAAGAGGTTCTAACACTAATGTAGTAGAGAAATCAAATGTAAGATGTTTTATTTCATGAAGGAAATTACATTACATTGATAAAGCATGGATACTAAGGATTGATCCTATTTGAAAGAAGACTAAGTTCCTTGGCGTTTTAGCTAGAAGGATCATCAAATGGTTGATGAGTGTTTGTCGATTCAGAATGAAGAAATTCTTCATGAGAGATGTGTTTAGAGGTTCCATCATCTTGTTCACAAGTACGTACAACGGACTTTGAAATTGAGGGTGGAAGTACATGATGTGATGATAAAGGCGTGTCAAGAAAATTCCATAAGGGATTAGTTTGTTCTTTGAGACTTGAAGATTTACAATTCGCCTTGCGAAGAAGTAGGCGAGATTGTATGGTTGTTGTGTTAGCAAACAATACATTATGTGAGCACAACAAGCGGGAAGGATTTATCGATTTCCCCTAAGACTCCGAACATTTTCACGTAGAATGAGTGCGAGAGCCTTATACTATTCTTGGATATCCCGTGTATAGATAATGTTTGGATCGGAGTAATAGGGTCGAGGTTTGCATATTATGCGAGTCAAATCTTCCGGGGAAGGTATGTGTGAACAATATGGACTATTTTCTTCACGAGTTGAAGAGAGAATCAAGAGACCAATCTTTAGTGAAAGCACATTGTCCATGATTTGGAATTCGAAGGATGTGCGCAAATTGCCCAAGGGTTAAAACAAACTTTTGGTTTTTCATCCAAAACCAAAGAGATAGAGAGCGATCCTCGTTACGAACAAGTTCAACTTGGTGGAAGAATTCCAATACAAACCTTGGACATATTTTCTCGTTAATTTCGAGAAGACATTCCAGTCCTATGGTTCGGAAGGAGGTATTAATACCTTCTTCGTATTGTAGAGGAGTGTCGACAATACGTCCTTCATGGAAGTAATGGGTTTCGAGATTATTGAACCCATGGACATGACTGCCAGGTGTGTTGGGCTCAAGAGAGATGTTAGGAGTGTAGACGCTAGTGAGTGAAAAATCAAACTCATACTCATGCGACATAGCGAAACCTATAGAAAAGAGGAGTTAATAGGATGTGACGTATTATGGGCAAAACAATGATTGCCTAACGTTTTTACAAGATGTTTATTAACAATGATAACTTACTTAATGTTTGACATTCTAGTGGAACATTTCTTTTAGGAATAAAAGCTTTTATTTTGCATGAAAGCATTATCCGTATGACGGTTCTCACGGTTCCTCCCATAAGGGATCCGCTAGTATATCTCTGAGGATCCGTGGATGTAGTAATGAGAAAATAGTTTTGATAAAAACATAGGTTTTTGCATCTTATAGTTTTATACAACGATATGTAAGTAAGCCAATATTAATTTTTAGCATGCATTATCAATTTCTATCGTATCTTAAGACAACAAAGAAAATACGAAAGAGTAAAAGAGATGAAAAACACATTATGACAAATAAACTAGATAAACTAGAACATTAGTAATATTTCATTTCAATGCTAAGAACGATACAAAGGATTGGGTATATAACACCAATGTAGATTAACAACACAAAGTATATGTCTCCGTATGAGAACTTCATCATAGGGAACACAAGAGCGACGAGTATTACGGCGATGAGTACGAGGGCGATGTAAACCATGTTGATGACGAACCTTGTTGGTTTTGGTTTGAGATGGGATGAGATGAGGAGGAAGATGAAGTTTTTGAATGAGAGTTAATTTTTGAAAATGGAACATTTTGAAAAAGTGGGGATTTGGTGGAGAAGCAATCGGAAGGGATATTTATGGGGAAGGATGAATTTTTGAGATTTGTGTTTTGTTTTATTATTAGAAGGATATGATTTTTGGATTAAATGAAAATAAAACACAAGTTTTATAAACCTTGACTTTAGATGATAAAGTAACACGTATGCAAGAAGGACTTCCTAATGAAGCTATATGTAATATATGAATATGCACAAAAGATAATCATATAAATACCTATGTAAGCATACTTATTTATCAAGCTAATGTTATTTAGAGATAAGTGGAAGGTCATACCTCTAATGCACTTAGGAATGTCTTTACAAATGACACAAAAAATGTCAGTAGACAATTTCGGCTCCTTTGTGTTTAGGATACCTTCTTAGGGAAGGGATTCTTGTTACCAATAAATTCCTTATGGCTTGGTAGGTATAAGCTTTAGCTAAGCAACATGACAAAGATGATTAGCGCAATTTAAATAAATAATAAGAAAAAAATGTTGTCATCTAACCAACATCCAAACAAAGAGTTTTAAAAGCATGGTATTTATTTTTATAAAAGACCTTCTTTGTAGTTTTCAATTAACCATGGATCGTATCAAGTTTTTAAAGTACAATATACTTTAAGGAACTTTGTAACGAAGCTATGATGCCAATTGTGGAAAACTAGAAGGGGGGGTTGAATAGTTTTACCAATTAAAACTTTGTTTTAAGCTATTTAGATTGACTTATGTCAATCTAATTAGATGTGTGTTGGATGTTGATAAACAAGCATATAGAAATATAAATATGTAATGAAAAGATAACGAGTAAGAAGCACAAAACCACAATGCGAGTATTTATAGTGATTCAGCTACAAGGACACCTTCCTTGACCTACTCCACTCCCCGAGTCACCTACTTGAGAGTTCATAATCACTACACAACACCGACTCCTTATGGTGGAGAAACCTTCACAACGTTCCCTCTTTTTCCCAGACTAGGCTAACCACGGGTCCTTTCACCAAGGAGAACCAAACCTATCACAACGTCGCCTACCCTTTATCCGGTACTAGGCTAGATATCGAGTTCCATTACAATGGATGAACTACTACCCAACACTACACAACACCTAAAAACCCCAAAGGAGACTAACTCTTTATTAAAACATCATCAAGGATATCAATATCATTGGATCCAATAATAATCTATCTTGTACATCGAAACACACCATATCAAATGTAAACCTTAGGCACCTTTCACTAATGCCCTTGGCTTGACTTCTAGACAACCTCAATGCCTTTAGCCTTCACTTCCAAGCACTCTTTACTAGTGCTTCTAATATGGACATTTGACACCTTTCACTAATGTCTTCGTCTTGACCCTTTAGACATCTATCACTAATGTCTTCAATACTACACTTCTTATGAGAAAGAAGAGAACTATCAACAAGAGAACCTCAGTAATCTTGATGATAACGAAGCATGGCAACTCATGGACTTGAGCTTGCTCGTCTTCAAAAGATGGTGATCTCGCCTTTAAGAGGAACCTAGAGAATCACACAAAAAACAAAACTACATACATAGATCACTTGGATCTGAGGTTAGAGAGTTTATAACTCAAAGAGACATTAGTGAGAAGGGGTAAGAAACAATGAAGAAATAGCTCACTATTTATAGATAGAAAACAGCTATTGTTCCCCGGATCCCACGGATCCCTCCCTTGAGGGATCCGTCCAGTGTATTAACTGGGATCCGTGAGACGCTCCCTTTTGCCCATGGGTTTTGGATCATGGGTCATGGTTATGGGTCATGGATATCAAGTAGGTTCAATGTACCTTCAAGATGCAATGCATCTAGTCCATGGTTCATGGATTAAAACTATGAGCCATGGATTAAAATCATGGGTCATGGATATTATCCATATATGACATAAGCATGATGTCATGCAATGGGTTATGGGTCAAGTTCCATGGGTATGGGTCATGGACTTTGGGTTTTACCTAACTACATTCAATGTATTTGGTCAATGGGTCAAATACTTACGTTTCTACCAATTGTATTACCCATTATAATACATACTAATTATGTATATATTTGCCCAATATGTAAACACTAGTTGGCTCAAACCATTTACGTATTTTATGTGAAAATGTAAGTGTGTTAGAAAATTATTGGCTCAAACCATTTACGTATTTTATTTGTTTCGTTAAAATGATTTTACGTTTGTTATCGACAAAACATTAGAAGATCGTAAAATATAAATAAACGTTTTTACGGCTTATTTGTATTAACACAATCCATTGTTGATAACCCGGTTCCGGAAAACTACTCTTACTAAATGGTTAGCATTTAATGAATCTTCCACCTTAGGTCGTTACCTTACTTACTTACGTTTCCGCCGAATTTATATGGTCAAAGAAGGGCGGGGCATGGTCTCCTCGGTCAACCTAAATCAACCAAAGAATCGGTAGGCTAGCGTATATGCATCCACCGCTAGAGACCTATTCTACCGATGTATGTCGTTGTGTTATCAAAAGGGTTGCATATCATTTCCCGACATTCGAGCAGTTAATGTACATACACATTTAACAAACAGGGCTGCATGTGAGGCGATGAGGTTACTGGAAGATGATTAGGAATGGAAGATCGCAATGCAAGAGGCCTCTGAAACAACAACCGCGTCTCAGATAAGGAGCCTCTTCTCATAGATTCTATTATTCACTGATATTACCAGTTTGCCAACATTGTGGCAAATGTTTTGGAGACAGATGTCGAATGACATACCAATGTTGTTGTCACATTGTTGGGGATTCGATGTTTGTTCGTGAATGATCCAGAACTGCAAGGCGGAGTTTTGTATGAATTGCAATCATTATTAGCTGTACATGGAAAGTCTCTAAAGGATTTTGGGTTACCGATGCCACCAGAAGGCTACTAAACATATTTCGAAACAGGGCGATGATGGAAGAAAAAAATTACGATAGAGCTGAAATGACTGCGCAAAGCAGGATACTAATTCCACAACTTAATCAACAGTAATGCAAAGTATTTGATACCATTATTCACGTTGTTAATCATCAAAAACAAGAACTTCTGTTTGTTTACAGGCATGGTGGTACTGGGAAAACCTTCTTATGGAAGACAGTCATCACAACTCTTCATGCAGAAGGAAAGATTGGCCTTGCAGTTGCTTCATCAGGCATAACATTATTGTTACTACCATCAGGCATGACCGAACACTCCAGATTTAAGATACCTATCCAGTTAACAAACGAATCGATATGCAACATTAAAAAAAAACTCAGTTGGGTGAACTGTTAAAGCAAACGGAGGTCATTATATGGGACGAGGCTCCTATGAATGAAAAAGATGCTTTAAAGCATTGGACAGGACTCTTAGAGACATACTTAAGAAACTGCAGTTGTTCTTTGGAGGTAAGCCAGTAATGCTAGGCGAAGACTTTCGACAGATGTTATCAGTGAAAATATAGGCCTCAAGGGATACAATTATTGCTTCATCAATCTCAAAATCATATCTATGGCCACACTTAAAGGTCTTTTCTTGCTAGAAAATATGAGACTCCGAGGCCAACGATGATAGAAATGGACGCGAAGAAACCGAAAACTTTTCAAAATGGTTGCTCAACATCGAGATGGACATGCGAGTTCGTTAGATGTTGATGATCCATAGAACACCTCATGGATATGCATATCAGATTGTTATTATCTTCCTCCAACAGAGGCATGTCTATCCCAGTTAGTTGATTTATATATGACAGTCGATCATTGCAAGTGCTGACTGCATCAAGTTTTCAAAAGAAGGCCATTGTATGCCCGAAAAACGAGACAACATATATGATAAATGCATAAATACTTCAAACGTTTCCTAGTATCTCTGAGTTTTACAGCAACGTAGATGATGCAGTACCTATTGGAAATGATGGTGGTGCAACAAAGCTGTTGTACCCTTTAGAGTATATAAACTTAATGACTTTTCCAATAATCCCTCCGTATAAGCTTGAAGTAAACATAGGTGTTCCAGTAATGTTGCTCCGCAATCTCAACTTACCAGTGGTCTTTCTAATGGGACTTGCATGATCGTTAAGCTGTTGTCAAGTGTAATTGAAGCAAAAATAATCACTTGCACAAGAGTTGGTGAAAATTTGTTTCTTCCACGGATACTGTTGACAATAAAAGAAGAAAAGATGCCGTTTATTTTCAAACGCAAACATTTTCCTATCAAATCATGTTACGCGATGACTATTAACAAAAGTCAGGGGAAATCGTTGGAAAAAATTGGAATCTACTTACCCGAACCTATATTCGGTCATGGGAAATTGTTTGTAGCTCTATCGAGAGCTACTTCACCAGGGGGCTACAAATCATTCTAGGATCTCAGCCGGGCCAGCCACCTAACACAATAAAAAAATATAGTGTACAAATACTTCTTAGAAAAAATAAGCTCCGACAAGTTTTTACAACTTTTTTTGCACTTGCCTTTTAAAGATTTCAATATTCAGACACCTGCGTAGCATGCATACATACGCACTTGCTTTAACAATAGGACACAAAAAGAACTGCACAAACGGTTAGCGTTAACTGAATGCATAGACTGCCTACATTACGTTGCTACACTGTTTACATGCTCCCATTAATGGCTCCACAATGCCAATGTTTTGCACATGACCTGTAACAAAGATCTCTAACCAGACAGTTTCTAAACTGGCCAAATCGCTATATTTTGATACGCTATTTATGAACTTGTAGCACACAATATTCTTTGATTATTTGTTGTACAACTGGAATTGTTTTGCAGAACAATGACTAACTAGCCAAAAAATACTATTGAAATGATTCCACCTGAGACTAAAGGCTGCGCAGAAATGAAAGACAAAGGCAAAATGGTTATGACTGAGTCAGAAGTTGCAGACATCACTGATATAAAACCATCCAACTCTCATAAAGCACTTGAAGTAAAGGTATACCGCAAGTGGACATCAAGAAACGTACATGATCCAAACCCAACGGGCCTATGTTTCATGCTATTGGATAGACGAGTAATACATTTCATTAAAGCTAACATTTAAATTTAAAACGTTTTGCGCATACTTGAATGCATAAAACTAACTTTATGCAGGGAAACACTATACAAGCAAACGTTGATGTTCAAGACATGAGGCAATTTGAAACATACTTACAAGTAGACTCATGCTACAGGATCCTAAGGTTCGGCTACAAAAATACTGACACTTGGAAACGTACGTTGCAAAATGACACAACACTACTATTTTGGAAGTATATGCAGGTGTTGCCTTTAGCAGATGATGGTTTTCGAAATCATTACTTCAACTTTGCTGCTTATAATGAAGTTGGCTCTCGGCGCATCGCCCGTGATTCGATCCTAACAAGTATAATTTTACGTTTGCATCTAATTATCATGCGCATATCCATCGTAACCTATGCATTTTTGGCTAGACTACATAGGAATCATTAGAAACTTGTCCAGGACGAAAGAATTCGAAGGCCCAACAAGACATAGAATACTCAGAAAGAACATTGAAATCCAAAACCTCAAGTATGAAATATTCGTTAACAATAAATGTATCACTGGAGAAGTATTGTGGATACGTACTAACTGAATTCCTTTGACAGTGGTAATAACATCATTCTCAGTCTTTGGAATGAAATGTCAACAAAGTTTGAGCTACAAATTGCTATGGAGTTAGAGCAGCCTGTTATCATGGCGGTCAGTTCATGTCTGGCTAAACGGTTCGGAGGTACTATACAACTCTCAGAAACTCCAGCCATACATTACTACCTCAACCTTCAAGTACCAGAAGCGGATCACATCCGTGCAGTGTAAGTGTAGCAGATGTTAAGCAATAAACAAAAATTAGAAATTTCATCTCATTACTAAATATCCATACAGGTACAATGAACGGTTGGACCGGTGCGCCTTAGGCTTTGACATCGATTACCATATCAACCACAATTATTGCACCGCTACCCAAGAGCGGTGAAAATAATCACATTATCGGAAATCAATCCTGACATGCTCAAGGTAACAGCTATGCACGTTAGATAAAATATTCATACATTGTTTTTCTAACAAATTGTATGTACAAACAACAATCCCAAAAAATTCACAACCGAAGCTGTCATAACCAAGATCGTCGAAGATATGGGATGGTTTTTCAACAGATGCGAAACCTGCAACAAAAAAATAGAAGATAACCGCCCTCATTGGCACTGTCAGAAGCCTAGAACGAAGCTAATGCCAAATTACAGGTATGCACCGCGAAGCTAAAAGCATGTCCAATTACGAATTCGCAACCTACACTCTACTTATTCGTAACGTATACTATACAATTCCTTCTCAGTTACTGTTTGAAAGCTATAATTTTCGATGTCACCGAAAGCGCAATGCTTAGCTGTTTTAGCCCTGAGGCACATTCAATGCTCCCAGAATGCACATGGGCACTAAGTTATATCCCCGACCCAAATCCATATAGGTTACCACCAATAATAAAAGACCTCGAAAACACCAAACACAGGTTTGAAGTGCACTTCGGTGTAGGGAGCCGAAAAGGATTCCCTAGGGTAGTTCTCGACCACAGATCTGATGCATCTGCACCACTGTTGCCGCCAATCAAAGATGAGGGAACATCGGCCACGCCTGAAACATCGGAGCATTTACAGTATGAACCAGATGCACCTGCGTCACTATTATCACTAACAGAAGGTGAAGGACCATCAGCAGCATCTGAAACACCAGCAAAACCAATTGCTTTCATTGAAGTTTCCGCTGAAACTTTAACTCCTCCACCTCTATCAACTGAACTTGGGGAAAAAAAGAAATAGCAAAAAGCATCGGCTCATCGTCTGTCAGAAAATAGCTGTTTGAAAGTTTAGCAGCAGAAGAAAATGCACCACATTCTAAAAAGCTAAAAAGGGCAATGAAGGCGCCAACGACTAGCAACACGGAATGGTTTACAGTCTTTTGTAATGGCACATAATAGTTTCCAACCTTTTGTAAGACAACTATCTAAAGGTTGTTAACAAAATTAGCAGTCTACTGCGTCTATGAATATTGTAGAAAACCTAAACAATGCAATATCGGTAGGAATGTTGTACAGAAACCCTAGGGGGTTCAAGTGCTTGGATTATAGTAGGCACATTTTGGATGGTCTTTGCGGGTCATAATAAAATTATAATCGTATTATGTACCTCACAGTAAGTGGAGAATTGGTATATTGCATACCTAACCGAGGTACCAAAGTAATCTACAATCGCAACAATGAAAATGCACACACAATTATTTACATAACGCAAACTACATAATAGTAATACATTCCACTAACAGGACGAAACAACAATGACGACGCTTATTGAAATACACCCTAATTGTTCTAGCATTACATAAAATACGTAACCACTACTAAACGGTGCACACCAATGCAATAGCATCATCAAACTCATGGTGACACTAAAAACACTTGCAAATCCATAAACTTAACAATGAGGCTACAAACATCCTCTCGATGAACATGATCACAAGACTTCGCAAACAGATTACGACATTTTCCAACCTTGCAGCTTCAAAGTCTCGGATAAACCACATGCGCGTCACCAAAACGCCAGTCAAAACATCATTGCCCTCCATCGGACGCATAATAGGATGAGCAAGAACAGAGTCATCAACCAGCTACTGCAACTCCTGGATTACTTTATCCAAATAAGCTACATCATTACCAACTTGCACATAACAACCTCTCAAAACTGCCTGCCATTACCTTTCCTCATCAAGTTACCAACGAGAACAACTCCAAAGAAAAGTAAACACAAGTACCCAACCTACTGAATAGTGACAGCAGCAAATTTGAAATTCAACATCCATAGGTTAGGCCCTATGTCTTTTATATGTAATACACCATTTAAACTTATAACTGCAAAGATATCTGCACCACTACTTTAGAAGTAGTATCGCAAAAACCACAAAGATCTTCATACGCCATCTCGCCTGTAACTTAACTTTCCATTCTATGTTCTTGACACTCATAACTTACAATATAGCTAAACTATTATGACAACCACTTATAAAAACCAACGCTAAAAACTCGGATGCCAACAAATAAATTAATGTAATGGTAACAAACAAGAACACAAAACGATAACATATAAGAGCCAAGAAAATGAAAGCGACATGGCAACCCCAATTCATAATAACAACGAAATTATATTAACGAGCGATTAGCGGTTGTCAATTACATACACCATTACATAATAATTTCCTCGAGAAAATTTGGTCACTACCTTATACCTACGCATAAACTAGAAATACATACAACTTATTCCCAACAGTTAACTACTAAACAGACTAACAACATCACATGACCCTAAAACAACATAAACACTACAAAGTCACGATAACCCGATCTGAAATCCATGACAAGAACATGCCTCGCTTCTCGACCATCCCTTCCCTTGCTTCATTAACACAAATACGTAACAACTAACTTCCTCGCTCCCTCTCAAGTGTCTCATTGATGCAGTCAATGATTTCACCACCTACTTCATGAAACGGGCCCAATGTTTCAAGCTCTCGCACATACTCTTCTTACTTTTCAATTTTCCTCCTCAAATCGTTACTCTTCTCCAACTTTCTGGATAAAGCCCTCTTCCTCCGTCATTTGTTGCATGAAAAAGAATTTGAAGCACTTTTGGAGTGCATCACCACACCCCTCCTTGAGTTGATCCAAATTGGGAGTAACAGCCATTATGTTAAGATACAGGTAGATGATGATTCGGAAAATTTGTGTGGCAAATGATAGCTTATCTCAACCTAATCCCCTCTTTATATAGGAAAAGGAGAAAAACTAATACCCCAACGAAACTAGAACAGTAACCAGTTAGGTTACATTTCCCATGCAAAAGCATAAGCAAAAAATATCTATTTATACACTATTAAATGCCTACACACAAGATTATAACCCCACAATCAAAGTAAGCAGCCATATCATTGAGAACAAAATTATTTTTTGCCCTTTTATTTCGAAGAGATAAGAAACATTGTGGAATATGAAACAAATTAAGACCCACCGCTAATAAGGCCGAATAACATATGTTAAAAAAAACCAACACACACCCGCATTCCTTTGCAATTAACTTTTTTTAGTATTAACATATCTATCAGGATAACAACATTTAATAAAATAAAAAAACATAAATAGAAATCCAAACATACATAGTTAATACCAAACACTGTTAAAAAAAAGACCCAAAAAAAAAATGCTCGATGACAAATCTCCAAAAGATCGCCGATTCTCCTAATGAAAAAAAGAAAGATAGATATATCCGCTGCACCGCAGCGGGCTCCCCTACTTGTTTCATCTAATTTAGCTCAGAACAATTAATTCTAAATAAATCCATAAATGTTTTGTTAAAAAATACGCCTAGGATTTCTTTGTTAAATGATCAGCCCAAATCCGGAAATACATGGCCCGTTTATGATATATTTACCCTAAAATATCCTTAATCCTATGTATATCCATTTCATATCATATCAAACCATACGAAACCTTCACATATTTCTCTCACATGTGTTTTCGAGTTAAATTCATAAAAGAAAACAAAAGAAGAGATAAGAGAGAAAAGAAAGGAAACGAATCACTTATTTTCCTTCCTCTTCCTCCCAAAAGTAGGAAGAAAATTTAATACAACAAAAAACTACATCTTCCTTCCACTTTCTGTTACTTCTTTTTCTTTCTTCCTCATAAAATTATTTGAGAACACAATTTTTTCAATTTTCTTAATTTTCCTTTCCTTTCTCTTGTATATCAATCTCAAGAATACAACGTCGAACTCCATTTTACTTTCTACTTTACTCCTTTCATAATCCACAAACGATTCACAGTTTGACATTAAAACTCGGGATAGAGGATCTCGATATGTTTGTGTCTCAGTATGAAAGTACTTCGATAGAATTTTTCATAAATCTCAAACGGTAAAATAATTGAACTGTTAGCTTTGTTTTTTCGTGCACCAAGACCCTCCACATCTCGGTCTTGCCCAAGACCGAGTCTTGCAAAGATGAGCTCGACGCGTCTTTTTATCTTTTTGGAGGGGGTAGTAAGGAAGACGCGTCCTCCATGGAGAAGACCGAGTCTTCGCACCCTTATTATGCCCGGTCTAACATTATGATATTTGATAAGATTCATGATCCAAATTTGCAGAATCAAAACAAGATCTATCATATATTGAAAGTTAGTCGATCAATACTTCATCTTGATTTAAAATGACTTAATAGTTGTCCGATCAATTTGTCAACTTTACATGGAATGGAAATCTATACAGATTTTTTAAATGAATGTGAAACTCTGAAATAAAATTGATCAAACTTTTTTGCGGTCTTGAGATCATTAATTAGTTTTGGACACCATACGACCTAATGTCAGTATAACTATGTAACAAGCTGAAATACTACTGCTATAGAGTAGCTCATCGATCTGACGAGTAACAAATATGCTTTTGACCTCACGCTACACATTATGCGAGGTGATACTTAATTAGTACCATGGTTGCACTTAACATAATCATTAATTTGTACCAAACTACACCATATGGAAGTCTAAGAATATAGCATTTTCTCACCTTCCTTTTCCTAGGTTTCAACTTTCAAAGATTCTTTAGACCTCTGAAGTTGACAAGTTCTCATTGAGTGTCAACTTGATATTATTTTTTTAACAACTTGATAATTAATCGTACCTTCATATTTCCCAACTTGATAATTATCATGTTATAATACGTGTCTAAGTTCTCACAGGATGCATTATAAAAAAGATCGAAATAAGTTTTCAAGACATCTATGAAATTCAAAAGTTATATCGTCATTGTGATATCCTTGTATCCATAACATTTTACAGGTTTAACTTCTTAAAAATTATAAAAGAAAATGATCACTTGTATACACCCAAATCAACTAGACATCACAGAAAGATTCAACCAAAGAATATGGTGTATGGTCGTTACTACATAACTATCTCTTACTTTTTGCATATAAGGTTAAACCTACACTATCATTGTTTGATACTTTAATGACATCTAACAAGTTGGATTCATAGGACCACATTTAGTCGTTGCTTCTTCTAAACAAGTTGAAATATGATTTATTCTTTAGTTGCAACTTAAATATAAGTATTGTACTATTAGACTATACCCTATATATGTAAGCCCACAAAACATCGTTTTAATACTTTCATGTAGCTAAGAATTAGTGGCTTTAATTTGACTTTGACAATGTCACTCGCATATCGAATGTCAACTAGACCATTTCATCATGTACAAACAATTGCACAATTGACAATTTTATTTTATATATGTACCATATATACATAGGACTATAGGAGTGTATAAATATAGATACTTTGTTTCGAAGGAGATATATACATTGGTTCATTTCGCATCACTTGGCATCGGCCTCAATACATTATATTGGTTCATACCGCTTCATTTGTCGCAGACCTCAAAATGCCTAAGGTAATGTACATCTCTAGTAATAAGCTCGGCTCGTTTTAGTTAAGTTAGTTTTGATGTTCATTCAGTATAGATTTTATATCAGTCTAGCTAGTCTCTCACGCACATGCCCGCGAGTCTTTGTAGTTAATAAGATTCGTAAGCATAAGCTATAAATGGTGTGACTATATGGGCACCACAAACTATGAATGTGTGTAGCCAGTAATTACAACTGAATTTGCAAATGAATACGACATTTTTTATTGGAATTAGACGATACAAATTATATGCATCCTAAATTAAGGATATATTTTGTTTTTGCTTTATATGGAGAGGTTTGTATGCATGAACCCCCGGATAGTAAGTCACAAAAAGTGAAGTACGCGACTGGCTGTGATGATAACCAGCCTCTCGATATATATGTGCACAGATAGAGAAGATCTTAATTAGGTTAACGCCCATCTGAGCGAAAATCAAGTTGGACATGTGTACAGAGACATGGTATCACTATCCAAACAAAATGATCTCAGATTTACTTAGTTCGGTGTTTTGATCGTTTGTTTATATTCATGTTTGTACCCACATTTTTGAGCTAGTTATGGACCATCTGTATAGTGAAATGACTAGGACCCTGCAGAAAGTGTCAGGCAACCATCATTGGGCGCTTCCCATATCGTGCATTATTTTATACTACAAGAATCGGAGATTTTAGCAACGACGAAAGTCGTCTCTCAAAGTCTACTAAACGACAAACAAAGCGATGTTCAACCTTAGACTTAGTGTAATGGCTAAAATGCCGATTCTTCTAGTGTTCGGGTAAAAGGTCAAAGCCGATTCTTCTAGTGTTACTTGATGCATCGGCGTTTTGTCTGCTAACAAAGTCAACAATGTGTGTTATCGTCACCTAGTTTTGATGCATATAGGGCCTCCTCAACAAACCTTCTGAAAGTTTAATATGTTAGTATGTTACAATGTTACATCAATGATATAAAATATTTTACAGGATTGTATATTGCGCTCTTAATATATTGTTCATTCTAATGTAAGATGATGTGATCTCACTAATTAATTTTATACATGTTTCAGAAAATAGAAGTTTCAGTGAACATGCATTGTGAAAAATGCAAGACAGAAGTACTAAAGGCGGTAACAAAACTATCTGGCATCAATGAAGTGTCAGTGAATCTAGAGAAGCAAATGTTAGTTGTAGTCGGAGATGTTGATCCTGTGTGTTGTAAAAGCGTTAGAAAAGTCGGAAAGATAGCACAAATTGTAAGTGTTGGACCACCCAAGAAACCCGATGATAAGCCAAAGACAGATCCTTGTGCGATATTCTGCCCTCCTCCTCCTCCTCCTCCTCCCCCTTGTTACAATGGTTTCTATCCGGCTGGCATTGTCGTTGGACATCCACAACCATGTGATGGTGGAAATTGCTTCATTCTTTGATGAAATTGAAGCTATATAAGTACATATGTTGTATTGAGTTGTTCATATTGATCAGCATAGCCTATGTCATGGTTGGTACGTAAGTATATGCTTTGCTTAGCTCTTTATACAGATACTGCATGTTGTAAGTTGTAACACACACCATACGTCAATATTGGAAATACTATTTGGGCCAACAAATGGGCTTTCTGTGCTTTACCTCAATTTGTAAGGTTTTGACTTTTGAGGCGATTACGATTATCAACAATTGTGATGCTATGTTGGGAATTGCTAGGTCCAGTTTTGACTTCTCTGTACGAAAGTATAGGCAACCAATATGAACAATATAATCTTTATTCAGATCTAAGCTGCAATAGTCAGCTTAGATTAAGTTTACAATAGTATTCAAATGTTACAAGGTTATATTAATGTCTATGAGACAATAATCATGTAGATGTAAAGACAATACAAGATCAGTGAAATGATCAGAAAGAATAGAAGAGAGTGATACAAAAGACTGCACACTCAAGTGTGTGTAACCCTAGATAAAGGGACTTATTAAATAGGAGATTAAGTTTCACTAAGACCCCTCTAACGGCTAGAAGAGACTCATCAGCAGAAACGAAGAAAGGCTTCAGCAGAAATGAGCTTCTTGGAATTTAAATCTTTTAACCTTTGTCCAGGTTAAACCCCTGTAATTAATCCTGCAATAAGCCACAACTTGAAAGTCATTAGTAATTGATAGAATGATATGTTTGCCACAGATTACCAACCCAAAATTTAACATTCCCCCTTAATCTGATGAGCAAACATATCAAACAATATCAATTTTTCACACAAAATTTATCTTGATAGACAGGAGGTTCTTTGTGAGTGTCTGCGGTTTGGTTTGAAGAACCAATCTTTTAGCATTTATAACACCTCTAGCAATTTTTTCCCGATGAAGTGAACATCAATTTCAAAGTGTTTTGATCTTTCATGGAAAATGGGGTTGACAACAAGTTGTAAAGCGATTTGTTATCACAAAAAGATCGATGGAAGATTGATATCAACTTTTAGGTCTTTTAGGATTTTTGAATCCAAATGATTTCACGGCAGCAGAGACATAGATCTATATTCGCTCGTGGAAGATTTTGAAAGAGTATTTTGTTTTTACTTTTCCATGAAATTAAACAATTATTAAAGAAAACACAATAACACGTGATGATTTTCCGGTTTTCTTGTATTTAGCCCAATCAAGATCACTATATCCTTCAAGATGATTTTCGAGTTCTTCAAATTGTACCTTAGACCTTTTCACGGAGCTCCTTTTAGATATCTCGAACATTGAGGGCACATTCGGATGAGACTTTAAAGGAGAATGCATATATTGTGCCGACAATGAACCGAGTATGAGATGTCGGTCTTGTATGGGCGAGATAGATAAGTTTCCCAAGTAACTTCGATAACCGATGATGTTGACAAGCAAGGGTCATCAGCGGTGGGAATGTATGGAAGGACGAGTTGGGTTCCATACGAGTGGACACAGTTTGCACCAAGAAGACCAAATTCTTTGAGGAGTTCAAGACAATATTTTCTTTGGGAGAGACAAATGTCATTCCCGCTTTTAGAACCTCAATGCCAAGAAAATATTTTAGATTTCCCAAGTCTTTAATATGAAACTTTGTTTTAGGAACTCTTTGAATCGGTTTATCTCATCGGTGCAATTTCCAGAAGGACAATATCATCCACATAAACAAGCGAGCAATAAACTTGTTATTCTCGGATTTGGTGAACAAAGAGTGATCATTAACAGATTGAACAAAGTTGTTTTCTTTTAAAACACCGACAAGTTTTTCATTCCATTTCACGGTATCTTGTTTTAAGCCATATAGGGATTTGACAAGTTTACGACTTTATTCTTATTGTTCTCATTACGAACCCCTGGGATGGTCATATAGATATCCTCATCAAGATCTCCATACAGAAAGCATTATTAACATCAAGTTGAAAAGAGGCCATTTGTTTTAACGGCTAAGGCAATAAGACATCCGACAGAGACATTTTACAACAGGAAAAAGTTTCATCATAGTCTATTCCTTCCCTTTGGTTATAGCCTTTAACAACTAGTCTAGCCTTGTATCTATCAACTTCACCATTGGCTTTATATTTGATTTTAAATATCCATTTGTAGCCAATAGGAATTCTATTAGGAGGTAGATCGATTATATCCCAAGCATGGTTTTCATTTAAGGCCTCAATTTCGAATTCATAGCATCAACCCAATTACTATCATGGATAGCTTCTTTATAATGTAGGTTCAATACTTTTATTAAGACTAGATGCAAAGCAATAATTATCTTTGTTAAGATTGGAGTAATTAACAACCTTTTCAACACCATATTTGACTTTTCCTTCTATAATAAAATCATTAAGATTATCGGGCAACTTGGAAACTCGTTGACCTTCTAGCGAAGATGGCTAGCAAGCCTCTTTCTTGTTCAAAGAATCGGTGTTGTATCGCTAGGATCGTAAACCGCATCGGCAGGATGTGAATCATGTGATATGTTGCCCTCGTGGTGTGTATTATCATCTATAGATGTTGCAACCGGTTCGTCAATCCTAGTAGGATGACTTACCACCGTGCCATCATCATAGGATGTCACTCTCCTTCATCATTGGGACTTATTTGTGAGTCAAAGAAATTTTGTGATTTAAATATTTTGGTACAAAGGTTTCAATAAAGGTTTTGACACGTAATTTTCATTTTGAAGGGAAAACAGCTTCATAAAATTTGACATCTCGAGTAAAAGATATTTTTGTTTCAAGGCTCAAGAGTTTTTAGCCTTTCTTCTCATTTTAGTAACCAATAAAGACACTTTTTCGCACCTACTACCAAATTTATCGAGATGTTGAGAATGGTGGCATAGCATAAGCAAACAAAGACTCTAAGGAGAGAGAGTGAAGGGTCATGCCCATACACAAGGAAGAACGGGACTTGCTGACAGAATCAAGAGGGCAACCTGCTTATGACATAGGCAAGAAGTAGAACACATTCGCACTAAAGATTTAGAGGTAATTCCCAAACATGAGGGATCTAGCTACATTAAGGAGATGCCTATGTTTCCTTCTCTAATACCATTTTGTTGTGGTGTATAGACACAAGAGGTTTGATGTAAAATTCCTTTTCATGGAAAAATGTTGAAGTTTATTATTGACAAATTTCGTCCCATTATCGGTTCTAAAGATCTTGACATTGTGTTCAAATTGATTTGATAGCATATGAGTAAAATTAATAATGGAAACATAAACATCATCCTTCCCCTTAAGCATATAAACCCACACCGCTCGGAATAGTCATCAACATCGCTTAAAAATATTTGTAACCATCTCGCTAGTGACTTTATATGGTCCCCATACATCAAGATGGACAAGTTGACCAATTTTAGTTGATTTATGTTCACTTAGAGGAATGGTTCCTCGGTTTGTTTAGCTTTATTACAAGTATCACAGAGATGATCAGTTTGGATGTACTATCAAATTTAAGAGTGGGTTTAAGTATGTGTAGGACTTGGTCGAGGATGACCAAGTCTTTGATGCCAAAGATTTTTGAAACATGACAAGCAGATATGCGTTATTAGAGGTAATCTTACATGTAGAATCAATATCAAATATATATAACCCATTGTGTTGTTTACCAATCCCCACAATCCTTTTTGATGTAAATCTCAGATATATGATTAGATTCATTAAACCCGACAAACATCTTATTATCTCTAGCAATTTTATGAGCAGACAAAGAAACTAACATTGTACTCGGGAACAACAAGTACATCAAAAGAGTTAGGTCATTATTGACCTTTAAATCACCAATTTTAGTAATTATATTCGAGTACCGTTGGGATGTCCAACAGTTAGACCAAGATTTGAAATGTTAACAACATTGATTAAGAATTTTCGGTCATAGTCATGTGTCGATTTGCACGTAATCAACAATCCAACCAAGAGGCGATGTTTCCAGTTAAGGTTTTAGTGTTGTTGTTAAAACACTTGTTGAAGTTTATATTAAACTTGACACCGCCATTAAAGAAGGTTCAGAAATTTTACACCTAAGTTTGCATTAGCGAGATGACACATTGTTGTCATTGAGAAGACTCATAAGTCCGAGAGTCGTTCATTAGACAAGGAGACAGGAGAGTTGCTAGCACTATTATCGGTGACACGATTGGTTTCAGTGAAACATTGTTATCTTTGAAAGGTTTACCATTAAAATTCCTTTGACATATCCATCGGGATAGCCAACAAGATCATAACATCTATCAATAGTATGACCGTGTTTTTGCAATTTGTGCATTTGAGGTTCATGTTTGGTCCTCTGCTATTAGAGCTATTACAAGATTAAGACCGAAACTTTGTTGTTAAAACCTCTTTTGTTATCAAAAATTTTCCACCATCGAAGTTTTTGCGGCAAAAGTCGTAGCATTGGGTTTAGTAGAACTATTCCCGGATGATACATTTCGTGAGACTCTTCTCCGCAGACAACAGAGAAGGCGCTTTGACATTAGGTAAAGGATCTCTAGTTAAAATATTGCTTCTGATAGGAACATAGGAGTCATCAAGACCCATAAGAAATTGCATTAACTTGATTAGCTGATTATGTTTTTCAAAATGTTTTGCAGCCTCACAAGTGCAAGGAGGCAAGCTAATCATACAATCAAATTGTTTCCATAAAGAGTTAAGGTTGTTATAGTAATCAGCAAGAGAGGACCCATTTTGACTAAGTGAGTTTATATTTTTATGCAAATTAAAAATAGCTGAACCATCAACCTTATCATAGGTATCTTTAAGATCATTCCACATTTCATAAGCAGTTTTAGCATATATAGCACCAGCAAATAGTTCAGGGCTGAGAGAGTTAAGAATCCAAGTAACCACAATAGAGTTACAAGTATCCCATTGATTAGCAAGATTAGGGTTCGAATCATCTCTTATGCATGTACCATCAATAAACCCTAATTTATTATGATTCCTAAAGGCAAAAGTCATGGCCATATTCCATATTTTATAGTTTTCACTTCCAGTGAGTTTGATAGTAATGATGGGAGTCCCATTAGTGTTATTAGGGTGTAAGTACAAAGCATCCCCAAAGGATAAGCTTTTCTCGATGGAACCACCACCACCAGTAGAATCACCAAACAACCATAATATAGGCGGTAAGACAGACAAATAACACGACACGGGGATAATAATAAGACCAAATAGATAGATAAATAAGACTATGAATTTAAGAAACAACAGCACCAAGCACGTGGACTAGGTAAACCAGAAAGTGTATTCGTACCACACAAAGGTGGCGATCAAGATGTTAGTCTACCCGTTTGCACCCACAAAGACTTAAGTACTGTATGTTTGAAGAAGAGATAAGACTTAGACTTACAGAGAGATATGCAGCGGAAGAACAGATCACAATTACCTTAGATTCACTTAGTCTAAGGCTAATTGTAAGTAGAAGATAACCAGTGATTACACACGTAGCAATAACCCCAAACCACCAATATGTTGCCGAAGAGAATCAATGAGCCTGATGCTCTGATACCATGTACGAAAGTATAGGCAACCAAGATGAACAATATAATCTTTATTCAGATCTAAGCTGCAATAGTCAGCTTAGATTAAGTTTACAATAGTATCCAAATGTTACAAGGTTAGATTAATGTCTATGAGACAATAATCATGTAGATGTAAAGACAAGACAAGATCAGTGAAATGATCAGAAAGAATAGAAGAGAGTGATACAAAAGACTGCACACTTAAGTGTGTGTAACCTAGATAAAGGGACTTATTAAATAGGAGATTAAGTTTCACTAAGACCCTCTAACGGCTAGAAGAGACTCATCGCCAGAAACGAAGAAAGGCTTGCAGAAATGAGCTTCTTGGAACTTTAAATCTTTTAACCTTTGTCCGTGTTAAACCCCTGTAATTAATCCTGCAATAAGCCACAACTTGAAAGTCATTAGTAATTGATAGAATGATATGTTTGCCACAGATTACCAACCCAAAATTTAACATTCTCGCGACGGGGATTTTTAAGTGACAACCAATGTCGTCGTTATAAGTCCACTAAACGATGAAAAACTCAGTTTAATAGCCCCGTCTTTGACAAAAACTTTTAATGACGATATGTCGTTGATAAAAGTTCGCTAGAAGACAAAAAGGCTCGTGTTATATCTTTGACCTTGACTTTTGCCTAGTCGTCGCTATAGGTTTCACGACGGTGAAGGTTTTTTGGTATTGGTCAAACCAAAGTTTCCCTCCGAGACAAAGCTCCCCCTAAACCTTTGCGACGATAATGTCGTTGCTAAGATTTAGTTTTAAAAAAAATGATTTAAAAATTTAAAATATCTAAGTTAATTATTTAGATTTTTTTTTTAAAAATGATTTAAAAATACAAATTATTTAAATTAATTTAAACGAATTTATATTAATTATAAAAATATAGTCTCGTCAGTCACGACACTTGCCTAGGAAGACGATGCTTGCGTATTTGACTTGTGTAGTTAAAAATATATTGATTCGTATGTGTGCTCTTAATACAATCAATGAAATGCAATGATTCATCTGGTCAAATAGCTAGTAAGACATTTTTTTTTATGAATCACTTGAATAGTTTCGAAAGTGACGACACTAACTTAGGAAGACGATATGATACTAACGTATTTGACTCATGTGCGTTGATTGCAAAGCAAGCTTAACACCGCTAAGGCTAAGACAATGTACCTAATCGATATAATCGATATAGTGTAGTAAAGGAAAGTCCGGGGGTTAATTGTTCTCTAGGAGAAAAATAAGATAGGCTCGTAAAGTATAACGAAATGATCTAAGGGAACTAAAGGAGAATCTTTTTGGTATTTTTGTGTATTTTAATTTAAAGCAACTAAATTATTGGGTTTTCGAGGATTTGATTTTAAGACTAATATGAACCTACAAAAAATAAATTGCAAGTAAAATAAATTGGTGAAAACTTATAAGATGAGAAAATGTATTTACTTAGGGTGCACTACTCTTATTATTACCTAGTTGTATATACTGAATCCATCACGTCTTGATTGGTGATCATGGAGGATATTCCTAGATTAGTGAAGTGCCTTGGTCCAACTCCTATATCATATTGCAACTAGCCTAGTGCCTTGGTCCAGCTCTTTTAACTAATCACAATGCAATACCTATCCAGCCCGTTAATGTCTTGCAGTCCAACTCCGCTCTACGATCACTATGCGTTGCACTAAAGTTGATAAAAAAAACCTAGGGGACTCAGCCAGGCCAATAATCTATTTTTAAGGTTTGTGTGTTTCTTTGTCTGACCATTAACAACTATCACACAATTATCACTATTGAAGATCTAATTATCTACAAGCAATAGCTAGATAATCATAAACACAAATAAGAAATTGGTAAACACAATGATGCGGGTCACAAAGCAAGCTTTACAACCCCTAGGAATTGTACTTGACCATTGTAGTGTAATATAGGCAAGATCGGATGATTGATCGTTCTTTAGAGGAATGTAAGGTAGGCTCGTAAAGTATGATGAAACGATCTAAGAGATGAGAGGAGATTCTAGTTGGTATATTTGATATTTTAGAAAGCAAGTAGATAATCAGGGTTTTGGAGATTTTGATTCTAAAATTAATATTAACCTAAAATGACAGTTAAATTAAATGACAAGAAAAGTAAATTAGTGCGAACAAATATGTTGGGAAGCATAGCCTATGTGATCTAACTATGCTTATTGAATTGTCACGCCTTAATTGGTGTAATGGTGGATATTCATGATTTCCAGTCGTGTAGGTATTAACTACAACCTATGCAAGATAGCCAATGTGACCAGACATATAGTCACAATGTACAAAATAACTATAAGCACACAATAAATATCCAATCTAATTAATTATCTAACAATTAACCCATCTTTACAGTCACAATGGTTGCACATAAAATAGTTAAACTAGGGTTTATGTGGTTCTTAGTTCCACGTTCAATTGGTTACTTCTGGTTAACGGTTAAGCTAGGCGGTTCCTAACTAGTTTTAAACAAGTAAATCTCATTGACCAATCAAGAAGACAATAAATATCACACACTAGCAAGTTTCATGCAATACTAGATAAACACTAATTGATTTAGCATAGCTTAGCAAACAAAGGACAAGCAAACATAAAATCAAGACAAACAATGATAAACATGATTGAATGATTGAAGGTAAGACTAATGGTGATGTTTTGATAGGTTTACAATGAAGAAATGTTCTAAAAATAGCATCAATATTCGGCTAGGGTTTGGTTCCCAAGAGTTGCACATGAATTATGAAAACATAGCAAAACAATATATATTAAAATTGGATGTGACGGTGTCGACGTGACGTACGCCATCGCCTCCGCTATTAATTTATGGTTTTTCCACCGATTTGCTTCTGATGGCGTCCCTCTTTAACATGTGACGGCGTCATGACCCCCCTCTCCACACACTGAGCGGTTACGAAAAATATCAGAAAATACTTTATGAGCACTTCTGGTGACGGCGTCAAGATGTCGGTCACGACTTGAAACTTTTGTCTCTTCTCATTAAAACTTCGTCTAAATGAGCCCTAAACTTGTACATTCTCAACAAATGTATATTACAAGACCTAAAATCAAATATGAAGAATATTAAGAAATAATATAGATAAATGACATGATCGCTTGAAAAGAATGGGGTAAATGACCCCTAAAATCGTTACCAATTTGCATCTTATCACACAAGTAAACAATAATAAATTTCAAGCAATCCTAAGTAAACATAAATAAATCTAGCCTAACATAACATACAAAAAACAAGAAATCAACATAATCAAACAAAGAATGATATACTTAATTGAATGATAGCATATCTTGATGTTACACTTGGTTATAATAAAGAAAATGATTGAAAATCTCATAACATCGATTAATGTTTGATTCCCAAATTTCCATCCGGATTATGAAAATATATATATATATATATATATATATATATATATATATATATATATATATATATATATATATATATATATATATATATATATATATATATATATATATAGGAAACCAAAGGTTACGCTATCAAGCTTTAGGGTTGACGTCGCCACCTCTTCGCCTTTGATTTTTGGGTTTTCCATCGACTAGTCCGACGATGTCGATTAGAAATGACGGCGTCATGTTGAGTTTGTGATGGTGTCAAGGCATGGGAGGTGAAGACGCTTGCACACACCGGTCGATCACAAAAAATCTCAAAACTTCACTTTTTATTCACTTTTTGTGACGGCATTAGCTATCCATGTCACAACTTCAAACTTTTGTTTTTTTCTTCCAAACTTCGTCTAAACGATCCTATAACTTGTACCATTCCATCAAATGTTTTATCCTTGACCTAGAAACCATATAGGAAGGATTGTAAGCACAAATAAAGATAAAAAAGAGATAAAATGCCTAAAATCATGGGGTAAATAACCTCTAAAATTGTTAACCAATTGCACTTCATCATTGACTTACATAGTTCTAAAGATATTGATTCGTATTTACGCTCTTGATAAAATCAATGAAATGAAAATTATTTTCGATTTAAAAACTAGAGACACTTCATTCCATACGAAACACATGTATAATACCGAATGTGATAACACTTGCTTAGTTAGACGATGCTTTCATATTTCACTTATTAACACTTGCTTAGTTAGACGATGCTTTCATATCTCACTTAGATACTTCAAAGATATTGATTCATATGTGCTCTCTCGATACAATCAATAAAATGCAATGATTCCTCTAGATCGAATAGCTAGCAAGACACTTTGTTTCATATGAATCACTTGAATAGTCTTGTCAGAGACGACACTTTCTTAGGAAGATGATCCTTGCATACATGACTTATGTAGTTCAAAATATATTGATTCGTCTGCGCGCTCTCGATACGATAAATGAAATGCAATGATTCCTCTTGATGTAATAGCTAGCAAGACAATTTGTTTATGTGAATCACTTCAATAGTCTTGGATGTGTTACCATTTACTTAGGAAGACGTTACTAATTATACAATCAATGAAATGGAATAATTCATCTTAATAGAATAAAATAGTTCGCCCAAACCGAATGTTATGCTCAAAACGAAAGGCATTATCAATGTTCATGGTTTAACACCTTTGCTATTTAATTACATGTTTTTGCAACACTTGTGGTATTTTTATAAGGGTTAAAGCCATAAATACCAAGCTATTTTCCGAATTATACCTACTTAAAACAATTATTCTTTATTAACAAATAACTCATCGAACTTGTTTGTAATGTGTTAATATTACCACTAATGCCGGTTCATATTACACATAATATTATAATATTCATGTGAATTTTACTAAATTCCAATGTCATATAAAAACAAAAGTAAATTGCAAAAATCGTCCTTATGGTTTGATTAAAGGGAAAATGATGCAAATAAACCGCGCATACGAGGCTTATCACTTTCCGGACCACTTTTATTTTAATTTGAAAATAGACCGAGGGCAACCACTGTCATTGGGCAACTCATCGACATTGCGACAAGTGTCCCGTATGTGTAAGGTATTGTTTTTGGGCAACTAAAAGCGCCGGGCAACCGTATAATTTTAAAAGGGTTTTATCGTCATTTTACGTTAGACAAAAAGTACACATTTGAATAGTAAAAGTACAGTGGATTTATATTCAAAATCCAAAAGTTATCACCAAAAAGCAGCCATAGTTATCGTTTTCTCTGCTTTTTGCTTCTCATGAGATTATATTCACAAATCAAACCGCCTTCTTCGTCAACCCCCGTCTTCCTTGTAACGCCGTTATGTCACCATCTTTAAAGCTACAATGTTGATTGCAAACCACATTCGATTGATCAAGTTTTTAAAAATGTTCCCAAATATGGTACGTAAATATTATTCTCGTTGTTTATTACATATGATTATTTCCAATTGGTTCTGTGTTATAATAAATCGTTTTTGTTATTCGATGAATACCTATGTTAGATAGGTGTTAATTCCATTTTATAATCCATTGCTCTTTTTTATGTGTATCTGATTAGTAATTATGTAGGATATGATACCTTAGATGTCGTTAGTTAAGTATGTAACATTACTTGGTTCATTAAAAAATTTAGTGGCAGTTTGTAGACTAATAAGGAATGGTTTATATGCATCATTTATGCAATTGTTTACGACGTTGGTATAGATTCCTAATATGGCTTGAATTATTTTTGGTTTTGTTGACCCTTTTAGGACTATGAAGCTAAGTTAATCATTACGAGTAATCTGAATCGCTTTCGTAATTATGTAGGGTAAAATACATCGTTCCACACCGCTCTTCTACTGACTTGTTTAGAGGCTTCTTCGCTTTGCCCTTTCCTTTTCTCGTAGCAATTTCTTTAGCATTTACTTTCATATGTAATCTTTAGCAATTTTTTCATCAAAAGCTATCGATCCTATGTACTTTGAAACACCAAAGGTTTCAAAGTTGGATCCGCAATCCCTTTACCCTTTCCAATATCGGTTTCAGAACTACATCTTTCCGCATTGTGTTCACCAATGTTTAGACTCTTAGCAATAGGTCTAGGTGTGTAGGATAGGGTGAGATTGCTTTTGGTTGACCAATTGTATGGCAATCTCATTGTCGACCTCTTTTGGTTTTGGTGTTGGTGTACGTTATTGATGTGGTTATAATTGTAGCAATGGTTGCCTATGCGGTGGAAATGTCCGAACTGGCGGTGGGTATAATAATAGCAGTGGTTACTCCAATACTAGCAATGGATGCAAAGAATCATCGCGGTGGTTGCTGCACCCTTCATTATCCTTTTCTTCAATCGCAGCCTTTAAAGAATCATCTTGACTCTTGAGGTTTGGAAAATTTATGTTTCCTAGTGAATAATATCAATAACTAATGGAATTTTGAGTTTAGTATTGCAATTAAGTCTAGTTATAGTATATTCGCATGTGAAGAATATCGAGATTGGCTATTATTTTGATTATTTATGTTTTCACAAATGATATCATAAAATCATAACATAAAATTTGATGCAGTAATCCAGTACCTTGTTAATTAGATAAATACTTATTACTTTACATACCAAATAAGTACAAAATAGCACATTCTTAAACATATACATAAAACATTCATAATCCTAAAAATCATCAGCATCAGCTGCAACTTCTTTGAGTATGTTGATAAGCTTTTTGGCACATTCAACCATCTCTTGATACTTAGCTTTGACACAGCATTATGATCTTTCAAATTCTTAAAACTGGTTTGCATCTCTTCATACTTCGCATCAGCATCATCATTATAATCTTTGTAAATCTTAAAATCAGCTATCGCCTCTTCACACGTTGCTTCCAAATTAGCATTATCATCTTCGATCCTCTTGAAACGCGCTTTCATATCTTCATACTCACATTCATACTCTGGAAGTTGTTCAATCTTTCTCTTCCTCTTATCAATCAACTCTTGTTTCTCTCTAAATGTTCCTTCTATTGGGAAAGTCTTTCCCGGCTCACAAGCAATTACCATTCTCTTGAAACGGTCTATCATGTCTTTAAATAAAGAATCGTGCAAATTAGTACAATTCGGAGTGCATGTACCATCTTGACACAAAGAACACGGCATTTCGTAAATGATTGTGATGATTGATAATCTAATTGATCTAAATGTTAATTGACTAAAATATCACAGTAGAAGTGAAAGGTAAATTTCACAAATGAAAAGGTGTATAGTGTGAATAATCCAAATTAACTGTAAGAATTGGTGTTTGCAAATGGGTTTTTGTGGTCACTAAGAGTTAGAGTATCCGTGGCCTTTGCATTTTACTTTTTGACTTTTTTTTGGTGAACTCTAGCATTTGTCTATTTTGTTTTCACTTTTACCGCTTATGGTAAGGATGTCGATTGCTTTTTGGGAAATGGTTTTGTATTTTTAAATCAATTTAATAATCTTCAACTATCAACATCTACACATTCCTCGAGCATTACCAATGCATCAAGTCATAAAAGACTTGATGCATTGAACACAATTAAATGGTTGAGGTAAAAAGCTTTTGCAAAACCAACTACTCCACTGCATAATGTTGGGTGAAAAATGAAATTTTATAAATACAAAAGCTTTTTGACAATAACTTCAAACTCTTGAAGTCTTTACAAGTGTTTTTGTAAAAAGTCTTCTTCAAAGTTATTGCCACAATGGAACAAGTCATTTGAATATCTTATTAGAATAGTAAAAAGTCTTTCACCAAGTTGCCATGCGGATGCTTACCCGGCCGACTTTCATCGAAGAATCTAAAAAATCGTTGTCCTTTTCTTCTTTTTATAAACAAATCCAGGTTTGTTGTACTCCCGTATGTACTTTGTTACCTTATTCGCTCATATATTTATAGAGTACATGAATATAAATAATCGTAAAACTTTATATTTTATATTGTATTATTAAATATTTATTTAATTAAAAGTTATTGAAATTGTTATTAGGGTTTATGTTTTATAGGACATGGCGGAAACCAAAGAATTCATATTTAAAGTGCACCACAACGGAAATTTGAATTTCACCACTCCGCTATGTAGTCGGTCGCCTTTGTCGATGTCTCGGTGTTTTAGCTCCACCGTGGTTGCATTTACCAAGGTGCTTGATCATGTTTTGAATGATATTGGAGGGAAAAATGGGCTTTATTTTATGTCGCACCAAATAAGGCACTAGAAGATGGTTTAACATTGTTTCACACAGACAATGACGCTCGACTTAATGTATGACCTTCTTGATGAGAATTGATCCATGGACGTCTACATTATGTACAAGCTACGTGCTTTGTCACAATTTTATTTCAAAACATGGTATGGCGGGGAAGAGGACTGGCATGCGGTGCGGTAGTGCAACACCTTTCAAAAGAAGGAAGCTAACAAAGCGTGTTTCTATCACGAAACCGAAAGAGGGTTCGAGATCATAGAAAAAAGGGCTAGTGCACAAGGAATGGTTCCACATTATGAATGTTTGTTGACTTTAAAAATAATTATGAGTTTATGCCAACCATGCGATAGTGCTTCTATGCCAAACTTAGTGCTATTAGGTTTATGTCATAAGTCTATCCTTTATGATCATATGGTTAAGAATTATGGTTGCCCGATCGTACATGATAAGGTTTTAAAATGTACCTTTTTGAGGGTCGTTAAGCCCTTATTTGATCACTTTTGTATCCGTTATTACTTAATATCGCTCCTTTTCACCTTTTAGGTATCTTGAAGGCAAATGTTGGAATGACACTTATTCGGACGAAAAGGCGCGAATATACGAAGAAAATGGCCAAAGTCAAGAATCGAGACACTCAGTCATTGGAACTAAAGGGACGGCGTCAGTGTTATCCGCGACTCGCCGGACCACTTTTTGACGACTCAAGAGCCAAATTTCTTATTTACAAATGACGGCTTCAGGTTTTAAAAGAGTAGGTCGTTGCAACTCGACGACCTAGATTTGATCCGAACGACGCCGAGATCTGAAGGGACGGCCACAAGCATAAGGTGATGCCGTCGCAAGACTAACGTGGCTAAGATGAAACCATAATGACGGCGACCGACGGCGTCACAAATCATAAGGTGACACCGTCGATTTGTAATCTTATATATAGAATCCAAATTTTTAATTTTCGTGTAGTCTTTTGGAGTAAAACCTAAACCGAACCAAGGTCTGTCTTGTACAAGATTTTAGGTTCCATACCCTATCTTACATCAAGATAAGTGTTTTACTTTATTAATTCAATTATGTCTTCAATTACTTGTGTGTATGCTTGCATGTTTCACATGTCCGCTAATTTACTTGTGTGTTTGCTTAGGAATATGAAACTTAATTATTGAATATTGATTGGTTGTCTCTTATCTTAATTGTTAATGATCTAATATTGCGATAGATCATCCATTGTGTAGTTAATGCTTGATTAATCTTTGTTGAACCTTAGCTTATAGTACCTAGAGTCATTGTAGGCTAAACCATCCGAAGAGTACCTTAGTGTTAAGTTTATAAATTCTAGAGATTTTGTAGGCGATAACCTTTGGTAGTTTCAAAGAGTTAGGCATAAACGCATACCCTACAACCTTAGACACACAACGCGATTAAGAATAAGGACGTGACAATTCAACCATCAATAGGAGATAATTAAGGAGTAATAAAACCTAAGTAAACACATCTTTAAATCATCATACGAGCACACAATAATTAGACATAGACTACATACACCTTAGATTAGATAATTAGACGAATAGAGTAATCAGAGAAATACCAACCCCAAATCCAATACCCCGAGATTCGCACCTTTCCATTTCCTAAAACATAAAAAGATAAAAATAATCTTCTTCAACCCCAACCTTAGTGTAGTAACTTCTCACTAGCATTCCTATTCCCTAGAGAACGATATCAATACCCGTGGCTTACCCTAATACTACACTACAACGATTAGGTTCATCGCCTGGGGTGTTGAAAAACTTGCTCGACTAAAAGGAAGTTCCTTTGACCCCGAACGACGCGTGTAGTGTTATCAAGTTTTGGGCCGCGCCGGAATAGAATAGCTAGTTAGGAGTCCACCTCGTTTAGGTTCCCTTGCTTGATTCCTATCAAGTAAATTTTTTCCAATTTTTTTTAGCTTCCTCATAGTTTATCCCCCTTCTTCGTGACCTTTGTTCGTAACCTCATCACTTTTCATCATGGAAGGTGATAACCAACCACCAAACCTGCCATTTCCCCCTACCAACCCCTTTAGACAACTTAGAACCCGCAGTTCCACCAAAACCCTTCTTGAACCTTTTGCAGAACCCGAAAGAGAGCTCAATAGGCGAAGAAAAGCTCTCCATAACTCGGAACCTCAAGGCACTACCATCAACTTTGATGAAGCCACAACCGACGAAGAGTCCACTCATTCCCCAATCCCCGAAACCATCAACATTGACAATTTGAGCCAACATAACGAGGAAATTCCCTACTCCGGTCAATGGACCCATCGATCCACCAAGCAAAGTCCCTGGGAATAATCTTCCCTCTCGCATATGGATTTACCAATGCCATCGCCTACCCTTCGAGCAAGTCAATGAGGTGCTGCATGCCTTCGACATTTGGCTTATTCGAATGCATGTCAATTCCATGGATCCAACGGTGAAAACCCCATTCATCACATCAAACATTTTTAAAATTGTTGATGCTATCTATGCCGATGAGCATCCAAGGAGACATCTAGACTCCGGTTTCCATTTCTCTTCAAGGACGTGCCAAGAGTGGCTCGATAAGTGCCTCCAAAGTCCATTTTCACGTTGGAACAACTCATGACCAAGTTCACCAAGAAGTTCTTTCCCCTGGAAGAACTGCCTTAATCAGGAGCAAAATTCTTCACTTCCATCAAACAGATGGAGAGTCTATTGTTAACTCCTGGACTCGTTACAAAGATCTCATTCAACAAGACCTACACCATGGTATCCACCTTTGGTTGCTTGTTCAAATCTTTTACGACAATGTCTCTCGAAAGGATAAAAAAGGGATTGACTTCTCAACTGGCCGAAGAATTTCTAATCTCACTGCGAAAGAAGGGTGGAACGGCATTGAGGAATATGTTCAATACCAAGACAACCCTTGAACGAGAAGAATCGAGTATCTCTTTCGAGTGAAAACTTATCATCTCTCGATGATCGGATTCACAAGAGAAGCTTGCATACCGATGAGTTTCCAAATAATCATTTTTACATAATCCGCAAAATCATCTCGAAACACTCAAAACACATCAAAATGATCAAATTATCACAAATCGTGTTTTATGTGTTTTAATTGCAAAATATCAAAATCGATGAAAATGTATCAAGTTTGCAAAATTGGCGCTTTAGTCCCCAAGTTTTAAAAGTTGTCAAATCTAGTCCCCGAAATTCAAAAATGTGGAAATTTATCATTCAAGGTCCTCAAGTATTCTAAGTTGTTTAAAATGATCCTTGAATGATTCTTTGGTCAATTGGCAAGAAAGGTCCCTTAACTTTGGAAAATTGCAAATTTAATCCTCGACCTTAAAAATGGATTTTATGCAAAAGAGTTCTTGTATTATCAAAGTTGGCAAATTTAGTCCTTGTGAGAAGTTTGGAATCATGGCAAGATCAGTCCCTCATGTTTGGTGAAATTACATTTTGGTCCTTGTTTATTACTAAAACCAAACGGACACTTATACATATCAAACCCAAATCCAATCCACTATCCAGTTGGCCCAACACAAGCCCAAACCCAACTGCTTTGACCCTTGGACCTTGACCCCCAGGTCACAACCTAATTCTGACCCCAGCCACATCTATTTTGACCCCCCCTATTATTAAACTCTGTGGTCAACAGAAGTCAAAAACCAAGATACGCGCCCTTATACCACCATTACTGTAGCAGTCCCTCTTCCCCAACAGAAACACCAATACCAGTCATGGTTTTCACCATTTTTCAACTCCCACTCCCATACCATGTCCCCTCCAACCCCTCTACACAACAAAAACCTTAATTGCTCAAACCAAACTCAATTAAAGCAAAAACCTGCTTTGAAGAATTTTGGCGCCAAAAAGCTAGGTGGACGGATAGGATGATTCTAGCCAATCCAATGGCTCAAGTTTGGTGGGAAAGAATCGAGAGGCATGGAATGAGAAAAGTCTATAAAGAAGAGGAGTTATGCAATGTATTGATATATCTAGTGTAATTTTATTTTTCAAGTCGTTTTAGTCAATTTTCAATTTCGCTTTATGTTTTAAGCTTAAAAACTCTGTATTTCAAGTTCCTTTGTTATAAGAAAGCTTTTGTGAACTCTTAATTCAAGTATCAAGTTAAATTTCAGATTATGCAAATTTTCATGTTTAAGCAAAATTTCATGTTGTATCAAATGTTGTTTTAGTTGATTATATGGATCGAGATAGGTCACTTAAGCTCCAAGAAAGCTTAATCAAGCTTTTAGATACATTTAAAACAAGTTTAGAAGTTAATATAAAATTCACCAAAATAGCAATTAAATACTTCAAAATCAAAATCACTTTGAAAAGGTGTTCAAAGTGGAGCAAGGTGTATCTTGACGGCCTTGGGTTAGTGAACCTGGGGTTCTATAGGAGTAGTCCTTGGTATTTGTTCTTGGTTTTCACTAAATCACAATTGTAAGTTTTTTTTTAAGTATTTTTGCATTTCACTGTTGTGGGTGATTAGTTGTTGTGATTTCTTGTTCTTAGTATTCATTAGTCATAGTTAAGTGTGTTTAAGCCTTAAAAATAGTATCTTGTTCTTTTAAATTTGTATTTTATAAAATTGTCCTTTTGACAGTTAAAAGTGCATTTTGATCAAGTCTTAGTTTAATGGTGTTTTGATTGTTGATTTAGGTTTCATTAGTCATAATAATTGATATCACAAGGTCTGAAATTAAGCTCATGGTTTAAACTTGAGATTTGGTTTGAAAATCTTCATAACAGTCAAGTATAAGGGGTGTTTGTTTTTTTATGTTCAAAGGTGTTCTAGTCTTTGGTTTTGTTGGAAACCTGTCTAAATAGGTCTAAACAACTCATATTAGTCAAGAAAACAAGTCCTATTTCATCAAAAGTCAAAATTTCATGTGATTGGGCATCATGCACCATCGTTGGATTTTTCATGATGCAAGATCTTGATTTTGTGTTCACAAGTTGTTAATCTTGCTATATTCAGTCTTAACACACCTTAATACAACATCATCAAGATTTAAGATCAAATCAAAAGTCATTTTGGTCAACTTTGGTTTTTCTCAAAAGTCAAAATCTTCAATAGGTCGTTTTTAATAAACTTGGGAATTTCACGTGGGTTTATTAGTGAGTTTCAGTTTATAAGCTCTTGGGGATTCATAGTCTAGTTGCTAAAGAAAATTAAAAAATGATAATTCTTAGTTTCTTAGCTTTTGAGTGCTTTTAGATCGCTTATTTTGGGTATTGCTCGAGAATCATCGCCTGCGTACGTAAAATAAGCTCAATTGATAAGCTTGCATTAAGCTTATTACTTGTCCAAATCTTGTGTTCTCTAGTTCTTTGGAAAGCCAACCAGTCCTCTTGAAGTATCAAGTCTTATTTTTCATTTTGGAACTTGTTTGGTAGGGTGCTAGTAGCTTAAAGATTGTCCCATTTTTGCTTTTCATTATATAAGTCAAGTGCTTATTTGCATATTCCTAGCTTATCGTGTGTTTCTTTTCATTCTTTAGCTTCATTTGCTCATTTAGTTTGTACCTTATTCCATCTTGTTCTAGCTTTTGTTTCAAGTTGCAAGCTTGTTTGAGCTTATTCCAAAAAATAAGCTCATAAGCCAACTGTTGGGCTTTTTAGCTCTTTAAAATCGCTTATTTGTGTTTTATAAATTTTTGTCTTTGTTAAAGTTTAATATTATTGTTATATAAGTAGTTTTCAAAATAAAATCACAAAACATCAATATAAAAATAGTGATAGCGCTTATTTAAGATTTTTAGCTTTTAATTTTTCTTTTCAACTTATTAATAAGCAAATCTTGTTTTTATAGTTTTCTTAGGTTTCGTCATCTTATAGGATTTTTAGAAAAGTTTCAGATTTTTCTCTATCTTTTAGTATTTATTATAATTTTAATTAGTTAAAATAGTAAATAATTAGTAATAAATAATTAAAAAGTCTAAAAATATATTTTCTGTTTTAAAATTAGTTTTATCATATTTTAGATTTTCAAAGTTAAAATTTTATTTTTCCAAGTTTATTTTCTATTTTCTAGTATTTAAGTGTATTTTAAATAGTTATTAATTAGTAATAATTAGATAAAAAGTGTGAAAATATATTTTTAGTTTTAAAATTAGTTTTATAGTATTTTAGATTTTTCAGAATCATAAGTTTATTTTTCTAGCCTTATTTTGTATTTTCTTTCATTTTAGAGTATTTATTAAATAGTTAAATTAGTTTTTAATTAATAGTAATTAATTAAATAGTGTTAAAAATAATTTTCTTTTTCTAATAATTTTCTTTATTTTTAGGATTCCAAAATGTCATTTTATATTTTTAGGCCTTTTACTTTTAGTTTTCACTTTTTATTTTGTACGATACGTAGTTTCTAAAACTTACGCTTACGTTTCTTTGATCCGTTGTTGTGCTTTCCAAATCTGTGTCCAATTCCTTTCCAATCAATCAAGAGTGTAATTTCTAATCATAACCTTTACGATCACTATCCTTAGTGATCATTCTATCGTCTCGAATCTGTTTAACACACCATTGAGTCTCCTGGGACATAACGACCCGGAACTCTCGATTCTCTCGATCTTCATTGCATTTGTGTCTCGAGCTGCTTTAAGTCTTTTGACTTGACGGTTTTGGCGCAGATCAAAATTTGGCGCCACCGGGAGGCTTTAGCGTGTGTTCAGCCATTTTCGATCCATTGTTGCACATACCCAACATTTGTAAAAAGTTTTGTAAAGTTATAAGAAAATCAAAAGTCATTAACACTTTTCCTAAAGTGTTAAAACACCAAAAATATAAAACAACAAAACAATCGAACGTTTTCTATTTTGTATTCTCTTTAAGGTGATTCTTGAAGAGATACGATTTGGTTAAACGGACGATAACAAAAATATTGTCCAAAAGTTTTGAACCCATCAAGACAAATCTTACCTACGCCTTTTCAGTGGTACTTAATATACATAAAATCAACCACCGCAAATCAAGGCAAAGGCACTACCTAACTGGGGTGCGACCATTAATAAGTTCCCGAACATCGATTTAAAACTTGCCTTTGTGTCACTTGTGATTTGGTGTACCTTTTTCAAAGAAGCCATTTCATTTGTGATTATTGGTTAAGTTCACTTGTGTTTTGCCTCATTTGTTTTGAAAATTGGTTTTATACATAGTGCATGCAAGACTGCTCTTCCGATTCTACAAGTCCACTTTCCGAACTTGGAAACATTCCTCAAGACGTAGAGGACGCTCACTCCTTCACCGTGATCGAGGAACGCCTACCACCACCACCTCCCGCCGAAATGGCGAAGACAAACCCATGAATGAGCTTCTCCAAGCACCCATCGAGGGTTACGGAGATGCCATTGTTGTTCCCACCATCGTGGTCGACACTTTCGAGCTCAAAACCGGTTGCTCAATCTAGTAACCCAAAGCCAATTCTATGGTTTTGAGCGGATGATCCTCATGCACACATTCGATGGTTTAACAAGATAGCATCTACCATCAAGTACAAGAATGTCCCATCCGGCTATCAAGCTTCTTCTGCTCCCATTTTCTAGAGGACAAGCCCGAATTGGCTCGAGAAACAACCCCTCGCTCTATAGAGACATGGGAAGATCTTGTCACCAAGTTCGTTAATCTAGTTCTATCCTCCATCCCGAACCACAAGTCTTAAGAATGAGATAATGAAATTTTCTCGAGATTTGATGAGTCATTCGGGAGGCATGGGATCGTTATAAAGAGTTGCTTCAAGTGTCCGCATCACGGTTTTACCGAGTTAATGCAAATGGATACTTTCTACAATGGTCTCAATCGTGCTAATCAAGATTCTTTGAATGCCTCCGCTGGAGGTATTTCCGAGCAAGACCACCAAAGAGGCCTTGCGATCATTGAGAACAAATCTCGTGTCCGTCCTTTCGAGCTAAGACATATCGCCTAATGTCGGACCTTCTTCTTCATCATCCCCGTGAGTACATCTAGCACCGATGCTAAGATTGATAAACTCACGACATTGTTCGAGCTTTGGTTCTTGCTAACTAAAAGAAAGTCTCCTTCACTCACCCACCAACACATGTCAAGTGAAGAAAGTTGAAGTTTGTGTCACTTGTGGTGGTCCTCATGCTTACTACAATTGTACCGCCACCGATGGTAGTCCTTTGAGGCCAATGCTTTAGCCGGTAGTTCACAACAAGGAGGTAATCAATACCGCCCTCAAATGAACCACACTACCGTGCTAACACTAATCGTGCACCACCCGGTTTCAATCCAAATCACAACATGCAAAACCGGAATCAGAACCAACCAAGAATGAACCAAGGTTATCAAAACCAAGGTAATTTCTATCCTGGACCCAATCAAGGTTTCCAACATCAAGGAAACCCTCATCAAAACAATTTCAATCGAGGGAATCAATTTCATGGGAATATGAATCCTAATCAAGGGAATTTTGGTCATAATCAAAACATACGGCCTCAAATTGTCCCTCCAGCCTCCTCCCACATTACTCCTCCAGACCATCATCCGATGAGTTATCAAGCGCTTTATGAAATCCCAAGATGAAATGAACAGTTGTTGGTCACCGATTGTCGATCCGAAGAAGTCTTTAAATGATCGACCCGGCTCGTGTACTTTACCGAGCAACACGATCGCTAACCCGAGGGGCGATGCCAAGGCGATCACAACCCAAGTGGTGTTTCATACCGGACCCGCTGCTCCTACTACCTCTTCTTCTTCTTCTCTTCCTAAGGTAGTGGACAAGTGAACCTCCAAAACATAATGGACCCACGACTCCAATGCCACCTCCACCGTGCCAATGAGTCAAGTTACCAAGGACACTACGGACAAAGTGCATAATTCAAGCCCACGGCATCAAGACACGTCCCACCTTCTTGTAGTCCATCCTCAAGTGGTCCGAAACCCAAGTCAAATCAAGGAGTTGTTTTGAACCTCCCGTAGCTCCTGCTGAGAATCAATCCAAATCTTCTATTCCTTACCCATCACGCTTGAATGAGCAAAAGCTCGTGAGAAAGCTAGTCATCAAATGGATAAATTTTTCCAAATTTTCCAAGAGTTACACTTTGACATAAGCTTTATGGATGCTATCATGCCGATGCCCAAGTTTGCATCTACTCAAGCACATGTTAAGCAATAAGGAAAAGTCGCTTGAAATGGCTAAGACTCCTCTTAACGAGAACCGCCGCCAGCTATTCAAGAAGCTTCCGAAAGCTTGGAGATCCCGGAAATTTCTCTTACCTTGTGTATTCCTGTGGATGGTTGAATGCTTTGCCCTAGCCGATCTTGGTGCAAGCATTAATCTTATGCCATATTCAATGTGGAAGAAACTTTCTTCCGAACTCACTCCTACATGCATGACTCTCGAGCTTGCGATCGTTTCCATATCCCGTCCTCTTGGCATTGCCGAGGACGATTTGTGAAAGTAGGAAAGTTCCATTTCCACCGACTTCGTGGTTGTTGATTTTGATGTCGATCATCGGGTTCCTCTCATTGTTGGTCGAGGATTCCCGAGAACGGGCCGTGCTCTCATAGATGTATTTGAGCAGAAATCACATTGCGTGTTGGTAATGAAGTCGTCACCTTCAATCTTGACCAAACTTCGAGGTACTCCGCAAATTATGATTCCGAATCGGTTAACCGAATAGATATCATTGATGTTGCTTCCGACGAGTACTCTCAAGAAGTTCTTGGTTATTCTCATAATTTCGTGAGTGGGATTCCACCACATCTTCTCACCTATCATAGCCAATTTACTCCTTCTATCACTCCGCTTGAGGAAGCGACTTCATCTTAGATGAGATTGAAGCATATTTGGCTAGTGATTCGCTCCTGGGAAATTGATCACGCCCAATTGATATTGAGGGGACATACTTTATTGAGAAGTTGCTCAATGATGATCCATCATCAACCCCTCATCCTAGTGATTCAATCCCGTTGAGATTAATCAAAATGAGATTAACTGAGGAGATATTCTTCTCGAGAAATTGTCAACTGACACCTCTCTTCCTCTCCTCCCATCAAACTTCATAACGAGGAAGTCAATTCATTGAGAAATCAAGAATTTCCCGAGGTTGAGCTTAAGGACTTACCTCCTCATCTCGAGTATGCATTCCTTGAAGGTGATGATAAATTACCCGTCATTATTGCTCGAGATTTGAGTAAAGATGAAAAAGTCGCCTCATTAAAATCTTGAAGTCACACAAGCAAGCAATTGCTTGGAAACCTCCGACATCAAAGGTATAAACCCCGAGTTTTGTACCCATAAAATCTTGATGGAGGATGACTTTAAACCCGCAGCTCAACATCGAGGCGAGTGAATCCAAAATCCATGATGTTATCAAACAAGAGGTTATCAAACTTTGATGCGTGATTGATTTACCCGATCTCGCATACCCTGGGTCACCCAATTCATTGTGTTCAAAAGGGTGGCATTATCATATCACAATGAAGATAACGAGTTAATTCCAACTCGATTGGTTACGGATGGCGTGGTTTGCATCGACTATCGTAAGTTGAATGACGCCACTCGTAAAGACCATTTTCCTCACCCTTCATGGACCGATGCTTGAGAGATTAGCGTGGAATGAGTACTATTGCTTCCTTGATGGTTTCTCGGGTTACTTTCAGATCCCTATTGATCCACGTGATCAAGAGAAGACCACATTCACTTGCCCATACGGAACTTTTGCCTACAAACGCATGCCTTTTGGCTTATGTAATGCTCCCCGCACGCTCCAACGATGTATGATGGCCATATTCCACGACATGATCGGGAAACAATGGAAGTGTTTATGGATGACTTCGGTCATTGGGGATTCTTTTCAATCATGTCTCCCATTTAGATAAAATGCTTCAAAGGTGTGAAGACACCAATCTTTGTCTAAACCGGGAGAAGAGCCACTTTATGGTCAAAGAAGGCATTGTCCTTGGCCATAAGATTTCAAAGAATGGGATTGAGGTAGATAGAGCAAAAGTCGATGTTATTGCTAAGTCGCCTCATCCTACTACCGTCAAGGGTATTAGGAGTTTTTGGTCATGCCGGTTTCTATCGAGATTCATTCAAGATTTTTCCAAAATCGCCCGCCAATGACCCATCTTCTTGAAAAGGATGCTCCTTTATCTTTTCACCCGAGTGCATCGTAGCTTTTGAAACATTGAAGAAAAAGCTAATCAAGCACCCATTCTCGCTGCTCCCGACCGACTTGCCTTTTGAGCTCATGTGCGATGCAAGTGATTTTGCTATCGGTGCATCCTAGGGCAACGAAGAAATAAACATTTTCACCTATTCACTACGCAAGCAAAACTATGACCGAGGCTCAACTCATTACACCACCACGTAAAAAGAGCTATTAGCCGTGGTGTATGCTTTTGAGAAGTTTCGCCATACTTAATCTTGACCAAATGCGTAGTGTATACGGATCACTCGGCTCTTAAATATCTCTTTGCAAAACAAGATGCAAAGCCGAGATTGCTTCGTTGGATTCTCCTCCTCCAAGAATTTGATATCATTATACGTGATAAAAAGGAGCCGAGAATCTAGTGCCGATCATCTCGTCTGCATTAGAAAACCCTCACCAAGATGTTTTCGAGAAAAGGATATAAATGAAACATTTCCTCTCGAGACACTCAATGCGGTTTCTTTTCGTGGAAATTCTACCACCCCATGGTTTGTCGACTTTGCAAATTACCATGCGGTAACTTCATTGTGAAAGGGATGTCGACCCAGCCAGAAGAACAAATTCTTCAAAGATGTTAAACATTATTTCGGGACGACCCTTTCTTGTTCAAAATCTGTGCGGATCAAGTCATCCGACGGTGTGTTTATGGACGTGAAGCTATTGACATTCTCACAGCTTGCCATGTGGACCCACCGGGGCCATCATAGTCCAAACTACACCGCCAAAAGGTGTTTGATTCCGGTTCTATTGGCCCACAATCTATAAGGATGCCCACGATTATAAAAAGAACGTGACGCTTGTCGTCATTATGGTAATATATCTCAAAGAAATGAAATGCCACAAAATGCCATTCAAGTTTGTGAGATATTTGACATATGGGGTATTGATTTTATGGGGCCGTTTCCATCTTCTCGTGGTAACAAGTACATACTGTGGTCGTTGACTATCTCGTCAAAATGGGTTGAAGCAAAAGCCTTACCCACCAATGATGCCCGAGTAGTTGTGAAGTTTTAAAATCTGCTTGCTGTGTTTGGAACTCCGAGAGCGATAATCATGATCGTGATACACATTTTGTAATGACCAATTTGAAAGAGTCATGCAAAATATGGTGTTACCCATCGCCTCTCCATCGCATACCACCCCAAACAAGTGGGGGGTGGAAGTTTCAAACCATGGTCTTAAAAGGATTCTTGAAAGGACAAGAGGCGAGAATCGTGCATCCCGGTCGGATAAACTTGATGACGCACTGGCTTTTCGCATAGCCTTACAAAACACCAATTGGGTGTACTCCATACAAGCTAGTGTACGGAAAGGCATGTCATCTTCCGATCGAGTTAGAGCACAAGGCTTATCGGGCCTTAAAGCATGCGAACTTTGATATACGATACCGGTGATCACGTAAAAGTTCAAATGAATGAACTAAATGAACTTCGTGATCAAGCTTATGAGAACTCTTTGATCTACAAGCAAAAGACAAAGAAGATCCATGACTCCAAGATCAAGAACCGCTGCCAACGTTGGTGATCGAGTCCTTCTTTTCAACTCAAGATTGAAGATTTTCTGAAAGCTCAAGTCCTACCGGTCCGCCCATTCACTATCGCTAAGGTTTATCCTTATGGTACCGTTGAGTTATCTCAACCCGATGGTCCTAATTTTAAAGTGAATGGTCATCGAGTGAAGCATTACTTTGGAGAGGACATTCCCCGTGGTTGTCCTGATTTACAAACATTCCCCATGAACCAATGAATGCGGGATCGAGTCAAGCTAATGACTCGGTAATCAAAAACATTAGCACGCACCATATGGGTTTTCACCCATAATTCGCCTCTTCTTAACCCCTTTCTACCACCCTAGTGTGGGGAGTTTTCCCACATCGTTGTATATTCTCAATCTTTCTAAAAAAAAAAAAAAAAAAAAAAAAAAATCTTCTTTCTAAATAAATGGCCGTAATATTTCCCTTTTACGTTTTTTGTTTCGCATAACCGCGGTGACTTTGAATATTGAGGGCAATATTCATTTCTATGTGGGGAATTCTCACGAATTTCATATATTATCTACCCGATTCCCGCTTTTGGCCAAAATTTTTTTTGGAGTAAGTGTTTTACACTTTCTCATTAGGTTATCATCCGCCTTGTCTAATAAACAAAAGGATTGGCTAATCCAGAGCAAACGGCTCTTGGTAAAGATTTCTCAAACCGCTTATATGGCTTGCAATTTGCCCAAAATTGTATGGTTCCTCACTCCCCATCATCCTCAAAAGATAATGAGTTGGCTAGCCCGCAAGGTTATGGCTTGTGGTAAAGGCAAGGAAAATCCATAATTGGTATTCACCACCAAAGATAATTCGATAATTTATCTAAGAGTTGGCTAGTCCGTAAGGGTACGGCTTCCGTAAAGACACATCAAACCGTTATATGGTTTATGATTTGCCAATAAATCATCCGGTTATCGTTGTACCAAGATTCTTACTTGAATCAAAACAATTGGCTACTCCGTAGTGATGGCTTTTGGTAAAGAGTTTTCAAATCCATCAAGTTTTTCAAATCATTGCTAGGGACTAGCAATATCTCAATGGGGGATTGATGAGTTTCAAATACTCATCATTTTACATAATCTAAACCGCAAAATCATCTCGAAACACTCAAAACACATCAAAATGATCAAATTATCACAAATCGTGTTTTATGTGTTTTAATTGCAAAATATCAAAATCGATGAAAATGTATCAAGTTTGCAAAATTGGCGCTTTAGTCCCCAAGTTTTAAAAGTTGTCAAATCTAGTCCCTGGAAATTCAAAAATGTGGAAATTTATCATTCAAGGTCCCTGAAGTATTCTAAGTTGTTTAAAATGATCCTTGAATGATTCTTTGGTCAATTGGCAAGAAAGGTCCCTTAACTTTGGAAAATTGCAAATTTAATCCTTGGACCTTAAAAAATGGATTTTATGCAAAAAGAGTTCTTGTATTATCAAAGTTGGCAAATTTAGTCCTTGTGAGAAGTTTGGAATCATGGCAAGATCAGTCCCTCATGTTTGGTGAAATTACATTTTGGTCCTTGTTTATTACTAAAACCAAACGGACACTTATACATATCAAACCCAAATCCAATCCACTATCCAGTTGGCCCAACACAAGCCCAAACCCAACTGCTTTGACCCTTGGACCTTGACCCCCAGGTCACAACCTAATTCTGACCCCAGCCACATCTATTTTGACCCCCCCCTATTATTAAACTCTGTGGTCAACAAAGTCAAAACCAAGATACGCTTATACCTTGTCATCAGAAAGGGCCCTCTTCCCCAACAAACACCAATACCGGTCATGGTTTCACCATTTTCAACTCCCACTCCCATACCATGTCCCTCCACCTCCCCTACACAACAAAACCTTAATTGCTCAAACCAAACTCCATTAAAGCAAAAACCGCTTGAAGAATTTTGGCGCCAAAAGCTAGGTGGACGGATAGGATGATTCTAGCCAATCCAATGGCTCAAGTTTGGTGGGAAAGATTCAGAGGCATGTGGGAATGAGGAAAAGTCTATAAAGAAGAGGAGTTATGCAATGTATTGATATATCTAGTGTAATTTTTATTTTTCAAGTCGTTTTAGTCAATTTTCAATTTCAGTTTATGATTTAAGCTTAAAAACTCTGTATTTCAAGTTCCTTTGTTATAAGAAAGCTTTTGTGAACTCTTAATTCAAGTATCAAGTTAAATTTCAGATTATGCAAATTTTCATGTTTAAGCAAAATTTCATGTTGTATCAAATGTTGTTTTTAGTTGATTATATGGACTGAGATAGGTCACTTAAGCTCCAAGAAAGCTTAATCAAGCTTTTAGATACATTTAAAACAAGTTTAGAAGTTAATATAAAAATTCACCAAAAATAGCAATTAAATACTTCAAAAATCAAAAATCACTTTGAAAAGGTGTTCAAAGCTGGAGCAAGGTGTATCTTGGATGGCCTTGGGTTAGTGAACCTGGGGTTCTATAGGAGTAGTCCTTGGTATTTGTTCTTGGTTAAAGCTAAATCACAATTGTAAGCTTTTTTAAGTATTTTTGCATTTTACTGTTGTGGGTGATTAGTTGTTGTGATTTCTTGTTCTTAGTATTCATTAGTCATAGTTAAGTGTGTTTAAGCCTTAAAAATAGTATCTTGTTCTTTTAAATTTGTATTTTATAAAATTGTCCTTTTGACAGTTAAAAGTGCATTTTGATCAAGTCTTAGTTTAATGGTGTTTTGATTGTTGATTTAGGTTTCATTAGTCATAATAATTGATATCACAAGGTCTGAAATTAAGCTCATGGTTTAAACTTGAGATTTGGTTTGAAAATCTTCATAACAGTCAAGTATAAGGGGTGTTTGTTTTTTTATGTTCAAAGGTGTTCTAGTCTTTGGTTTTGTTGGAAACCTGTCTAAATAAGGTCTAAACAACTCATATTAGTCAAGAAAACAAGTCCTATTTCATCAAAAGTCAAAATTTCATGTGATTGGGCATTGTGCAGTCACTGTTGGCAGTCATGATGCAAGATCTTGATTTTGTGTTCACAAGTTGTTAATCTTGCTATATTCAGTCTTAACACACCTTAATACAACATCATCAGTACTTAAGATCAAATCAAAAGTCATTTTGGTCAACTTTTGGTTTTTCTCAAAAAGTCAAAAATCTTCAATAGGTCGTTTTTGAATAAACTTGGGAATTTCACTGTGGGTTTATTAGTGAGTTTCAGTTTATAAGCTCTTGGGGATTCATAGTCTAGTTGCTAAAGAAAATTACAAAATGATAATTCTTAGTTTCTTAGCTTTTTGAGTGCTTTTTAGACTGCTTTTCTTGGGTACCTGTTCTGAGAATCTGTCCTGTGCACAGAAAATAAGCTCCAATTGATAAGCTTGCATTAAGCTTATTACTTGTCCAAATCCTGTGTTCTCTAGTTCTTTGGAAAGCCAACCCAGTCCTCTTGAAGTATCAAGTCTTGTTTTTCATTTTGGAACTTGTTTGGTAGGGCTGCTAGTAGCTTAAAGATTGTCCCATTTTCTGTTTTTCATTATATAAGTCAAGTGCTTATTTGCATATTCCTAGCTTATCAGTGTGTTTCTTTTCATTCTTTAGCTTCATTTCAGTAGTTTGTACCTTATTCCATCTTGTTCTAGCTTTTGTTTCAAGTTGCAAGCTTGTTTGAGCTTATTCCAAAAAAATAAGCTCATAAGCCAACTGTTGGGCTTTTTAGCTTGTGAATCTGCTTATTTGTGTTTTATAAATTTTTTGTCTTTGTTAAAGTTTAATATTATTGTTATATAAGTAGTTTTCAAAAATAAAAATCACAAAAACATCAATATAAAAATAGTGATAGCGTTTATTTAAGATTTTTAGCTTTTTAATTTTTCTTTTCAACTTATTAATAAGCAAATCTTGTTTTTATAGTTTTCTTAGGTTTCGTCATCTTATAGGATTTTTAGAAAAGTTTCAGATTTTTCTCTATCTTTTAGTATTTATTATAATTTTAATTAGTTAAAATAGTAAATAATTAGTAATAAATAATTAAAAGTCTAAAAATATATTTTCTGTTTTAAAATTAGTTTTATCATATTTTAGATTTTCAAAGTTAAAATTTTATTTTTCCAAGTTTATTTTCTATTTTCTAGTATTTAAGTGTATTTTAAATAGTTATTAATTAGTAATAATTAGATAAAAAGTGTGAAAAATATATTTTTAGTTTTAAAATTAGTTTTATAGTATTTTAGATTTTTCAGAATCATAAGTTTATTTTTCTAGCCTTATTTTGTATTTTCTTTCATTTTAGAGTATTTATTAAATAGTTAAATTAGTTTTTAATTAATAGTAATTAATTAAATAGTGTAAAAAAATAATTTTCTTTTTCTAATAATTTTCTTTTATTTTTAGGATTCCAAAAATGTCATTTTTATATTTTTAGGCCTTTTACTTTTTAGTTTTCACTTTTTATTTTGTACGTATACGTAGTTTCTAAAACTTACGTTTACGTTTCTTTGATCTGGTTGTTGTGCTTTCCAAATCGTGTCCATTCCTTTCCATATTAATCAAGAGTGTAATTTCTAATCATAACCTTTACTGCATCACTATCCTTAGTGGTCATTCTATCGTCTCGAATCATGTTTAACACACCATCGAGTCTCCGTGGGACATAACGACCGGAACTCTGTATTCTCTCGATCTTCATTCCGCATTTGTTTTAAGTCTGTTTGACTTGACGGTTTCTTGTGATCACATACCTCACAAAATCGCAAGAACCCAAAAGGTTATTTAACCCATACCTTATATGCGACATTTGTGGAGGGCCACATGAGAGCGATGAGTGTGATGACACACGCCAAGAGAGCGTCTTCCTTTCCAGTCATGATATTTATGATGACCCTTCACTTCTTACTTTCTCTCAAAATGATGAATGCAATCCTTGGGGTAATCTGAAATGGAAGACTGAAGGACAGGAGGAATCTGAATACACCATTCGTGATGCCTTTGAAAAAGAACTCGGGCAGTTTACCATAGAAGGGGCCACACTCTTAAAAGGTCTTGAAGGATTCATTCAAGAGCAGCTAGCTGAATTAGAGAGTCAATTTGTCGAGCTCCACAAAAGAATAAGCGAACCTGGCCTAACCCATCACGATCCAACTTGTGCCATCACTACTCGGTCAGCAATTACTACCAAAGATCCCCCACATCCTGACCAGAATCCCACCACCAGGGAGCCCGCGTCAAGAAACGAAGCAATTCCTGAACCTCCTCACGATCCTCCTCCACAAACACCAAAGACATGCCCAAATGACCAACTCGCAGACGGATTCCTTATCCTCGCGTCTAAGGAATCAAAGGTCAAGAAGACAATGAGAATATTGTCTTACTTAAAACGGGCTTCCGTCAACATACCACTTCACGATGTATTCTATCATATCCCTAAACATAGCAAATACTTCAAAAGGATAATATCTAATCGGAAGAAACTTGAAGGGTTTATATCATTAGGAGAAGAGTGCTCGGCTATCATCCAGGAAGGCCTGCCCAAGAAGAAAGAGGATCCGAGCGGTTTCACCATTCCTTGCTCTATAAAGGCGCTTATGAAAAACGCCTGGCGGATCTTGGGCAAGCATTAACCTCGATGCCTCATTCCTTGTTCCTCAAACTCGGATATTCGTGGTCGAAACCAACTAGAATGAGTATTCGATTAGTGATCGATCAATCAAATATCCCATTGGAGTTTGTGAAAATGTTCTTGTAAGGGTAGGAGAATTCAAGTTTCGATTGATTTCGTGATTTTAGAAATGGAGGAAGATAACTCGGTCCCAATAATCCTTGGAAGACCTTTCTTGGCTACAGCTCGTGCCATTATCGATGTTCATGATGGTAAACTCACTTTACGAGTGGGGTCCGAAAGCTTAACCTTCAACATCAAGGATTCAATGAGTCACTCCTCCTCCTACGATCACCCTGTTTATTTTGCTGAGGAAGTTGATGAATTTGTTGATGACATAGATGGCTGCATTGATGAGTATCTATTAAAAGAATTCATGAATGATGATAACAACACAATATACAACGACGAAGAAATTGAGATGGTTGGAGCTGTTTCCTTTTACCCGCGTAGGGAAGAAATTGAACCCATTGAGCTTCAAAAACCAGAAAACAAGCTAAAACCATCAATCAAGGAACCCCCTACCTTAGAACTGAAAGATCTCCCGAGCCATTTGAGTACGCCTTCTACAAGAAGAGGACCAACTTCCTATCATCATAAGTTCTTCACGACCATCGATGAAAGAAGCTCTTGGAAGTTTTAAAAGAGTACAAAGGAGTGATCGCATGGAGTGTTGCTGACATTAAGGGTATTGATTCTATATTATGTACTCATAAAATCCTCATGGAAGAAGATTACAAACCAACCGTTCAACCGCAGAGGAGGGTTAACCCTAATACCAAGGAGGTAGTAAAGAAGGAGGTCGTGAAGCTCCTCGATGCCGATCTCATCTACCCCATTTCAGATAGCCCATGGGTCAGCCCAGTCCAAGTGGTTCCAAAAAAAGGAGGAATGACGGTTGTAAAGAATGAAAAGGGTGATTTAGTGCCACAAAGAACGGTTACTGGTTGGCGTGTTTGTATCGACTACAGAAAGTTAAATGATGCCACCCGGAAGGATCATTTTCCTCTGCCATTCATTGACCAAATGCTCGAAAGGTTAGCCGGGCATGAGTACTACTGTTTCCTTGATGGCTTCTCAGGATACTTCCAAATCCCCATTGCCCCTGAAGATCAAGAAAAGACTACGTTTACATGCCCATACGGGACTTTTGCTTACAAGCGAATGCCTTTCGGGTTATGCAACGCCCCCGCCACCTTTCAGCGATGTATGATGGCCATATTCCATGAATTAATTGAGGACATCATGGAAGTCTTCATAGATGATTTCTTGGTATTTGGGAATTCGTTCGACCTTTGTCTATCCAACCTTAGGAAGATGTTGAAACGGTGTGAAGAAACTAATTTATTCCTGAATTGGGAAAAATGTCACTTCATGGTAAGAGAAGGAATTGTCTTGGGGCATAAAGTCTCCGGAAATGTAATCGAGGTCGATAGAGCAAAAATCGAAGCGATATCCAAACTACCCTATCCTACTACCGTTAAGGCCATTCGAAGCTTTCTAGGACATGCGGGCTTTTATAGAAGATTTATGAAGGACTTCTCGAAAATTGCCCGCCCGATGACGCAGCTTCTTTTCAAGGATGCCCCTTTTGATTTTTCTGAAGAATGCAAAGAAGCATTCAATCGTCTAAAGAAAGATCTCACTCAGGCTCCAATAATGGTCACCCCTGATTGGTCTCAGCCATTCGAAATCATGTGCGATGCTAGTGATTATGCCGTAGGCGCCGTGCTTGGCCAAAGAAAAGAGAAGCATTTTCAACCAATTTACTATGCTAGCAAAACCATAAATGTAGCGCAAGAAAATTACACGACCACCGAGAAAGAGCTTCTAGCTGTGGTTTTTGCCTTCGACAAGTTCAGGCAATATCTCGTTCTTTCCAAGACTATCGTCTTCACTAATCACTCCACCTTATGCTTACTTGTTTTCCAAGCTAGATGCAAAACCCCGACTCATTAGGTGGATTCTATTACTTCAAGAATTCGACATTGAAATTCGAGATAAAAAAGGGGGCTGAAAATCTTGCTGCTGATCAGCTGTCGCGTTTGGAAAACCCTGATCTTGAGAAGTTGGACCATACCGAGATTCGTGACTCTTTCCCGAGGAACCACTAATGGCCATTAAGGAAATTGAGCCATGGTATGCGATTACGCTAACTATCCGTCCAAAGAGGGTTTTGCCAAATTACATGACCAAGCAAGATAAGAGAAAATTCTTCACCACACTTAAACATTACTTCTGGGATGAACCCTTCCTATTCCGCATATGCCCCGATCAAATCATTCGGCGTTGCGTGGCCGGAAGGGAGATTGATTGAGTTCTGAAAGAATGCCATGCGGGACCATCCGGGGGACATCACGGTGTAAATGTCACTACACGAAAGGTTTTCGATGCCGGGTTCTACTGGCCTACTATTTTTTGAGATGTTAAAAGATTGGTTCAAACGAGTGATGCATGCCAACAATCGGGAAACATCTCGCAAAGAGATGAATCGCCTCAGAAGTATATCCAGGTCTGCGAAATATTTGATGTTTGGGGTATAGACTTCATGGGACCTTTTCCATCATCCGGAGGAAAAGAATACATTCTCGTAGCTATCGACTATGTATCCAAATGGGTGGAGGCCCAAGCCCTTAGAACTAACGATGCGAGGGTAGTCATTCATTTTCTTAAAAAGCTCTTCGCACGATTCGGGATTCCCAAGGCATTGATCAGTGATAGAGGAACCCACTTTTTCAATGCTCAAATGAATAAGGGAATGAAGAAGTATGGCGTTCCGCATAGATTTTCTACTGCATATCATCCTCAGACGAATGGACAAGTAGAAAACACAAATAGAGCATTAAAGCGGATAATTGAAAAAATAGTCCACCAGAATAGAAAAGATTGGGCATTCAAACTGGATGAGGCACCACGGCATTGAATCGCTACAAAACGCCTATCGAAACAACTCATTTTCGCTTGGTATACGAGAAGGCATGCCACCTCCCTATTGAACTTGAGCAAAAGGCGTACTGGGCACTTAAGGCCTGTAATATGGATTATTCTGAGGCAGGGTCAAATAGGTTCTTACAGGTTCAAGAACTGGATGAACTAAGACTGGAAGCTTATGAATCGTCAATCACATACAAAGAAAGGGCGAAAAAATGGCATGATCAACGAATAAAGAATCCTAAAGAGTTTTTGGAAGGAGATAAAGTGCTCTTGTATAATTCAAGACTGAGGTTATTTCCGGGAAAACTCAAATCGAGGTGGTATGGACCTTTTTTAGTAAAGAAGCAGATGAACAATGGAGTTGTGGTGCTACTGGACCACGATGGAAGGGAATTCACCGTAAATGGGCAACGTGTGAAACATTATCAGTTGGACAATAATGAAATGGTCAACGATGAAGATATTGTTTTGGAAGAAGGTGACGATAATGAAGTCAAGTAGGGGCACAACTTCGAGTCTAGCTACAAGACTCATAAATAAAGAAAAGCGCTTCGTGGGAGGCAACCCATGCTTAATTGTTTGCTTGTTTGTGTCGTGTATCCTTTAGTGATTGTTTATTCTCATGTTTAAATTTGTAAAAATGCTTTATTTTGTCTTTAACCTCGTCTTAATTACATATAAAGGTATTTTACATAAAGGATAAGTGTAGGGAGGATTACACACGTTTTCAAAAGAAATGTAAACATGAGAATTACAATTAATTAAAAGATATACATGTGTGTTTGTTCGAGTCAAATGCTTGTATCGAGTCATAATGGATGTTTTGCGTGAAATTTTTCCGATTCTAAAGATGTAAATTTTCCATAATTTTTTCCGAAAATCGCAGACCGCTTTTTGTCGATAACCCGACGGTGTTATCAGATCGCAACCGACGGCGCCGAAGGAGCAAAACAATGATTACTTTTCTCGTGTTCGAGCTACTTATAATTTTTGGAATTTTCGAGGTCTTAATTTTCAAGAAATTCTGTAAACATCCATTCCACAAGCATTATATCCTAGTTTAGTAGAGTTCTATATATATTATTACCGCCAATTTTACGTGAAGGTTTCGTTTGTTTTCTTCAAGTGTGCAGGTTTAATTTACCAAGAAGAAGATACATAAGATGAGAAGGAGCTTTTCACGCAAACTTTCTTCTTGAATAAAGATGTAACCACCACTTTACACGGATCCTACCGAGCTAATCAGGGGAGTATTAGTTTCTTTCGTTTTTAATTACCTTCCATTATCATAACTTTGATACTTTCGGGAACATTGGGGACAACGTTCGGTTTAAGTGTGAGGAGGAAAATAAAGCGGAACTTTGAAACTATGCTTATCCTTGATTATTTGCTTTGTCCAATTGCATTTGTGTAATAAACCATGAGAAAATGTCGGTTAGGGTAATTTTGGCACCAAATTTAAAAATTTTCATGACATATAGGAGTGGGCCATTAGTCTTAATAAAGCCGCCTCATGGATAGGAAATTATATGACTAGCACAAAACCCTTTACCACTTAAATTCCACCCAAATGTGAGGATCGCCTTAGATTAGTAGAATTAAAGCATTCATCTTTAATGCTTAGTGTGTGAATAGGTAGTATAATAGATTCTAGAACTTGTTTTGTGATGCATCCCGAGATCACTAGTAAGACTACACTTGTGTAGTTAGGAATAACTAAATGATAAGAGGCATTAGGATAACCCTTGTTCGACACCGTAATATATTTACTTCTTCCACATCGGTTGAGTAATTCCCCCCACACCTTTGCTTTGTACTCATCTTTAGTATACGATACCCTAGTTAACCCCTCGAGCCTATCCTCTTCACGGTTCTCGTGATGTTTTGTTTTCGGAATATCAATGAACAACATTGTTTACACCCCACCCCAAATGTACACCCAAATCGCCTTAGCCTACCTTGTATGCACTCACTTTTAGTGCATTATTGTTATCACACTAAACCCTTAGTTCAATTATCTAGTTGCTTGCATAAGTTGCTAAGTCGAGTCATATCCTTTGTACACGCTTTGGGACGATTGGGACTCATGGGAAAAGTTAAAGTTTGTGAAATGACGGAAGGGAACGTTAAATTCAAATTCCCTTTATTTGCGTAATAATGTACTCTAAGTGTTTTGATCTTTTCAATTCGGGTCAAATTAGTGTTAGAGTAATAAAACTCAAGTGTAGGATGTGCCTATAAATCCCTATTATTTTGATGTTACCGTAGAAGATGGTAGAGTAAAGTGTATGAAAAAAAAAAAAAAAAAAAAAAAAAAAAAAAAACATACTGGCTACCATCCTACATCTATCTTTAAATTTATGTTTGTTTATTTCAGTTATCTAGAGTCTAGAGTGTCGAGTCTTGGCTTAGCAACGCTATTCTTCGCATGCTTGTAACATAAAGATTTTGACTTGCCACCACTAAATAGCCTATCCCACCAAACCCTTTGTTTCTCTAGTAAGCCTAACATTACAACCCTTTAAAAGACCTCTTTGATAGTCTTTCCTAGGTGCTTACGCAAAAGCGATGGAGGTTTGATCTAGTCTCAAGCCTATGGTAATCTATGTACTATGACCGTTAATGAGTGTTTATCTTCCATTTCCAACTTGTTATATTTCATATACACCGAGAGATGTGAATATCCAAACACCCCATGTGAGGTGCTAGTATGTAATTTTCGTGCTTGTTATGACTTTTATGGGCTTATATGTGTTGTGAATTGTTCTAAACCAATGCTTCATGACCCTAACTTATAAATTAATTGGCTTAAAGCACATTTGCTTGAGGACAAGCAAATACCAAGTGTAGGGATATTTGATAAGGTTTTAAATGTACCTTTTTAAGTGGGTCGTTTAAGCCCTTATTTGATCACTTTTGTATCCGTTATTACTTAATATCGCTCCTTTTCACTTTTAGGTATCTTGAAGGCAAATGCTGGAATGACACTTATTCGGACGAAAAGGCGAATATACGAAGAAAATGGCCAAAGTCAAGAATCGAGACACTCAGTCCTTTGAACTAAAGGGACGGCGTCAGTGTTATCTCATGACGCCGTCGAACCACTTTTGTGACGGTTCAAGAGCCAAATTTCTTATTTACAAGTGACGGCTTGTGTTTTAAAAGAGTAGGTCGTCGCAACTCGACGCCTAGATTTGATCCGACGACGCCGAGAATGAAGGGACGGCACACAAGCATAAGGTAACGCCGTCGCAAGACTAACGTGGCCAAGACAAAACCCTAATGACGGCGACCCGACGGTGTCATAAATCATAAGGTGACGCCGTCGCATTTGTAATCTTATATATAAAATCCGAATTTTTTAGTTTTCAATGTGTAGTCTTTTGGAGTAAAAACCTAAACCGAACCAAGGCTGTCTTGTACAGTATTTTATGGTTCCATACCCTATCTTACATCAAGATAAGTGTTTTACTTCATTAATTCAATTATGTCTTCAATTACTTGTGTGTATGTCATGTGTTTCCCATGTCCCGCTAATTTACTTGTGTGTTTGCTTAGGAATATGAAACTTAATTATTAAATATTGATTGGTTGTCTCTTATCTTAATTGTTAATGATCTAGTATTGCGATAGATCATCCATTGTGTAGTTAATGCTTGATTAATATTTGTTGAACCTTAGCTTATAGTACCTAGAGTCATTGTAGGCTAAACCATTCGAAAAGTACCTTAGTGTTAAGTTTATAAATCCTAGAGATTTTGTAGGCGATAACCTTTGGTAGTTTCAAAGAGTTAGGGATAAACGCATACCCTACAACCTTAGACACACAATGTGATTAAGAATAAGGACGTGACAATTCAACCATCAATAGGAGATAATTAAGGAGTAATAAAACCTAAGTAAACACATCTTTAAATCATCATACGAGCACACAATAATTAGACATAGACTACATACACCTTATATTAGATAATTAGACGAATAGAGTAATCGGAGAAATACCAACCCCAAATCCAATACCCGAGATTCGACCTTTCCATTTCCTAAAACATAAAAAGATAAAAATAATCTTCCTCAACCCCAACCTTAGCGTAGTAACTTCTCACTAGCATTCCTATTCCCCAGAGAACGATATCAATACCCGTGGCTTACCCTAATACTACACTACAACGATTAGGTTCACCGCCTAGGGTGTTGAAAACTTGCTCGACAAAAGGAAGTTCCTTTGACCCCGAACGACGCGTGTAGCGTTATCATTACAACAAGTATTGCCCAATTAGTGCATTTAGTTTCCCAGATTGCAAATTGGAAGGTGGCCTGAGGTTCAAACGAAATTGCCCAATAACTTAAACTTGATTGTCAAAATTTTCGTGTCTAGATAGTAGATGACGATAACGGTTATGCTTGAAGATTAGAATAGCACAATTGGGGATAACACGCCTAAAAATACTAACAACTGCTACAAGAGTTAAAACAGTTGTTTTGAAAGTACAAATTAATTTTGATACAATTGGGGATAAAAAAATAGAGTTACAACCGCTAGGGCAAAACATAGTTTAGACCACACATCATAATTGCAACACCTAACAACTGCTGCAATCAATTTCAAAATAAACATCAATGGTGCCCAACTCTTCTCGCCGCAACTCACAACATGGTTATGCTTTTTGGAAAACCAAAGGAGGCTACATGGTACAGCTTTAACAAACCACCGCTAGGTCACTCAAACCACCGCTAGTGTCGACCATAAATATCAACTTTGTTTCATTTTCCAAATGACTAGTTGAAGTTCAAATTTTAAAAGTGAAATTTAAAGCGCGGATATGAATGATTTACCTCGCTTTGTCAAACGTGCATGCAACATTTTCAAAACCAACAATGATGTGGAAGCTACATTTTACCCAAAAAGTATATACATACATAGCAAACTTTCAAGACAAAAAGGATAATAAACCGATAAATTCAAACGGTTTGTAATTACGGATAAGTCTTATCCAAATACCAAAAAGGAGAGAAAATCAAGTAAATATTCACGCTCCTTCCCTAGAAATTTTATGACAAATCCAAAGAGTAAAATAGATGCCCGAGAGCCTAGGCACGTGCCTACCCACAAAACAAAGAATGGAAATTAATGATACCGCGTGCAAGAACAGTAAAATCCTCGCTATAAAGACGCGAGGTAAATAAATTTAAAGAACATAAAAAAAACAACCATTCATCCAACAACAAAAAACTCCAAAGAGAAGTTGAAGATGTTAACAACCCGTTGCCCACGCACCGTCGGTTCCAAAAAGCCCATACATAGCCTAAACCTTTACCCCCCAAAACAAAAACATAAGCGCAAAGCAGTTGCTGCGACAACTGAAACATGTTCTTAAATGACTACTAATAACAATTAGTCGTTTCTAAGATGACTAAATTGACCAATCTCCGCGACCATTCACAACATTCCTTCAACCAAAACCCGTGTCCTTTGAGGTTTGTAGGTTCCGCCTCGACCATATGGCGTATCAAAGGTTGGAGTTTAAACCGATTAGACTCTCGTTAGCCATTTGGGATGTTCAAAGTTCGTGCAGTTCTTTCTAACCTCGCCTTCCCGAGCGGAAGAAGAATGTGTATCATGGATATTGGGTTGAAGGAGTGGTATAATGTGCAAAGAGAGGCAAACAACACTACCGAAATTTCGGTCTCGGTCTCATTTGTTGATTGCAGACCAACCCCAAGCAAGTGTACGCCTACTAATCTCGGCATATCGAGTTGGATAGACTGGGTTAAAGGCAAAATGACGAGCTTATGGTATCGGGATTAATTTTAGAGCAAACCACATAAAGATTTCATTAAAAATCCCATGCTATCGTGTAGGGATGATTGGTGTATTTTGTGACAGCTTCTCTCCTCACCCAATTCAAACCTATCAAGTCAGCGTGTGGATGTATTTTTCTGAATTCTTTGTGGTTCTACCATTGCTCTAAAATAAAAGTTGCGCGAATGGAAAAGCAACCCCACTAAAAGCTCTTCCAAGACCGCGCAGAAGGCAGATTACACGGAAACCCGCTGAGAAGCCTATCGAACTTCGTAGGGAATCCCATAGGAAAATACGGCCGCCTGTGAGGAACCAAGCCACGGTAAATCCTTCAAGAAAATGATAGCAAACAAGAAGGAATCCACACTCACAATGAAGTCGCTGCACTAATCGCTAATGTAGTTTTTCACCGCTAGTATCATTGTCTCGGTTTAATATGTAACATTCTAGAATTTCTTGGGTGGGATGTTTTGTATTAGATAAGTATGCTAAGTATAATTATCCTCAGATATTGTAAAGGACTCCTTAGCCTATAAAAGGAGGTCCGTGCTAGAGTTTGATTTAACTTTTCGGCATACTTAGAGTCGATACACTTCAAGGTTGTAATCGCTAATACTATTCGTAGTATTCGTATTAATATTATATCCGTGTGTTTTATAGACCATAACTTATTGTAAAAACATCAACATCTTCACTTTAACGTAAGCACATAACGCTCGTGTTATTAGATGTGTAGAGTGAGTTGATTATTTTGAGGTTTATGCGACTTTTCTAATCGTCAAAAATGGTATCGTGTCTAGATAGTAGATGACGATAACGGTTGCGCTTGTTGATTAGAATTAGCACATTTGGGGATAACACGTCCAAAAATACTAACAACTCGCTATAAGAGTTAAAACAGTTGTTTTGAAAGTACTGATTAATTTTGATTCAATTGGGGATAAAAAATTAGAGTTACAACCGCTAGGGCAAAACATAGTTTAGACCCATACACATCATAGTTCGCAACACCTAACAACTGCTGCAATCAATTTCAAAATAAACATCAATGGTGCCCAACTCTTTCACGCAACTCACAACATGGTTGCATTTTGGAAAAACCAAAGGAGGCTACATGGTTTGAACAAATTCTCAATTATATGCATATGTGAATACGCAACCATCGCTACGCTTAACAAACCATTGCTAGGTCGCTCAAACCACCGCTAGTGTCGACGCAAATATCAACTTTGTTTATGTTTTTCCAAATCGCTTATAATAAAAAAAGTCCCTCAAGTACAATATGGTTTTTTTGCGAATTAAAAGGTTGACTAGTTGAAGTTCAAATTTTAAAAGTGAAATTTAAAGCCGATATGAATGATTTACTCGGTTTGTCAAACGTGCATAAGCAACATTTCCAAAACCAACAACGATTGTGGAAGCTACATTTTCAAAAAAAGTATATCTGAGACATAGCAAACTTTCAAGACAAAAAGGATAATAAACCGATAAATTCAAACGGTTTGTAATTACGGATAATGCTTATCCAAATACCAAAAAGGTGAAAAAATGCAAGTAAATATTCACGCTCCTTCCTAGAAATTTTGGGACAAATCCAGAGGAAAAATAGAAGGGTAGAGCCTAGGCACGTGCCTACCCACAAATCAATAAATGGAAATTAATTATACCGCGTGCAAGAATAAGTAAAATCCTCGCTTAAATACGCGAGGTAAATAAAGGAAAGCACATAAAAACAACAATTCCTCCACCAACAAAAACACCAATGAGGAAGTTGAAGATGTTAACAACCCGTTGCCCATGCACCGCTCGGTTCCAAAAAGCCCATACATAGCCTAAACCTTTACCCCCAAAAGAAAAACATAGCGCAAAGCGATTGTCATGACAACCGAAACATGTTCTTAAATTACTACTAATAACAATTAGTCATTTTAAATTGTCGAGAATGACGACTAATAACACATCGCGACCATTCACAACATTCCTTCACCCAAACCCGTGTCCTTTGAAGTTTGTGGAAGCATGCCCGCACCATATGGCGTACCAAAGGTGGGAGTTTAAACCGATTAGACTCTCATTAGCCATTTGGGATGTTTAAATTTCAGCCGATTATTTAACCTCGCTTCTACCCGAGCGGAAGAAGGAAGTATATAATGGGTATTGGGTCAAGGAGTGATAGAATATGCAAAGAGGCTGAAAATTATGGTCTCAATCCTCGTTAATTGCAGCCCGCTTTTCGAAGCAAGTGTACGTCGCCAATCTGGCATCGGGTTGGATAGATTGAGGTAAAGGTAAAATGACGAGCTTGCGGCGCCGGGATAAAATAAAGAGCAAACCACTCGCTAATGTAGTTTTTCACTGCTAGTATGATTGTGTCGGTTTAATACGGAGTATGTAACATTCTTGAATTTCTTGGGTAGGATGTTTTGTACTCCGTATTAGATAAGTATGCTAAGTATAATTATCCTGTAGAGTACATACTGCATATTGTAAATGCCTCCTTAGCTTATAAAAGGATGTCCTAGACTAGATTTGATATAACTTTTCGCCATATTTAGAGTCGATACACTCCAAGGTTGTAATCGCTAACACTATTCAGAGTATTCGTGTATTAATAATATATGTAGGTCTTTTATAGACCATAACTTATTGGTGTTTTATAGACCATAGTTGTTAATTAGCTTTATCTCTTCTTAAATATAAAATTGGTAACTGGGAAGTTGAGTAATTAATGTGAATTTGATTTGTTAGCATTAATATTTGTTTTCAAACATACTATTCAAGTGAACACTGATGAAACGGAAATGTCGATTTATTATAACTAGTTAGATTAAAAAAATGTTACATAATTTTTGTTAGGTCACGAATTTTAAAAATACCTCAAAATTGTTATAAAGAGCAACACAAAAAAAATATTACCTTGTTTACTTACTTATATATTTATTTCATCTAAATTTGTTATTATTATTTTTTTTATTTTTTTTACGAGATCATATTTAAAGAGTTTATGCCCCTAATTGGTTGATTATTATTTTAGTATAAGCTTGTTGTGAAATTAGAAATGAAAACAGTAAACATGCAACAGAAATAAATTGTTGATAATATTAGTGTATACAACTTATAAAAAAAATACAAGGTAATGAAAGGAAAGAAGAAAATATTTATCATGCTACCGCCAAATGCCTTTAGCCTTTACCAATTAAAGTCCCATTGTAAAACATCAACATCATCGGTTTGACGTAAGCACATAACGCTTCATGTTATTAGATTATTTTGAGGTTTATGCGACTCTTCTAAACGTCAAAAAATGGTACAATGCTTTTATGCTTGATTACTTAAATTAAATATATGTAATTATAAAATGAATAGGTTTTATACTTACAACTGCTAGTTAATTTTTACTACTGCTAGTTATACTGACTACAGCTAGTAAACTGAATAGGTTGTATACTTACAACTACTAGTATTATACGCACAACTGCTAGTTATTATAACAACTGCTAGTGATAGAAGTTGCCCTACGTGCAACAGTTAGTTGCCAAATTGATATTTGGAAACAATCGCTAGTCACGAGATGAAATATAAATGGATAATGGCAACAGAGGAAATATTAAATACGTTGACATACAACGTTTCATGCATCGACAACCTAGTACATATTCGATTACTACATAATTATAAGTTTAATGGTTACATATTATATAACCCTTGATAAACAGACACACCAAACTTCTCAGACACAAATTTAATTGACACTGTGGTATTCAAACCATACATAAAACTACAACCACTAGAACAATTTTACAACGGCCGTGACGGAAGATCGGGAGTTTCAACAGCTTCCTAGCGAACTCCCAATTGCCTTGATATTATCATAACTATCGTCCATCAAATCGCTGGCCCTGATATACATTTTATTTAATGACGTGGAACAAGCAAGTATAAACTTTATTATGTGTAATTCATTCTGTGATCTAGGAAAGGATCGAAAAATCCCTGTCTGAATCTGCCCATGGCTGAATGTGGTTGTGTCTAAATCTAATGAACGTTGTTCCAAAGGTAAAACACTAAGCATGTGTGCAGCCTGGAAAATCAAATAGTATTGAGATACAAAAACATGGTAGTTTACTAATGTTTATTTGATACGTATGAAATAAATTAATAAAGTATTACACTTACTCTGGTTTCCAGCTTTTTCAAGTTTGGAGATCCGCAAATCATTTGGACGATGAGTGACACGATAATAGCCTCACCAAAATCAACTCCTTTTAGATTCGATTAACGAGGATTCAAACGGCAAAGGGACATTCATCCCGAATTACCATCACGCATCAACTACAACAGTCGACTGGGTTAGTTTCAAAGATTAAATGTCGTTACAATTACACATATATTTAACATTGTAAAATTAGAAGTGTAAATCTCAAAACGGTCTTACCGTGCAATAGTTAAAATCCAATGTAAGGGTCTCAAGAGATGGAAGTCATGTCAGGTGAAAGATATTGGATGCTATGATTATCGTGACAGCATTCGAAATACCGAATGACAAATGTAGCTTCTTCAAATTCCTAAGACTTGCAAGATTCCACAGTTTCATCCCGTTTGTACTCTCAACATCCAATGTAGGAGACTCAAGTAAGGGACAACCAGCAATTAAATCCCAAACTGTACCGGTTAGAAATTTGACTAAACACAATTCTAAGCTCAATAAATTTGGAAAAGTAGTGAAAAACACCAAACTAGGAAAATCACAACAATGAATTTCAAGATGTTTCAATTCAATATGCCCAGAAGTTGGGTTGGTAATGTAACCGGTTGTCCATACCAGCTTTCTAATTGTCGTCCTCAATTCCTTGCAGTGCCAAAACATAAGCCAATCACGAATCTCTTCATAATTCAAGTCTTCCATTCCGGACAACGGTTTGGGATCTACAGAGAAGAGAAACTTTTATGGGACCCGTAAGTCGATTTAAAAGTCTAGTAACATGCCTCCCATCAAACTTATATGTTAAATAATAAAAGAAATCCTCATCAATTATGACTTTGTGAGCAAGGTCCACTTAAACCTCCGTTTGTAGATAAAATAGAGGTGCTCACCGCTTTTATTGGCAACCGATTTAAAATGTTACCGATCACTGTATCTGGCATGATGCTAATATAATCTCTCATACTGGTGATAACATTAGCTCAAAACGACATGGTTTTCAAGGAAATTTTGTTGGTTTTTTTAATTCTCGACAGGAGGCTTTGGATCAGAGGCGGACCTAGGCATCACTAGGTGGTGCCCGGGAACCACCATGGAAACCAAGTTTACTTAGAAGCGATATAGTGAATAATTTTAGGACCTACCTTGGAAATTAACCGGGAACTACCCTGGATCTAAAATGAAAAGAGAAAGAAACAAAACTAAAGAAATAAATTTTCAAGAATGATCGGTCGGAAATAGTTGCAGAAAAATGAAATGAAGAAGATGCAACTTTTTTTGTTTTAAAGAATGCCACATTTTGTTTCTGATGAACTCATATATGGTTTGAAAAGTACCATGATACAGATACAAGCTTATTTTTAGTACCGCTATACTTATTTTTACTACCGCTAGTAAAACTTAATTGGTTGTATACTTACAACTGCTAGTTTTTTTACTACCGCTATAGTTATTTTTACAACCGCTAGTAAAATTGAATTGGTTGTTTACTTACAACTGCCAGTAATTTGGTAACTACTGCTAGCTATTTGAACCACTGCTTGTGATAGAAGACATCAACGAAATGATGCAACAATCGTTAATCTTGTTGTGTACGGCCGTGTTTGTGCCGCCTGTGCGAGGTGTCACGACACCATTCTCGTGCCCTTGTGTAGGTGTTGTTTTGCAATTATGGGCCTGAATAGGCACATAGTGGTTTAGTCTCGCTAGTATTAAACTTAGAACTGCTAGTTAAATTGTACTAGTGTTGAATGGTAAATATGTTATTTTCAAGTGTGCATAGTCACTAGTTGGTAGTTTTTAGTTGATTGTAGAATACGAATTGTAACAACTTGAACGACTCCTTGGTTTATAAGAGTAGTCAATAGTGAAAAGAATTTGCCCTACGAACAACAGTTAGTTGCCACATTGTTTATTGGAAAAAACTGCTAGTTCCCCAGATTAAACAAACATGTATAATGGGATTACAGACTATAGGAAATAGTAAATACGTTGACATACAACGTTTTATACAGACAACCTACTACATATTACGATTACTACATAATTATAAGTTTAATGGTTACATAATATATAACCACTTGATTTATAAAATTCACCAAGTACGCAGAAAAAGCTAACCACTCCATACTTCCTTCCCATACAAACATCGTACTAAAACCACAAAGCTTCATTCCCATTAAGCATGATCCCTAACTTCTGCCGAACAAACCTGTTGAACATGAATATAATGGTGTAAGTTAAAAATAAAACATTAATAGAATGGTAAGTAAAAATAAAACATACTATAAACAAGATGGTCCGGTTGATTTAACAAAAGAAGAGATTCTTTGTATGGGCGATGTAGAAAGATCATGCATCTCCTAACATTCCCATGCGATAAATAATTCAAGTTCTTTGTTGTACACAAATACCGACCGACCCAAATGATTGTCAACAGACGCTTCCACTATTGGAGCTTGATCCTTTGTAAACCCAAGCAAACGAATGTAATATAGGGTAGGGATGGCGAATAGGCTTCTAAATGATGTTATGGAAGAACCATTGACGCCCAACAACCATCCGCATAACAATGGAATATCTTCACCAATGATCGCCCTAGAAATCAATAGAGAGGTTCCAAGATCGAAAACATTGAATGGAACGGGAGTTCATTTTTAAAATCATGGTAGGTCTATAACTTTAAATTGGTTGGTTACCAAATCAAAAGAAATCAACATATAAATCTTGTAAATAACACCATCCTCATTAGTTAACTTTTCACCCCAATTCAATACATAAAACGACCTACAACCGCATGACTTTTACGTTTCAATTTGATAGTTTCACGTGGGGGTGGAAATTTTCAAGGATTGTCCACCTTAACGAGTTCAAAGAAAAGACATACACATACCAGAAACCACTTTCGAAAACAGGATACAAGACCTTCACGATCGTCGGGTCAAGAGTGTCCGGACGGACGGCAAAACCAAAACAAATCTTTTGACGTTCGATTTGATGCGTGTAAATCGGGACAAATAGTGCAACTGATTTTTTGATTGTCGGGTTCCAAATAACAGTCATTAGATTAGAACCATAGACAAAACACCAAAGACCATTAGAATTGCCAATCAGTAATCATAGATGAAAGCATTAAATCAGATAAGTGGCGAGCGATTAGTCGCTCATCTAAAGCTAACACAAAACCTTGGTCACCCATATAGAATGTTAGCGTAAATAAACAGGTCATCATTACGACGAACACCGTAATTAAAGATGAAGCTTCCACAATCTATACTAGCCTTCCATAACTTGCAAACACTACGAGTCGGAGTATAGACTTAGGAGGTAGCCTACGGATGATATCTAGTTGAACATCCAGGTGGGATATTGTCGAACATATTTTCTAAACAAAAGCGTAAAGATTGGGATAAAGATATGAAGTCAATAGACCAAAAGAAGAAAGAAAGATTTTGTTAAACAAATTATATTGAAGAAAGTGATTGGGAACAGAAGACATTAAAGGACATGTACCGTGATGTACTTTTGGGCAACCAAATATTATATTATGCTATATAGCAAATATTAATAAAGTACACATAACCAATATAGAAGTGGTTTGCAAACCATAGCCGTTTTTGTATATGTGCACGGGTATTTACAAAAGAAATGCGTTGATTTAAATTTTTTTTATTATAATCGACTAATATATCACACAAGTAAAAATACATATAGTAAAAGTTGAAAGAAAAAGACTTCACAAGTGAACATTTGACAATAATTATGGGTCAAACGGACATTAAGGATCGTACCTTGAAAGACGGCTATCAATTTGTGTATTCAACCTTGTGGTTCCGTATATTCAAGCATCCGCTCACGGTAAGCTAAAGCCCAATCTGCATCGGTGGTCTAATGTACCACATCAAATCAACCCATACATCCATGTGCTGCGGACATATAAAAAGTACGTCCAAACGGCCCTTTTAGACTGAAAATAGTAGATATATACTTCAACAGCTACTTGAAAAGCTTAAGATAAGATATAAAAGCTTAAAGGTTACAAGTACTGGTATGCTAGAGAAAATCAATTAAACAATACCTTAAATATCATAGAAAATAAGTCCTAACAAGCTATAGTTGCTCCATTTTCAAATCAATGTCACACATTCAGAACACCATTCCTCCTAAATATATCTAGAGTATAAAAGAAGATATAATATACAATAATCAATACCGAGCCTGAATCTAGAGTATAAAAGAAGATATAATAATTTAGAAACAATAATCAATACCGAGCCTGATTCACATGTTTTTTAGCAGAACATAATTGCATCAAATTAACAAATTTACAAAACCTGATTTTTGGTGATAACCCTAATTTTGACTTTCATCAAGGGAACAACCACAAATGCAAATTTAACTAAACTTACAGATTAAATCGAAGATAAAATACATTAAGTAGATAATAACAAAAGATTTCTTCGTGTGATTCAATTACTTGTAACAAGGACAGCCACCATGTAAGAAGGTTCTTGTGTGGTGGTGCCACCGGATGGTGGTGGCGTGTGGAGGTGCCGCCGGATGGTGGTGGCGCCGGGTTTTGGGTAGTTGCAGTGGTGTTAGTTGTGATGGTTTATGTGGAGGACAAGAGGTGCGATCGTGAATCCTGTGTTTTGTGTTGTGATGGTTTAAATGTGAAATGACAAAACTATCCTTGTGTATAAATACAAGTTCCCAAAAATATAAAGATGCCCAAAAACAATACAAGTTGCCCAAAAACAATACGTTACAATACATGACATATACCTTCAAAATACGTACTTGTGTCATAAGTTGTCGGACACATGGCACTCGGTTGGGTCCAAGAAAAGGTGGGCAACCTATCTATTTTCAATTTTAAAAGGCGTGGTCCATAAACCGATAAGCCTCGTATGTATGGTCTATTTGACTAATTTTCCCTTGATTAAATTACAAGTTCAGTTTCCAACATCTCAAAAGTGCAAGAATAGTCAATGCGAGGAACTTTCGAGTGCACTTTTGGTCCCGACATGAAATAAAAAATGACTAAATTACCCTTGTCTTCATCCCTATAAATTTTTACATGAGTAGCTTCCCAAAACACACAAAATTCCCTAAACACATATAAATTACCCTATTCTTCTAACTTCATCAATAAATTGAAATCACACAAAATTCAGGATATCATCTCATCTTACTTTCACACCCAAACACATATGAACAACTTTTGAGTAGCTTCCCCATTTTCTTTTGCAACAATACCATATTCATCATCACAATCTTCATCAACCTCCCTAACCGTCACACTAACACTACCACCTGCGAGGTTTATTTTGTCAATTGAAACAGATCTGTAGTGGTGGTGAGATATGTTTCTTTGGTTGGAAAAAATCTTTAGAGGTTGGGGAGACTCAGCTCCAATGAGTTGGAGGAGATCCGATGGTTGGAATATGATAAGGATTTAAAACATACGTTTTTAGGGGGTCATTTAAACCCTAAACTAATGTATTTATGATCAAATATTGCCCAAATTCGTTCCTTTTCACTTATGAGGTACTTTGGAAGCAAAAGCTAAAAATCAAGCATATTTGTATGAAAAGGGATGAAAATGTGAAGAAAACGACCAAGTCATGAAAAGTATGAAAAAGAGCACCAGACGGCGTCACAACCTATAAGGTGACGCCATCACTTGCAAATAAAAATACCAAAACAACCCAGATTTTACTAGAGACAGCTCAGTGGAAGATTGAAGAAGCAACAAGTGGCGTCACTTGTTAAGAGAGCTGGAAATTTCAGTGAAAATTATAACATGACGGCTAGAAAAATCAAAGAGGGATGGCGTCAGAGAACTTTGGATGACGTCTGAAGTCATAAAGCGACCCCGTCACAAGGCTGACTTGGAAGAGAAGAAACCCTAATGGCGACTTGACGGCGTCACAGTTATAAGGTGATGTCGTCACATCTGTAATCCTATATATAGTTTTAGAATTTTCTGCATTAGGTGTGCAAATTTGGATGGTAACTTTGGTGTACGAGTCCTATTAGGTTTTTACAGTGTTTTTAGGGTTTTAACACCATCATTCATTAAGACATAAGTCTCTTTATCTCTTCTATCATTATGTTTAATTCATGCTTGATTATGATTACTTGATTCTTTATCTTTAACATGTCTAGCTAGTTTAAAATAGTGTTTGCTTAAATGTAATGAAACTTAGTTGTTAACTATTGATTGTCGTCTCTTATTTAAGTGGTTGTTACATGTTAGGTTAGGAAAACTTGTTTCTTCCTTTAGTGTTGCGAGCTTGAACGTCCTAAACAACGTATTCATGTCCTAGAGTGCACTAGTAGACTTTTTGTTATGTTTATTGCGTGAATTGCGATTGTTGATAATAAAAGATTTAGGGGAGATAACTTAGGTTACTTGGCGATCCCGGTTTCTTAGAGGAGATTAATACATTCATAGAGTTAGGGGAGATAACTCTGGTCGTGAACCGGTAAACAATAAGTTTACTAAGTTGATTTTTTGTTAAAAACAAATCCAATGGTGAAATTTAGTCGATAATGGTTTTAGTTGATTGGATTCTAACTGTTTGTTTAGAAGTTGTGTATCCTTGGTAATTAAAATCAAACCTACTCATAGCTTGTCACAAACCCAACAACACGTTTTTTGTGAAAATTGATAGGGGGTTACGACAATTGGGTTTTAGAATATCCATTTCATAACTATTGGTCTAAGACAAACATTATTACGAAACATGATAATTTATTCACAATGAAATGATGTTTTGGTTTTGTCAGAAGGTTTACGGATGGAAGAGATGCTCCATTGGAAGGAAAGTTAAGGGTATAAAGGTCATCATATTGTTAAATTAAAACTATCATATATATTTTTAATTATATAATATATAAATCAGCTATAAGGATATATTTATAATATATAACATTTAGGAAGGATATATATGTAATTACGAGTTTATGCTGGATATATATGTAATTATTGTGTTTAGGAAGGATATATATGCAATTCCCCCTTTCTAGAAATATTTAACATAACATGATTTACTAGAATGTGGGCCTCCATGAGGGATTAACAGCAAATAAACAAAATAGGATTAAACAAAGATACGAAATATGGGCTTTCAGTTGTTTATATGTGTATAACAGATGACGTGAAATTTGTGGCCCTAAGTAAAAATGGGCCGTGTGCCATTGCAATACCTTTGTTCGACAAGTTTTTTTTCTTCTTTTTTTCTTTTTATCCTTTGCGATACTTTTATTCGGGTTGGATTCACGTAGGTTTTGTAAAATAGCAAATAGAGATATTATTAATTGCGTTTTGTGTGATTACATAAAAAGATTGCATGTGTATGTATAATAAACATGTAATACTTTCCCGTAGTCTGAACAAGAGGCATTCGGACAGTCAAACTAAAACGCATGTTGAAAGCTACTTCTTCCATATTTTCTTATTCTTTTCTTTGTTGTTCGTTTGCACGGACTTGTATTTGGCGACATAATTGTATACTATTTCACAGTTTCCTTCTTTACTATTTTTACATCATGGCTTACTTCACCTTTAGGGAAGAAGCGATAACTAGTGGTCAACTTTGTTGTCAACAACAATAATTTCCTACAACGAAAAGAATTTAATGAGGAAGAAAAAAATGGTTGATTAAAGGCAATTCAATATATCGTGTGTATTTTGATGGCCAGGATTTAGGGTTTATGTATTGAATGTGAAAAACAAAAATCCTAATTAAACAAAAAACAATCAAGCAAAAATAATCGAGTAGCAAATATAGATATTACTGATTGCGTTTTGTGTGATTACATATGAAAACAGGGACGAACCTAGGATTTTTTTAAGGGTGTTGCACAAATTTATTAAGGAGGGTCTTTCGCAGATTTGTTTTTGTATACGTAGTAAAATTTGCATTATAAATAATTTTTGGCCTAAACTGAAGTAGCACAAGAATATATTGGGGGTTGCACCTACCAAAAAACAACATTTTTTTGAAAAAATTACACATCATGACCAAAAATCGGGTGTGGCTCGTGCCACACCTGACTTCCAAGTGGGTCCGTCCTTGTATGAAATTGCATGTGTATTTAGAATATACTAGAAGGGTACCCGCGCAATGCGGCGGCGGGTACCCGGTAATTATTTTTGTGACAAGCAAATGTTTTTTATATATATGTTTTTTTCTAGCAATAACTTTACGTATTTTAATTTTCGGTGAACTACGTATTTTAATTTATTACATTTTTTTACATGTCTTCATATGGTTTAAATGAGATGCATCAATATTGGAGGATGTTACAAGTATAAGAATTTAAGACATTAGTTATTTTTCAAATTTATATGTATGTTTAATTATTATGCTTAGCAAAGTAACTTTCTTTTGATGAAAATATTTTTGGTCTAAAAAATTTTAAGACTACTATATTTAGAATGTCCCAAACCCTTTATAAAGGAGTATATATATAGATAGTAGCTTAGGGGGGTGGCAATGGTTTTGAGCCATACCTCACCATACCTCACAACCAACCAATAATTTCATTCCACCTAATCTCATACCTCACCATACCTCACCATAGTTTTTTAGTGGCAATGGTCATTCCATACCTCACTCATTTTTTTTTTAAATTCATAATTAAATCAAACAATTAAATAAAAACATAATATTTCATTAATAATAAAAAAAATTACATAATACTTAAAAAAAATTGCATAATACTAAAAAAAAAGTACGCATCTAAATATCCGTCGGCCATCCATATTGTAGGATCTTGGTTTAACACAAGCAAGGTAGGCGGCGTTAGGTTAAGAATTTAGAGAGAGAAAGTGGGAGAGAAAGGGAACCCTAGAGACAAAGAAAACATGTATTATGAGCCCAACCCTTTGCCTTGAAGCGGCAAAGGGTATTTATAGGTACATACATGAGACGCTCTATAAGGGCATGGATCGGGCATACGGTGGGTAAAGACCGTCCGTCCTCCACGATGTTACAAAGTAAACTAAATACTATCATAGACTTACTATGGCTATGAGCTTTTAATGAGCATACATACTTGAGGTGACCGACACTTTAAGCAATCGGATTTACTAAATCCTAACAATCTCCCTAAGGAGGTCACCTCAACTTACAATGATTACAAACCGATATAACATTTCGTTGTTCTTGGTTTCTTTGATTAAGAACTTTTGTTCTTTAGCTCGTAGTCTTTAATTCATCATGTTTCGCATGTTTTGTTGAATCGGTGGAGGTCTTAAAGCGATCCACGTGATGTTTGAGTATTTGAACCAGCCTTTGAGATTATCCGCAATCAGAAATCTCGACTCTTTCATTGTGGTGTTGGTAGTATGTGATGTTGTGACTTTAGGACCGACATGCTCACATTCGGATCATGATAACTTCTTATCGAGTAGCGGAGCTTTAGGCGATTCATGATATTGGCGCAGCAGAAAGCGAAGCATGGAGTGAAAATATCGTAGTCATTGATGCACTTATCATGATTTCTTTAGAGATGAATGTATCGTGTGAGCATGCGGCTATGGATTGACCGCTTCATTATGATCACCGCAAACGTCGGGTGTTCCCCGCATAAAACAATTAGCAATAAAGCACACAAAAGTGTCTTTGATAACTTTTGTTGAATTGAGGTACACGCCCACGGTTCCTCGTTGAACAAGACAAGTACGCTCGTGATCGTGCATAACTCGAAGAGTTTCCATGATGTGGTTTCATTTGCTTCTAGCCGTTCTCAAACCGAACATCTCAATGAAGACAACACGGAATGAGTGAACCAAATAATAGAGATTCACCGATTGATGAAAAGTGATTTGAGAACAATCGTATTGCTTTATAGAAAGTGTTTTACAATACCACGAAGGTTTAAAGTGAACCAAATAGAGATTCACCGATTGATGAAAGTGATTTGAGAACAATCGTATTGCTTTATAGAAAGTGTTTTACAATACCACGAAGGTTTCATACGTAGAATCAATTATCAATCATAACTACCTTTAATTTTGAAACATACACAACCAAAATGGTGGGTGGGTGAAGGGTTTTGTGGGATTGCTCTTCTGGGATGGTTTAGCCTACAATCGCTCGGTAATCATACTCAGGTTCTATTCCCGTAGAATCTAATATACTACGGTTAAAACATTAAGAAGATGAATCAAGCATTAAGTACTAACAGAATGACCTATCGCATTACTAGATCATTAATCAACTAAGATAAAGAAACAACCAATCAATATTCAATAATTAAGTTTCATACTTCCTAAGCAAACACACAAATTAAATTAGCTCTTGGGATGGTTTAGCCTACAATCACTCGGACATGGAGAACATGCAAGCATACACACAAATAATCAAAGACATAATTGAATTAATGAAGCAAAGACTTATCTTGGTGTAAGATAGGGTTAAAAACCTAAAATCTTGTACAAGACACCTTAGGTTCGGTTTTAGGTTTTACTCCAAGACTCTCCACACAAAGCTGAAACATTCGGATTCTATATATAAGATTACAATGCGGAATCAATTATCAATCATAACTACCCTTTAATTTTGAAACATTAATACACAATCGATGTGCTATGGAAAAGAACTTTTAAGCACAACGATCGGTTTTTCAAAGGTATCCGAAAATCCATAACTCGAACCAGATTGATTCAAAGATTGAATCGCCCATTGTTTCTCGCTCAGGTTGTCACATAGTTGATCTATAGAATAGATCTCATATGCCACCTACCGTGAGCTTGTTTGATGTTGGCTCCGTAAGGCTTTCCATCTTCATTGTGAATATGTATGCATATCACTCGGATGTTCAGCAATACCACAAGGATAATGCGAGGACTCAAGATATAATCTCTCTTTCCACATTGTGTGAAACAGAGAGTCTTCATTGAAAGTGTCCTAAGGAGATTTATTGATGATCTCGTGGCTCTAGACTCAATTTGTGCATATTTGGATCTTGTATCGGAGACTAGGGAGGGTCTCCTTCTTCAATATCAACAATCTCTAGAGAAAGTCGATAGATAATGTCGGTTCCTGTGAGAATGAAACAAGTCCTTTTAAGAGGAACTTGAGTGGTTTGGGAAGTTGAAGTGCGATCGTCACCGGGTCCATGACGCCTTGTCTTCAATACCGATGTTACCTGGTAACCACCAAGAGCAAATGAATTAAACCCGATTGCACTAAGGTTGAATAATTGGAGGGCTATTTGTTTTCACCCTTTCTCATTCAATTCTTTTCATTCTTCAACCTCTTTAGTGCTTACCGAGACATCATAGCTAGAACCTTGTTGGGTTTATTACAAGACTAGCTCGACTCATCCGCACTCTTCCCATATCTCATATTTCTCCTTTTTCAATATACCTAAGGACTTCTACACTATCTAGTGGATTGTCCCTCGGTAGATTCCTCGTGTTCTGGCGGATCATGGGAACAAATACCTAACCTTATCATCCTTATATCACCATACATAAAGTAAAGTTGGTCGGTCTTTTGGTATTGTTCATCTGCCATTGGAACCAATTGAAAACCATTTGAGAATCAATCCAGATACTTATGATATATTATCAAAGCATTTTGTACCTGAATTGTTTTTGATATTTTTTAGAACAGGAGCTCCCCCTCAACATGTGCATCAAGTATTTAAAATCGTTTTGGACATGGAGGCATGAGAAAGAATTAACTTCTTTGATTACCATTTTCTAAAAGATATCAACATCACTTTCCTAATCAAATCAAGTAGATAAAGCATTTTGGGGAAGGATGAGGTTTTCATAAGTTTTCTCCCCTCAATATGTGCCTTGAGGTTTGAAAGAGTTCGCACATACAAGAGGAAACCGCACATTGATCACGCTTTCAAAACTTAGTGGTTTAAGATAGATGCCCTCAACATGTGCATGGAAAACTTGAAATCATTTGGCACATGTCGGAAGGAGAGCTTGTACATCCTTATAAAACCATTTACCGAATTATCGATTATATCCAATTTAAATCACAAATTCTCCCGATCACAATTATCAAATCATTTGAGATTTGTGATCTCAGAGATTTAAATTGATTTTGAAAGCTTTTAAGGAGAAATGTGACTTGATTATGAAAACGTTTTAACCGATAAGGATCGGATTTAAGGACTTTAAACTCCATTGATTAAACATGCATGATTATCTTTTGAAAACAATTGTATGACAAATAACCTTTGATTTAATTGAAATCATTTTCCCTCAATCAACGACACATGTTGTTGATTGAGAGATAGATATTTTGACAAAATTTTAGGTCCGATGATTTTCAAACTTGAGTGCAAGTTATTTTACAAAGCAATTAGTTTTCATTAGATAGCGATAAATGTTTATAGAATCGAGCATGAGATTTGAAAACATGATAAAGCATGGCTCGTTTTTCTTTGAAAAGCGGGTTACCGTCTCAAATGACAATAAACCAACATTTTCTCCATCTCGCTTTTTTTTTTAAGATTCAACTTCATCTAGAGACCCGTGCCATTCTTTGAGTGGCAAATCAAAGTCCGTAGATGTTATCGAACCGACAAGAAAGACATGATAAATAAACCAAAGATTTTTTTTTTTTTTTTTTTTTTTTTAAGATTTTCAAGATTTTCTAATTTTTATGGATTTTGAAAAGTTTTATATTTTTCTATTTTCGTTTTGTTGGTTTTATATTTTTGTATTTTGGTTTTGAAAAGATATATACGTAAAAGATAGAGTCGAACACCTTTACTCCTCGACGCCTTCTCAAGACGCTTGAGCGTTCTCGTGAAGGCTTTTTAAGCCTAGTCATGGAAGAATAAACTCAAAGCGTTTCTCGAAAGAGCTTTGGTGAAGATGTCGCTAGTTGATATTCGCCTCCTTCACAGTATAGTTCAACCACACCGCTTTTAACTTGTTCCCGATGAAATGATGTCGAATGTCGATGTGCTTTGCTATAGAGTGTTGAACATTGTTGCAAAGCAGAGCAATGACACTTTTGTTATCACAATACATAGGAACTTTGTTGAATACAAAGCCATAGTCGATAATTGGGATCTCATCCATAAGATTTGAGCACAACAAGATGACATGGCTATGTATTCACTCTATAGAGGATATGGAAGTGCTCATTTGTTTCTTTGAAGACCACCACGAGCTTGTCACCTAAAATTGAGCACCACCGGAAGTACTTGACGAGTGTCTTGACATCCCGCATGGTCGAGATCCGCATAGGTCGTTAGAGACATACCGGAGTCCTTCTGATACCAAAGTCCCATGTTAATGGTTCCTTGGAGATACCGAAGACCGGTTTAACCGCTTCAAGGTGCTTTTTGTAGGCTTAGCTCGGTATCTAGCACACATGCATACAATGAACAAAATGTCCGGTTCATCGTCATGTGAGGTACATCGTGATCCAATCATACTACGATATTTCGTTTGATCTATCGTTATCCTAAGTGTTCCTCATCCGCTTTGTACGCCTCCACCATAGGAGTGTCAGCGAGGTCACTAGAGGTAAATCCAAATTTCTTTAAGATTTCATTAGCGTATTTAGATTGATTTATAAAATGCCTCCGGACTTTGTGAAATCAGAATCCCAAGAAAAATGACATTTGTCCCATCATTGACATTTGAAATTTAGAGCCCATCTCCATAGAAAACGATCACATTCATTAGGGTCACGAGGCAAAGATAATATCATCAACGTAAATTTGAACGTGAATTAAATGTTTGCTCGACTTTACGGTGAACAATGTTGGATCAATCGCTCCTTTCTTTGAATCCGTGGATAGAAGAAACTTTGATAGCGATCATACCATGCCCTTGGAGCTTGCTTCAAACCGTATAGGGCCTTTTTCAAGCGATAGACATGAGTAGGATGCTCGGATTCACAAAACCTTCTAGTTGGTCGACGATACGACTTCTTTAAGGTCTCCGTTGAGAAAAGCCGCCTTTACATCCATCCGATAGACAATCATATTCTTACTTGCAAGATTAGCCCGAAGATTCGGATTGCTTCGATGCGCAACAGAGCAAAAGATTCCTCAAAGTCGATACCTTCTTCTTGACGATAACCTTTAGCAACTAACCGTGCCTTATTTTTCGAACATCACCGTGCTCATCAAGTTTCACTTTGAAGATCCACTTGAGAGCAATGATCATTGCACAACTGAATCGGTACTAATTCCATACATCTAGACGATCGAACTCATGAATTTCTTCTTGCATTGCATTAAACCACCGTCCTCGACATTGCGCTTTTAACATCTTTTGTTCGATCTTGAGAGTATCGAGTTGAAGAAGCACCATAAGGCATCGAGAGCTAATTGTTTTCGATTTGATACAAACGAAGGATTTCCAATGATGTTATCCAATGGATGGTCATGTGTCCATTTTCTAAGATGTTAGTGTGGTTGTTGTTGAAGGACCGATGTAGCAGAGTTTATATCCCTCGATGAAGATGGTTGTGTGTTGGTTCGTGGGCAAAGATGTTTTCAAATGAAGCATCTTCGTGAGTAGTAAAGGATTAACTTCATCATTGATGCCGTAAGCAGCTCCATGATGTACATTCAAGATTGATGATTTGTTGATAAGATCGAGTGATCGCAGCAGCGCTTCTTGACTTAATGATATTGAGACTGTGAGGATTGACTTCATTCTCGCAGTTATGAGCGACCTACATTGTGGGAATTGATAGTTCAATGGCACTTGGCTCATAGAGATCATCAAACATAGGATCAAACAGCTTTAAATCATCTTCGATGGAGGTACATATGGAGTTCTTTGGAGAAGAATTATGTACAAGGGATGAACCAATGGGACTGTTTTGAAGTGCGGGTCCAGAATCGGATTGTCCAGAGCCATTTGACCGTCACCATCGAACGTAACGTAAATTGTTTCCATGATATTTCGGGTTCTCTTGTTGTAGATTTTGTAACCCTTCTTGTTTGGTGCATAACCAACAAAAACTCCAATATCAACCTTTGCTTTTAATTTTCCTAAGTCTTGACCGTCATTCGTTGGATAGCACAAGGCACCAAACACACGAAGGTAGGAGAGATCAGGTTTTCGTTTATGAACTAGTTCATATGGAGTTTTTCCATGAGAGGTGTGTATCAGGGAACGATTTTGGGTGTAGCAAGCAGTGGCAATGGCTTCAGCCCATAGAAACATTGGAACCTTTGAATAAATTAGCATTGTTCTTACGCCTTCCACAAGAGTTCGATTGTCTTTCAACTACACCGCTCGTTGAGGAGTTCGTGGAACACTTCTTTGATGACCGATTCCAATACTTTCATAAAATTAACTTAAGTCTTTGTTAACGAACTCGGTGCCATTGTCGCCTCGAACAATTCTAACCGTGTTGTTAAGACGAACTCAAGTTGCTTGATAAGTTTGATGATGACAATGGAGTTTCATCCTTAGTCCTCAAAAACTTTACCCAAGTAAATCTAGAATAGTCATCAACAACGACTAAAATATATTTCTTCCCATTAATCGCTTGCACTCTCATTGGTCCGCATGATCCATATGAAGGGTATGAAGAACTTCCATTATCGAGTTTGTGGGTTTTGGTTTGTGAGCATATTTCGTGCTTTTTCCCAATTGGCAAGTCGAACAAAGGTGATCTTTTCATATTTTAACTGGGTAAGCCTCGACAAGATCCTTTCTAGCAAGTTTATTAATGGTGCCAAGTTCAAGTGATTGAGACGACGATGCCATAACCATGACTTTGTTTTCAAGCCTTTGACAACAAGCAGATTGGAGAGGACTTCATCATGTCTTCGATAGAGATGGTGTATAGGTTTGAACCACGAGTTCCTTTTAACAATTCCACACCATCAAGTTCTCTAACGAAACAAGTATGTTTTCTAAAAGCCACTTCAAGATCGGAATCACATAACTGACCAACAGAGAATAAGTTATGACCAAGACCTTCCATAGTATACTCGGAAATTACACTATCTCCAACCACATAATCTCCATAACCCATAATAGCTCCAAAATGGTCGCTTTCGAATCTAATCGTCTCCGATGAATTTGCTCACGGTTCATGAGCATGACCGGTCTCCAATATATGCTTGGAACAACTGAGTCCGTGTACCACGTAATCGATTTGAACGATCTGCAGTTCAACACGCACAAGAATGGATAATCGGATAATTGGGATCCCCATGCAAGAATGGGTTCCATTTGGTTAGTAACGTTGATTGGGACACCCACATCGTAAACATGAGCAATGGAATCATTAGGAATAGATGCGTGGTGTCTGTAGTTGACCTATTCAAAGTATGTTCACTTCCTAAGGGAATAGTTCTACCAGTAGACATCCATTTTCTAGTGGGCATTGTCGATTAACCTTATGGCCAATGTGTATCCATTGATAACCTATCTTACTAAAAGTTCTTCCTGTGGGCTTCCATTGTTTTCTAACTTTCTTTAGTCTTTGCCTTTTGCCTTCTTAGCATGATATTTTGCTTTAACAATGTTAATCGGAGATTTGATTACTCCGTAGAGGAATGTGAACATTAGTTGGTTTTTCTACTTTGCATTTCTTTTTAGATGTGCCGATCGAACTACATGCGCACAAGAAGGTTCACTTTCTTAACACTAACGAGATCCGAATCGACCTACTTGAAGGTATACTCCAAATTGCTCATTCAAGACATTGGGCATCGAATGGATATCATGCTTGTCACTAGGCATAGAACACGGAATCAAAGGATTAACTCTCTCACCCAAGGACTTAGGGCATATTGTGATTAGGCATTCTAGAATTTCTTGAGATCGTTTTGCATATAAGCATGCATGCCCAATTGCATTATCAAGTGGTTTCTCTAACTTATCCTCTTCAACAATCTCGTGGAGACATTCAAGACAATCCTTAAGGGATGAGAAATATGTTTGAATAGCAAGTTTATTGTTCCTAAGATGAGGAGGAACATATTTCATGCATAAAGCATATTTATTTCAAGCAGTACCTTTGATCCATCATTCTCCCATTGGTCATTGGCATTTTCCCTTTTCCTGCTCTTCGATTCTCCATTTCCTTTTGCAACGAGGTTATTTTTCATTATTTTTGTTACGAGTGACTTTTATTGTCTCAAATAACTCATTAAAATGACGTTTAACCTTTTCATTTTCTTCTAGAAAACTCTCATTTTCCTTTTGTAAAGCATTAACCAAGTTTTGAAGATGAAAATTTTGAGAGTTCCGAGAATCTAAAGGAGGAGGCATTCGGGAGCCAGTCACATTGTTCATTTCACCCTTTAATTGAGAGATTTGGGCTTTCAACTTTCTGATCGTGTTACAATGAGCTTGAATCTGTTCATCACGTTTGTTAATTTGAAAACCTACATCAAACTCTGGAGCATCTGATGATGTCTTGATATTTGAAGTTTTGACATTTTCTTTAAGATGTTGATATTTTAGTTGTAAATTAAAATGCTCAACCTCTAGTTTAGAAAGATGTTTAACCAAATTGTCGTGATCATCCAGTTCAATTTTCTCATTTAGTTTAGAATTAGTTTTTCAAGCTCAATGACATGATCATGGGAGACTTTCGAGCAACAGATAATTCATGAAATTGAGAAGCATTAATGGAACAATTTGTAGCAGTAAAACACATCTTGAGCAATACATTCGAAATAAGATTCTCATTCAAGGTATGCAAGTTCTTCCTCTCAATCTCATTGTATTTTAGTTCTCGCCATAGTCACCGACTCGACAATCATTGCATCAAATTCCTTTTCCATTTCTTTAATATCGTTGTTTATTCCAATTTTAAGACTCTCAAATTGACCTTTAATCTGTTTAAAGAAAGGCATGACCTCGGTTAAATAACATTCTTTGGTTTGCTCAAAGCCCTTTCCCCTCGAATCCCCTCGAGGTGTGATTCTCTTATTACACGTTTCTCAAAATCAACAAACGGTGATAAACAACATATAGGTTGATTAAGGTCTTGCTATTAGTGGCAATAGATCTAGGAACTAGGTTCATTGGTGTATTAGGAGGATACACCGTTGCTTTTGGCAATTTCCTAAGGGAGGTTAGAAACAACAAGATTCTCTCGCTTTTGCTTATCTAAATCCATTTTCCGTAACATTTTTTCGTGGAGTTAGAAGTGTCTCAGTCTTAAACTTGTTTAAGGAGATCCATTTTCCTTAGTATAATCATGAGGTTTGATGATGTTATTCTTTTACACTCAGATTTTCAAGCTTCTTGTTCATTTTCTCCCTAGTGACTTCATCTCGATTTTTATCTTCCTCAAGGCACTCAACGCAACTAGGTTTCCGCCTAGGCTTAAGGATTTCGTTACCATCATAAAGTACCTTATGAGCAGCTCTTGCCTTTTAATAACCTCTCGACTTGGTTCCTCAATGCGGGAACGCTATGCTTATTGCTTAAGACTCTATGCTTAGTGATCATGTGAGCAATCGAATGGTATTCCTTGTACGCATAACTTATTCTCAAGTTTGTTTTTCAAAGTTCTTAGATTGGAAAATCATTCAAAAGTTTTGATTCCTTAGCATTGAATTCTTGCTTAAGCATTTTCACATTTTCTTGAAATTCTTGTTTTAGCTTAGCGCTTTAGAAAGATTTTCTTGTAAGGAGTTTAACTCTTGTTTTAATACTTCTTCTCTAAAATTACTTTTTCTAATAATTGTACGCATTTGGTTATCCATATCCCGCTCACGGTAGTTAACTCAAACTTAGCACACTGCTCATAAATAGCAACTTGTTCCTTATAGGTATTGAGCTCATGGTCAAGGAATCATCGTGCACAAATGCACGCAGTATTCATCCGCATACATTCATTGTTAATTGCGTAAGATTCATCACTAGGTACAACAAGATCGTTATCTTGTTTCACATATTGTTCATATGGGATAACATTGTTATTTCCCATATTTTCAATATCGACTCAAAGACTTGATGAGATTGTACTTCATGGTGAATCTTTGCTCATCACCACATCATATAGTTTGAGTACCTCTTTAATGATGGATTCCTTGGATGGACCGGCTTGTTGAGATGAAGAGGTCATTGAGAGATATTAGCCATGAAGATAGTTTGTGACATGGTTCATCATCAACGTCCGAGTCAAATGCATCACATCCGCAACTTGAAAGGCGCTGGGATTGTTCTCGAGCAAAGATGCACCGTTGTTCGTCCACATCTCCATTATATGTTCTAGCATTCCCATCACCAAGAAGAACAGCTCCTCTTCATTCAACATTACACCATTATCTTGTGCTTGAACCAACAACATCTTGTCCTCAAGTATTCTGCTTGAGGGCGTTTTGGTTGAGTACGCTCTCGACAATGCGCCTTCTCCACCACAGCTTGTAGCACTTGATTGGCTTTGCTTGACCTCGGTTTCCATTCCTTCCCAATTCGATTTGCAAGATAGCCTCTACCACTCCACCTCTTCCTTGTTCGATCGCTTTCTTGAGCGGTTGTACAAAGAACCTTTCCATCTCTCGACCAAAGCATGGTTGTGTAGATTGGATGCGACCCGATTTCATTGTTAGTGTGAAGTCTGTTGATATGTGGAGAGAAGGTTAAGTTTTGTTTAACCATAAAAGCCAATTTATTGATAAAGTGCTCCATGACTTCATCGAATTAGGTTGCTTATATCCCGAATCGGGAATGGGCTTGTGATTATCATTTCCATGGGTGTGACATGTGATGCTTTGGTGAAGAATGCGGTTGTGTCATTTGATGAGCTTGTTTCTCCGGTTGAGATTTGAATTGTTCAAGAATCCTTTTTCAAACATAGCATGTTTCTCATTCAAGAAGGAAGGCATACAATTGCTCATAGTTGGTGTTCTTTAGTCCTTTGGTAAGCTTCACTGGTGACAAACTTGTGCCATTCGGGATTCATGTTGTTTACTTAATTTTGAGTTCGGTGAATGTTTGGCATAGTCATCTTGATATTCCTCATATCATTCACCGACTTGTGGAATCTCACGTAATATTCATAAACACTCTCTTCGTGTTTCATCTTAAAGTGTTCAAATTCATCATACATCCGTGATTCTCTGTCTTCGATAGTCGGTTCGAACCCGAGAGAAGCATCTTGACATTATCCCAAACCGCTTTAGCTTCGTGGTTGTGATTGATCACTTGTAGATGTCTTTAGGAAGACCACAAGTATGATGTTAGAAGCCCGATATCAAGATCAAATCGCTTTTCTCCTTATCACTCACTCATCATATGTCTTTGGTCCGTCTAATCCAAAGATCATTGTACCATCTCTCTGAGATCAATTAAGTCTCTTGTGGTCTCAACCCGATAAGGTCCTTCATCAATTGACTTAAGGATGTTAATTCCATTCTCCTTTCCTAAGCAAGACAACCCGATTCTTTGTGACCAAGACTCATAATCGCTCTATCAAGCATGGGAGATTTAGTATCGATCCTGCAGACTTGCACATCATCGAGAACGGAAGACATGTTTAAATCCTACGGATTTTACAAATCTTTGACTTAACCGGAAATGGATTCTTTCACGGATTTTACAAAATCAAGAAATAAACCGTAAAACTTATACACTTATGCGTGACAAAGAACTTTACGCGTAGAAACTTATGCGAGAAAAGAGCTTACGCAGAGAGTAGCTTCGCGTAACTTACAACTTACGAGTAGACACAAGCTTACGCGTAGACTTTTAGGGTAAAAGGCTTAAGTTTATGCGTAAACCAAAGCTTAGGCGTAAGAACCTTATGCGTAAGTATCCCTTATGCGTAAGACAAGCTTATGCGTAAGAAAAAGCTTATGCGTAAGAATTGTTACGCGTAAGTTTTATGCTTATGCGTAAAATTAGGGTTTTACCCACAAAGATCTCTTACACTTCACAGTGCACGAGATATCCAAAGTCGAAGTGTTTTTCGGGCTTATCCAAGCAAGAAGAACACCGAGTAACCACCGTAAATGAAGATCAAGTGACAAATACCTTACGCGTAGGATTAGCGTTTCGTTATGCGTAGAAAGTACAAATTTTGCCAAACACGCTTTTATGATCAAAACATTTTACTAAACTTGATTATGATGATGAAACAACCTTAAAACACCAAAACAACAAAGCATGAGGATCAAACCACCTTTCTCTCTACGCGTAGTACCGCACACTCGTATCCAAACACGCATAAAACCAAGAAAACTTGTAAAGTTTGAACCTTTTGCAAGAAACCGAAAGTTTAACACTCAATAAACCTTAACCCATGAGAATCTTGGATTAAAAGTGTAAAATTTAAAGCTTCAAGGATTCAAAAACTCAGATACGAGACACCCTTTTACGCGTAAAACAAAACTAAACCTTAACCCAAAACAATAACTATCAAACCAAGAACATGAGAGATGGATGATCAAACCATGGCTCTTGATACCATTTGTAGGATCTTGGTTTAACACAAACAAGGCAGGCGGCGTTAGGTTAAGAATTTAGAGAGAGAAAGTGGGAGAGAAAGGGAACCCTAGAGAGACAAAGAAAACATGTATTATGAAGCTCCAACCCTTTGCCTTGAAGGGCAAAGGGTATTTATAGGGTACATACATGAGACGCCTCTATAAGGTTGTGGATCAGGCATACAGTGGGTAAAGACCCGTCCGTCCTCCACGATGTTACAAAGTAAACTAAATACTATCATAGACTTACTATGACTACGAGCTTTCTAACGAGCATACATACTTGAGGTGACCGACACTTTAAGTACTGGATTTACTAAATCCTAACACATATTGCTCCGTGTACTCACGTTTTTTGTCTTCACCCTTAAAAACCTCCCATGCTTCAATATGAGTAAAATCTTTTCCTTTTGTTTTCTTTTGATAATCGGCCAAGGCATTTTTCATGACGTCAAGATCGCTACACCCACTTTCACGAAGACGTTTCTACAATTAATACAATTATATAAATTAGTAAAATTATATAAATTAATACAATTATATATAGTTTAAAAATTATACCGATTGGATGTATAGGCCGTTAAAGATACCCATGGCGGTGTTCATATTTCCCCACTTTGTGTTCAAGCTATGATGAGTTCGAGTAGTATTATTCAAGTTTGTCTTGAAATGCTCTAGAATTCTTTTCCAAAAACCATCTCTCGTTTGTTCATTACCGACTTTTCGACATGTGGAAATATGAACCCACGCTTTTGCCAAAGCAACCTCTTCGTTTGTCGTCCAATTTTTTTTCTCCGCTCTACTCGATGTTTTTTTTTGGGACTTCTTGAACTACTTGAACGTCTTCGTTGCCTAATATATAGTATATCAAATAAAATTATAACAAATATAATTATAACAAATAAAAGTATGACAAATAAAAGTATAACAAATAAAAGTATAACAAATAAAATTATAACAAATTTAATTATAACAAATTTAATTATAACAAATGAAATTATAACATATAAAATTATAACAAATAAAATGTATACCGATTGAATTATCTTGTTGTGTTTCCGGAACATACTCGACGTCATCATCCTCGCCATCATATATCGGTAGTGGTCGTCGACACCGGTTCACGTCGCGTAGGAACGCCACGGTATTCGCCGAACGGGTCGAAATCACTAGTCGTCGACATCATGTACGGAGGTGGTGGGGATAATATTGGTGTTGATGAGATGGATGGTTCATCGGTGGAGGTTGAGGATAATAGTGACCGGCTTGAGGACTCATTTGAGGATAGTAGGGAGATGGTTGTGATTGAATTTGCGACGAACAGGTTGTGATCGAGAGCCTCGTCCACGACCTTTGGATGAGGAGGAACCATTTTTACCTTTCCTAGCATCCATCCTTTTTATTAATATAATTTTTAGAAGAAGAAGATGAGAAAGATTAGATGAATGTGATTTGATTTTATAGGGGATTTTTTTTTTTTTTTTTTTAATTTTGGTCAACAAATAGCCAACGGCTATATTTTTCAAAATGGAGACACGCTCCTCTTCATACCGCAGCGGCAAACATTGCCGTGAACCATGCCGTGCCGATCAATGCCGCATGGGTGGCAATGGTATGCCTCTCCATGCCGATCAATGCCTCACCCATATCGAATGTGTTGCCACCCCCCTTATTAGATAACCAACCACAATCCTAAACCTAATAGATTCAAGCCCACAATTAAGCTTGATCGAGTAAATATTATGCTTTGGATAAAATATTTAATGCTTGAAACAAAAAATATAGTAAGTACCAACCAAGTTTGTGATAACTAGATCGAAACGGTATCACATATATTTGTTTGATGTCCGTTTGCAAGTCAGACGTGGCTTACTGTATTTAAGTGGTGGAATATTCAAAACCTCCAAGTCACCCTAGTTGATCAAGCGGCCCTTCATTCATCTTTAGCTATATCCCATTTTTTAAGTGGTGGTTCGATCTATATATGGCGTGGATACTTTGGCGTTTTAGAAATGAATTTGTGATTGGGACAAAGAGACCTAAAAAATATCTCATCTTTAATGACGTTTAACTCATGACGTATAATTGGATCTCCAACAGATATTGGAAGACTTTTTGTAATTAAGTTGATCGAGTGGTTTTCTGACCCTCATAACGCCCTTACCTCTTCGTAATCTCTATCTAGCTTCTTGCTCTATTTTATCTCAATTTTTCGTTCAGGAAAAAAAGTTGTGTTCACCAACAACTAAAATGAAATGCTGATTTTTTAATTTTTAATTTTTATATTTATGTCGAAATTAATAGCACACATTAGATGAGCTATCGAGCTACTACATTAACACTAGTATAAGTGACTCATTATTCTTTTACAAACTAAATAAACAACACAAAAGTTGAAATCTAGTATAATTACATTCCTTATATAAGAAATTTAACAACAAATATATGAAAAACTGGATGCATGTTCATATCAAAGTATATAGCACCCTCCACGATCACATGATTGTGGATATCCAACCATAACAGGACCATAGACCTCATTACAAACAGGCCATGGATTCGGGTAAATTATTTGGCAAAGATCTTTGCAAGACTCAGGATTAGGTTTAGAAGGATCAGGTTTCTTGGGCGGTCCAACGCTTACGATTTCTGCTATCTTTCCAATCTTTCTAACACGAGCCACAACACACACCGGATCAACATCTCCAATTACGATCAACATTTGTTTCTCTGAATCCACTGATACTTCATCGATACCTATTACTTTCGTCACGGCCTTTAGCACTTTCATCTTGCATGCTTGAGAATGCATGTTCACTTTCAGCTCTATTTTCTGACAAATGATATACTTTCATATCATTAATAATGATGTAAAGATAATTAAAACGTGCATATGAAGTGCTATACTAGAAGCATTACCTTAGACATCGTCTTTAGGCCAACGCCAACTGCTATAACACAAACGCTGAGCTACTGCATGTCGTCCTTCGTGATACATAGTACGTATCTTTATTGAGTATATGTCTATATATATTGTATGTTTGGTGTCAAAATATATCAACTAGCTGACTAGCTCGTCAATTTGCACATCCAGCACGATTATATATAACCTAAGTCAAGAAACATCTGCATAGCACCTTTTTATATAGGACTGAAAATGATGTTTATGAGACTCACTTGGGTTTAGTTTAATGAAAATACTTGGATTAAGTAGCAACTATCATAGTAAGAACCAATCATAAAGCAAATTAAAGGGTCAAAAGCATATTTATTTGTTGATCTACCCTATTAAACTTATTCAAGTTGTTGAATTACTAGTAGAGTGGTATTTGATATAGTAGGTCGTCGTACTCTGGAACCCTACTTTGATTATCGATATTAAAGTTATCCAATAATAAAATTAAATAAAAATCATACACGTAAACTTTACTGGGTTTTTACTTCAAAATTAGAACATGATCAAAATTGTATTATTATGCGACAAATTTCACACAAAAGTTACCTACCGGTAATCAATTTATGATTTATAGTCTCTTATATAAAAAGAGAACACACAAAATGAAAAATTAAACTTTTGAAAAAAATTCAAATTAATTAATGAAAGAACTTGATTTTGTCACATAAGAGATATGAAGTCATCATATTGACCAATAAAAAGTCAAAACTGAAACAATTTAATAAAAATTTAGTATTTAAATTTTAAATAAATTATATGATTTTTTAGTGGCAATCAATTAATGAAAACAACAAATAAAAGTACTACAGATGACTCCATCCCCAACAAGTTGCTTGAGAACGAGAGAACCCAAAAGTAAAACTACACACGATGAGACAAAGGAACAAAAGAGAATTACAAACAAGCCCCACTAAACAAAACAAAACAACAACATAACCTCTAGCCAAATGTGTAAATATAGAAACTAAGACCCTATCAAGTAACAAGACAACACCTCACAAGCATGATGAGCAAAATGATAGCACCTAAAACTTAAACATGAACTAAGCCACTATATAAAATGCCAAGGTTGGAACCACACACGCAATATTGTTAGAAATTTAGTTCAATTGAGGGCTCAGGTCATACCTGGTAATTGGTCAGGAGGTACGGAGTGTACACCCATCAGGTCGCTGACTACTCTGAATCTGATAGTGGTAAAATGTGATTTAGTGGTCCCTGATGAATTTCGATGTGTTGATTCTTAAGTGAGTAACACTCTTAATGGTATTCATCCGGTTGGTGAGTTCGGCTCAGGCTGAAGGATTTTATCATAAAGTTGTCTCATCAGAGGGTTCATATCATGAGTAGGTGAACCTCTCAGAGAGCACACTCAGGGAGCACCTTTCATAGGCAAGCTCATCAATGAGTATAACTCACTAGACTCAATTCAAACTTAGATTGTAACTGCTTTGACCTATTCAAAGGCAGTTAAATAATTGTAACTTAATGACCATAATTAACAATTATATAACCACTATAGCTATAATGAAGGACAATTATAGGGAGATTAATGTGCAGATTAATGCTCATAATTCCATTTGACTTGCTTTGAGTATATTTCCTATAAATAGGAAATCATATCATGCATGGAAGTCACACATAAAAACATAAACACTTGAAAGCGGAACGGGTTCTTGCTTAGTACCTAAAACAAGGACGAACACTTGGTCTTATCCCATAGAGATATTCATGTAACCCAAGCATTAGGGTCGAATAGTTTTATTAGAAAGTGATTACATGATTTCAAGTGATATCCTATACCATTGATTATCTAAACCCTACTGGGAAGCTGTTACGAAACTAATAATTAATAGAAACTATTAGTGAAACTCAATGGATGCTGCTATGAAGCATATAGCTGCTAACTTCTCAAAATTGGAAAAGTTTGAAGGTGTTGACTTCAAAAGGTGGCAAAAAAAATATGCACTTCTTATTTTCAAGCATGATTATGATGTATGTCCTGAGCACTCCTATTCCAGATGATGAGGATGATACTATTGTGGAGGATATAAAGAAAAAGAGCAAATAAGAGAATGATGATTACATTTGCTGAGGTTTAACCCTAAATGGTATGTCTGATCCCTTATTTGATATTTATCAAAATGTGGAATCTGTTAAAGAACTATGAATTCATTTGAAGTGATAACGCCACACGCTCGTTCGGGTCAAAGGAACTTCCTTTTCTTCGAGCAAGTTTTATAACACCCTAGGCAAATGAACCTAATCGTTGTAGTGTAGTAATTAGGGTAAGCCACGGTATTGATATCGTTCTCTAGGGAATAGTGTCGTTAGGCTGAATTGTATGTCTAATTAAGTCTAAAGGTGAGGATGATTATTTTGTATTTTTATATTTTATGGAATGGAAAGGTACGAATCTCGGGGTTTCGATTTGGGGTGGAATTAGTTGCTAGCCAACTATTCCAAAATATACTAACTAACTAAGGATCTACCAAGAACGTGAAGCGTATCTACTTATGATGTATTACTTCTTGCTAGCTATCCAATTCTACCTCTTGAATTGTCACGTCCTATTGATGGTTGAATTGTCACGTCCTTATTCCTAGTTGCGTTGTGTGTCTAAGGTTATAGGGTATGCTTTCTCCTAACTCTTTGAATTCACCTTTAAGTGTAGTAAACAAAATCCACTAAATCATTCATAAACTAACTTTAAGGTTATCTTTGGTTTAGTAAACGAAATCCACCAAGTCATTCATAAACTATCAAAGATTTATCAAGTATTAAACACAACGATAGCCTAGTCGCACTCCTAAGCTAATTACAATTAAGATAAGAGACAACCAATCAAACAAGAGATGTAGGGTGCAAGAATTATAAACTAAACCAATTAGACTCATTGAAATTGTCACACCCTAATGATGAAGATAGACACAAGCATCACTAAGAAATCAATAAGATCTAATTAATTATATACAAGTTTCATACAATCATAAGCAAACACAAGGTGAATTAGCCAACATAATTAATGAAGAGCAAGCAACAATTGTGATAATTGAAGACATACCATAGGATTGGATTAACAAACAAATCATTACACGATGTTTATGGAGTGTTTGAAACCCTTTAAGTTGGAAAAACACCTACCTAAACCCCGGAATCGGACTTAGGGTTTAGGGCTTACAAAAGTGAAGTTATAATGTTATATTTATAGGCGATTTTACGTCGGAAGAGTGACGGCGCCACACCTAAAGAGTGACGGCGTCGCGACATCTTTTTTCACCGCATGTAGATTTTCTCGCTCGGTCGCGCTGGGCTTTTGAATCACCCGAACCGAGTTCAGATGCAAAAGTTATGGCCAAAACAAGACGCTACTTGGCGATGTCGTGACTTGATTAGCTTTGTGGCGTCACCTTATTCGTGTGACGCCCCTTCAATCTCGGCGCCGTCCGGATCAAATCTAGGTCGTCCCGAGTAGCGACGGCCTATTCCTTTAGAACCCGTCGTCCCCTTGAAAACATGCAATTTAGCTTCGAGCCGTCATAAAATGCCTTCCGACGGCGTCGCAGATATCTGAAGGCGCCGTCGCTTTATGTTTCGGCAGACTTTGAGTGTCTCGATTCGACTTTGGCCATTTTCTTCAGATATTCGCGCCTTTTTGTCCAAATAAGCATCATTCCAAAGATTTTGCCTTCAAGAGACCTAAAAGTGAAAAGGAACGATATTAAGCAATAACGGATACAAAAGTGATCGAATAAGGGCTTAAATGACCCTCAAAAGGTACCTTTAAAACCTTATCAAATATCCCTACACTTGGTATTTGCTTGTCCTCAAGCAAATGTGCTTTAGCCAATTAATTTATAAGTTGGGGTCATGAAGCATCCATTCAAACGGTCCACCACACATATAAGCCCCCCAAAGTCATAACAAGCACGAATTACATACTAGCACCTCACATGGGGTGTTTGGATACTCACATCTCTCGGGTGTATATATGAAATATAACAAATCGAAATGGAAGATAAACACTCATTAACGGTCCTAGTACATAGATTACCATAGGCTCGAGAATAGATCAAACCTCCGCCGCTTTGGCGTAAGCACCTAGGAAAGACTATCAAAGAGGTCTTTTAAAGGGTTGTAATGTTAGGCTTACGGTAGGAAATGAAGGGTTTGGTGGAATAGGCTATTTAGTGGTGGATAGTCAAAATCTCTATGTTGCAAGTATACGAAGAATGGCGTTGCTAAGCCAAGACTCGACACTCTAAAACTCTAGGCAACGAAAATAAACAAACATAATTTAAAAGATAGATGTAGGATGGTAGCCCGTATGGTTTTTTTTTTTTTTTTTTTTTTTTTTTTTATATTTTTTTTCGAATTTTTTTTTTTTTTTTTTTTTTTTTACACTTTTACTCTACCATCCTCTACGGTACATCAAAATGATAGGGATTTATAGACACATCCCTACACTTGAGTTTTTATTACTCTAACACTAATTTGACCCGAATTGAAAAGATCAAAACACTTGAGTACATTATTATGCAAACAAAGGAATTTGAGTTTAACGTTCTCTTCCCTATATTTCATAAACTTTAACTTTTCCCATGAATCCCAATCATCCCAAAAGCTGTATACAAAGGATATGACTCGACTTAGCAACTCATGCAAGCAACCAGATAATTGAACTAAGGGTTTTAGGTGATAACATAAATTTGCACTAAAAGTGAGTGCAATAAAGGGTAGGCTAAGGCGATTTGGGTGTATATTTGGGGTGGGGTGTAAACAATGCTCTTCATTGATATTCGAAAAACCGAAACATCACGAGAACCGCGAAAAGGATAGGCTCGAGGGGTTAACTAGGGTATCGTGTACTAAAGATGAGTACAACGCAAAGGGTGTGGGGAATTACTCAACCGAGGTGGAAGAAGTCATTATATTACGGTATCAAACAAGGGTTTATCCTAATGCCTCTTATCATTTAGTTATTCCTAACTACACAAGTGTAGTCTCACTAGCGATCTCGAATGCATCACAAAACAAGTTCTAGAATCTAATATACTACGGTTCACACTCTAAGCATTAAAGATGAATGCTTTAATTCCTACTAATCTAAGGCGATCCTCACATTTTGGGTGGAATTTAGGTGGTAAAGGGTTTTGTGCTAGTCATGCAACTTCCTATCCATGAGACGCTTTTGTTAAGACTAATGGCCCACTCCTATACGTCATGAAAAATTTTAAATTTGGCTAAAATTACCCTAACCTACATTTTCTCATGGTTTATTACACGGATACACTTGGACAAAGCAAATAGTCAAGGATAAGCATAGTTTCAAAGTTCCCGCTTTATTTTCCTCCCTACACTTAAACCGAACATTGTCCCCAATGTTCCCAAAAGCATCAAAGTTATGATAATGGAAAGTAATTAAAACGAAAGAAACTAATACTCCCTCGATTAGCTCGGTAGATCCGTGAAAAGTGGTGGTTAAATCTTTTCCAAGAAGAATTATTGCGTGAAAAGCTCCTTCCAAACTTATGTATCTTCTTCTTGTTAAACAAAACCCGCACACTTGAAGAAAACAAACAACCCAACGCATCAAACCGAACAAAGAAAATCACAACAAGATGTAATTCCGACTTAGATAAGATATAATGCTTGTGGAATGGATGTTTGCGATTTTCTAGAAAATTAGGACCGGAAAATTCCGTAAATTTACAAGTAGCATGTAAAACGAGAAAAAGTTAGAAGTTGTTTACTCCTCCCGACGTCGTCAGTTGCGACTCGACGCCGTCAGTTATCATGATGAAACCGGTCTCGATTTTACGGAAAAATTCGGAAAATTTTATCTTTAAAATCGGAAAAATTTCGCAATAACATCCATTATGACTCGATACAAGCATTTGACTCGAACAACACACATGTATATCTTTTAAATAATTGTAATTTCATGTTCACGTTTCTTTTGAAAACGCGTGTAATCCTCCCTACACTTATCCCTTATGTAAAATACCTTTATATGTAATTAAGGCGAGGTTAAAAACAAAATAAAGCATTTTACAAATTTAAACATGAGAATAAACAATCAATGAAAGATATACGACACACAAATGAAAATGAAAACAAATATACATGGGTTGCCTCCCAAGAAGCGCTTGTTTTTGTTCGAGTCACGAGCCCCGACTCTACCCTTATTTAATGATAAAGGGAAGTTTTCCCACACTTAAGTTCAAGCGGGTGATAGTAGCGATACACACCTTAGGGTGGAAATATGCCACGCGTGAGGTGAAGGGGTGTGTGAATGGCTTCCTTCATCCTAAAACTACCCGGACTAAATTGGTTGATGGGTGGGTGGTTCCTCGCTTATTTAAGGATGGAAGTAAAGATTGAGGTTCCGGCCATCAACACTAGGAAATTCCTAGAACTAAGAATAAGACCGAGACTACAAGTATTCAAACCTATATTCTCTAGTTGCGTTTGGTTCAAATGTTCTACCTCCATTGGGATTCCTAAAGTCTCTCCTACTACTTCCGGGTAAGTCACGTGCGGTGTGTATGCCTTAAATGATGGTGGGACTTGTGGGTCTAGACTTATCACCTTATCCTCAATCACATCTACATCATCTATATGCTCGTCATGTATTATTTCCTTAGGTCGTGATGAAACCAACTCTAGTAATTGATCCAACTTATGGTTTAATGCTTGGTTGCTTACCATAAACTTTTCATAAATTTGGTCGGTTCTCCTAAGGGCCTCACTAAAAATAGTTTCTAAACACGGAGGTTGTTCACGAAAGTCTATCCTAGGTGAAGGATCAAACGAAGCATAGGTTTCACTAGATGAGGTATTTTGTGGGCTTGATGGAATGGTGAAATCCTCAAAATGTTTATGGACTTGGTTACTTTCTTCCCACCATCTTGAATAATCCACTTTGGTAATATCATAATTTCTTACGAAAAAACCTAATCGCGGATATAGTGGATTCGCGTTCTCCATAATGGTGAACGGAAGAGTCAATGGAAAAGTTTTACGAACAAAGGCACAAAGAAGGGGGATAGACTACGAGGAAGCTAATAAAAGAAAAAAAATCTCACTTGATAGGAATCTTGTGAGTAGACCTAAACGAGATAGAAATCAAGCCTAAACAATAACTATTCCCGGCAGCGGCGCCAAAAACTTGATAACGCTACACGCGTCGTTCGGGGTCAAAGGAACTTCCTTTTCTTCGAGCAAGTTTTATAACACCTAGCAAGTGAACCTAATCGTTGTAGTGTAGTAATTAGGGTAAGCCACGGTATTGATATCGTTCTCTGGGAATAGTGTCGTTAGAATTTGAATTGTATGTCTAATTAAGTCTAAAGGTGAGGATGATTATTTTGTATTTTATATTTTATGGAATGGAAAGGTACGAATCTCGGGTTTGATTTGGGGGTGGAATTAGTTGCTAGCCAACTATTCCAAAATATACTAACTAACTAAAGGATCTACCGAGAACGTGAAGCGTATCTACTTATGATGTATTACTTGCTAGCTATCCAATTCTACCGATCGAATTATCACGCCCTATTGATGGTTGAATTGTCACGTCCTTATTCCTAGTTCGTTGTGTGTCTAAGGTTATAGGGTATGCGTTTTTCCCTAACTCTTTGAATTCACCTTTAAGTGTAGTAAACAAAATCCACTAAATCATTCATAAACTAACTTTAAGGTTATCTTTGGTTTAGTAAACTAAATCCACCAAGTCATTCATAAACTATCAAAGATTTATCAAGTATTAAACACAACGATAGCCTAGTCGCACTCCTAAGCTAATTACAATTAAGATAAGAGACAACCAATCAAACAAGAGATGAGGGTGCAAGAATTATAAACTAAACCAATTAGACTCATTGAAATTGTCACACCCTAATGATGAAGATAGACACAAGCATCACTAAGAAATCAATAAGATCTAATTAATTATATACAAGTTTCATACAATCATAAGCAAACACAAGGTGAATTAGCCAAGCATAATTAATGAAGAGCAAGCAACAATTGTGATAATTGAAGACATACCATAGGATTGGATTAACAAACAAATCATTACACGATGTTTATGGAGTGTTTGAAACCCTTTAAGTTGTCGGAAAACACCTACCTAAACCACGGAATCGGACTTAGGGTTTAGGGCTTACAAAAAGTGAAGTTATAATGTTATATTTATAGGCGATTTTCGTCGGCAAAGAGTGTGGCGTCACACCTAAAGAGTGACGGCGTCGCGACATCTTTTTTCACCGACCAGATTTTCTCGCTCGGTCGCTGGCTTTTGAATCACCGAATCCGAGTTCGTATGCAAAGTTATGGCCAAAACAAGATCGTTTACTTCACAAGCGTCGTGACTTGATTAGCTTGTGACGGCGTCACCTTATTCGTGACGCCGCCCCTTCAATCTCGACGCCGTCGGATCAAATCTAGGCCGTCCGAGTAGCGACGGCCTATTCCTTTAGAACCGACGCCGTCCTTGAAAACATGCAATTTAGCCCGAGCCGTCGCAAAATGCCTTCCGACGGCGTACTTTGGCCATTTTCTTGATATTCGCGTGTCTAAATACTCATCAGATTTTTTTATACTATCTAGTGATCGAATAAGGGCTTAAAAACATCGAGGATGCGTCTAAATACTCATCATTTTATACTAAACACTCGAAAATAAATGCTTCAAAATGATAAAATATCACAAACAAGTGTTTTATATGTTTTAAATGCAAAACATCAAAATCGGTGAAAACGTATCAAGTTTGCATTATTGGCGCTTTAGTCCCTCAAGTTACAAAAGTTGTCAAAATTAGTCCTGGTAATTTCAAAACTTGTAAAATATCATTTTAGGTCCATGAGATTCAAAAGTTGTCAAAATAAACCCTTTAAAGTTTAAAAATCACAAATTGACAACTTTAGTCCCTCAACTTTGAAAAATGTCATAAATAGTCCTTGGTTAATTTAAAAGTGAAAATTATCAAGTTTTAGCCTTGTTCTATTTATATATGACAAAATGGTCCTTATGATAAACTTTGGAGAAAATTACAATATTGGTCCCTCAAGTTTCTAAATTGGCGCTTTAGTCCTTGGACATTTCAAAATGGAAATTATCAATATAGGTCCTTGTACTATTCTTACTTGGCAGGTTTTACCCTTGTGATAAAGTTTGGAAGCTTGTAAAATCATCCTTCAAGATTGCTTAAATTGCAAAGTTAGTCCTTGTGGTTACTTAGCTAATAAACCAAACGGATCCAATATTAAATACAACCCAAGCCCAAATCCGGTCCAACAAATGACCCGGCCCAACTTTTAAAAACAAAGAAACCGCCATCCTCAGTAGCCCCATCTCCTCACCCTGTAATCCCAAAACCACCATGGTTTTATCACCTCCACCTCACCCTTTCCACCTCATCCACCCTTTCCACTCATCCCCCTCCTCTCATTAGCCCACCTTGCATTTAATGCATCCCCACCATTGAACCTTCTTTGTTTATCTCACAATCTCTTTTCTCTCGAAAAATCACCCTAAACCCATGCCTACTTCATAAATTGTCTCCTACACCTCACATAACACTCCAAACTTCTTTAATTGGTTTAAAACGGTCTCAAGCAACCTTATCTCAATTTTGGCGCCAAAAGTAAGTTTAATGGCTAAGATGTGTTTGACTGTTTCAATGGTTGAGATTGTTGATGGGATTTGATCAGAGACATGTGGGGAGTTCAAAAAGACTATAAAGAAAGCAGAGGAGTCATGGAAGAAAGATATCTAGTGTAATTTTAATTGTTAATGTCGTTTTAGTTTAACTTTCAAATTTCAGTGTTTGTTTAAGCTTCAAGCTTTGTATTTTATGTTTTTAAAGTGAAATAAAACTTTTGTAAGCAACAATTTCCAGTTTCAAGTCTCATCTCAAGTTATGCAGTTTTCTTATTTTTCAAAAATCGAATATGGTGAATGTTTGTAATCGGTGGTTAGTTTGGACTTAGAAGCTCACATAAGCTCCTATATAGCTTATTAAAGCTATTAGATACTCTAAAAGCGTTTAGTAGCCAAAATCAAAAATTCACAAAATACCAATTAATTAGTTAAAATAAAAAATCCATGGTGGAGAAGGTCAAAGTCAAAAGTGTTGATTTTGGAAAGCTTATTGGTTTAGAGCTTCATGGGAAGCAATAGGTGTGATCTTTGAACCTCAGTTCTCAGTCTTGTGCATTGAATCCACTTGTAAGCTTTTTTACCCATTTTGGTATTTAACTGTGTAAAACAGTTGTAAGTTTATATCTTTGTGTTTACATGTTCAGTAGTTGTAGTTAAACATAATTAAACTATAAAAACAGTTACTTGTTCTTTAAAGTTTGTAGTTAACTAAAATTGCATTTTCACAGTTAATTTAGCATAGTTGTAATTTCTCAATCTTATGTTGTTATTGATGTGGTTTAGTGCTTATTCAGTCTTAATAATTGATATTATAAGGTCTGTTATCTATGACATGGTTTCAATCTTTGATTTGCTTTGAAAATTTCCAAATCAGTTTAGTAAAGGTGTGTTTGGTTTATTTTGTTTAACTGTGATAAAGTTTGTTTCAGTCAGTGTTATTAATTGTTGTTTGTTTATCTTGGTCTAATTAGTTCAAAGAAACAAGAAAACCAGTGCTTTGTTTAGTAAAAAGTCAAATCATCTTTAATCTCATCTTAATTTGCTCACTGTTAAGTTTTAGAGTCTAAAAAACATCATAGTAGCTTAAAAGTTGTTATCAGTGCTTAATCTAGTTTTAATTTACCATAATACATCACAATCAATAGCCTAGGATCATTCAAATCTCACATAAGTCAACTGTTTCATTTTGTTCAAAAAGTCAAATCGTGCCACATGCATGTGTTTGGTACCCATTTCACAAGCTCTTAGAGAGCTTATTAATGGCATCTAGCTTATGTGTTTTAGCTTTTGAGAAGCTCACCCATTGTCTCAAGGTTCCAAGTTTCATTTTTCATTTATAGCTTTTTAAATAAGGTCGCTATCGACTTATTGTTTTGTCCAAAACTCAAAGATTCATCGAGTCCCGACTCGATGGTTTTACCGATTTTCAAAAGCTTGTAAAGAGCTTATTAGTGGCATCCAATCTTTGCAAATCGACTTTTGGATAGCTCACTTGGTCAACTAGTTAATTAGGTCTTTGTTTTCATTTTATAGCTTATCTAAGTGCTTAAAAGTAGCTTAAAGGTGCATAGTGATTCACAAAGTGTCTGTGCATATCGTTATATAAGTGCTTAATTTTGCTTGTTCGATGCTTATTCCTAGTTGCTTGTGCTTATTCAGCTGTTGTACTAACTTATTATCAGGATTTATCTTATTCTCAATAAGCCTTGTGTTTATTTTGAGCTTTTATAGTCATTTTAGCTTAATCATAGTGCTTAATCATTTATTTTGTTAACTGTTGGAATTTTGAGCTTATTCTGAGCTTATTAATCATTTTCATAAAAAGTTGTAGTTATTAAAAGTGCTTAATTTCTTGTGCTTAACAAGTTTGTGAAGAAAAGTCCAAAAATAAAAGTTGCAAAAAGTGCCACCGCTGGGATTTGAACTCGCCACCCACTCACCACACCACACACGCACTAACCGCCCTAGGGACTTTTTCGTTATCTTTTACACTATTAAATACATAACCCTTGTTTTCGTTTAAGCTTATCTGAGCTTAATAGCTTATTTAGAGCTTATTCTTAGTAGTTTTTTCGGTGTTTGTATTTTTATAAATTTGTATTAGTATAAAGTATTTTTACAAAAGTTTGAGATTTTTCTAATAAGTTTTAGTATTTTTAAACATTTAATTAGTGTTTTATAGTATTTAAATCATAATAAAAATATAAAAGTCTAAAAATATAAATCTTTTTTCTAAAATTTTCTTTTATCATATAGTACGTAATAAAATTAGTTTTACACTCGTAGGCCTTTTATTTCATAAAATTTACGTTTTATCTTGCGCTCCAGCGCCATTTTCGTAAATAACGCTCGTTTCCGTTTTAAATAACGTTTTTAAGTAATTTAGGTTTACGTTTTAATTAAAATAGTTTATTTAAGTTATTTTGTTTTATAAAATAAACGTTCATCGATCTTTAAAAATAGTGATAGCGTTTATTTAATAGATTTTAACTTTTTAATCTTTTTAATTTGCATTTAAGTCGCTGTTATTTGTAAATCTTTTCTTTAGGTAATTTTCCATCAAATCCTTATCGATCACTATCCTTAGTGATCATTCTATCATCCGAGTTGTTTAAACACCAATTCATCCTCCGTGGGACTTAACGACCGTGAATTCCCTATATTCCTCGATCTTAATTGCATTTGTGTTTGTCGTTTTAAGTCTGTTAGACTTGACTGCTTAGCACAGATCAAATTTTGGCGCCCGCCGGGAGGTCGTAAGCGTGTTTCTAGCATTTTCGCACCCGTACTTGCACATATACCACAGTTTGTAAAAGTTTTCTATAAAGTTAATATAAATCAAAAGTTCATTAACACTTTTCCTAAAGTGTTAAAACCCAAAACAATATAAAACAACAAAACAATCGTAACGTTTTCTAGCTTGTGTTTCTTTTAAGGTGATTCTTAAAGAAATACGATTTGGTTAAACGAGACGATACCAAAAATATTTTCCAAAAGTTTTAAACCCCATTGCACAAATCATACCTACGTCTTTTCGGTGGTACTTAATATACATAAAATCAACCACCGCAAATCAAGGCGATGCACTACCTAAGCGGGGTGCGACCATAATAAGTTCCCGAACATCGATTTAAAACTTGCCTTTGTGTCACTTGTGATTTGGTGTACCTTTTTCAAAAAGCCATTTCATTTGTGATTATTGGTTAAGTTCACTTGTGTTTTGCCTCATTTGTTTTGAAAATTGATTTTATACTTAGTGCATGCAAGACTCGTTCTTCCGATTCTACAAGTCCACTTTCCGAACTTGGAAACATTCCTCGCAGACGTAGAGGACGTTCGGCTCCTTCACCGTGATCGAGAACGTCTACCACCACCACCACCGTCGAAATGGCGGAAGACAAACCCATGAATGAGCTTCTCCAAGCACCCATCGAGGGTTACGGAGATGCCATTGTTGTCCCACCATTGTGGTCGATACCTTCGAGCTCAAAACCGGGTTGCTTAATCTGGTAACCCAAAGCCAATTCTATGGTTTTGAGCGGGATGATCCTCATGCACACATTCGATGGTTTAACAAGATAGCATCAACCATCAAGTACAAGAATGTCCCACACGAAGCTATCAAGCTTCTTCTGTTCCCATTTTCCCTAGAGGGACAAGCCCGGAATTGGCTTGAGAAACAACCCCTCGTTCCATAGAGACATGGGAAGATCTAGTTACCAAGTTTGTTAACGAGTTCTATCCTCCATCCCGAACCACAAGTCTTAAGAATGAGATAATGAAATTTTCTCGAGATTTGATGAATCATTCGGGAGGCATGGGATCGTTACAAAGAATTGCTCGCAAGTGTCCACATCATGGTTTTACCGAGTTAATGCAAATGGATACTTTCTATAATGGTGCGAGACAAGTCGACCAAGACTCTCGAATGCCTCCATGGAGGTAATTTCCTTAGCAAAACCACCAAAGAAGCCTTACAAATCATTGAAAACAAGTCCTGTGTCCGTCCTTTCCGCACAAAGACATATCAAAATCGCCTAATGTTGGACCTTCTACTTCATCTCCGTGAGTACATCTAGCACCGATGCTAAGATTGATAAACTCACGGACATTGTTCGAGCTTTGGTTCTTGCTAACCAAAGAAAGTCACATTCACTCAAACACCATCACATGGTGAAGTGAAGAAAGTTGAAGTTTGTGTTACTTGTGGTGGTCCTCATGCATACTACAATCTGATCGCCACCGATGGTAGTCCGTTTGAAGCAAATGCTATAGCCGGTACTTCAAATCAAGGAGGTAATCAATACCGTCCTCGAATGAACCAAACTACCGTGCTAACACTTATCGTGCACCACCCGGTTTTAACCGTAATCCTAACCGAATCGAATCAACCTAGAATGAACCAAGGTTATCAAAACCAAGGTAATTTCTATCTGGACCCAATCAAGGTTTCCAACAACAAGGAACCTTCATCAAAACAATTTCAATCGAGGAATCAATTTCATGGGAATGTGAATCCTAATCAAGGGAATTTTCAACAACAAGGTCATAATCAAAACATTCGACCTCAAAATTTCCTCCTAATCCACCTCCGTCATTACTCCTCCAGACCATCATCGATGAGTTATCAAGCGTTCATGAAATCCCAAGATGAGATGAGCAGTTGTTGGTCGGTCGGATCGCCGATCTCAAAAGTCTTTAAATGATCAACCCTCGGGCTTAGGAAAACTTCCGAGCAACACGATCGCTAACCCGAGGGGCGATGCTAAGGCGATCACGACCGAAGTGGTGTTTCATACAATGGACCCGCTATTCCTACTACCTCTTCTTCTTCTTTTCTTCCAAAGGTAGTGGAAAGTGAGCCTCGACTCACAATGGACCCACGACTCCAATGCCCCCTCCACCGTGGCAATGAGTCAAGTTACCAAGGCGACAAAGGACAAGGAACTTCCTATTGATAATGGAAATACCAGACAAGTCCTACCTTGGTGAGTCCATCCTCAAGTTGTCCGAAACCCAAGTCTAATCCAGAGTTGTTTTGAACCACAGTAGCTCCCATTGAAAATACCAAATCCAAATCTTCTATTCCTTATCCATCACGTTTGAATGAGCAAAAGCTCCGTGAAAAGCTAGTCATCAAATGGACAAATTTTTCCAAATTTTCCAAGAGTTACATTTTGACATAAGCTTTGCGGATGCTATCATGCCGATGCCCAAGTTTGCATCAACTCTCAAACACATGTTAAGCAACAAGGAAAAGTCGTTTGAAATGGCTAAGACTCCTCTTAACGAGAAGCGCTCGCAGATTATCCTCAAGAAGCTTCGAAAGCTTGGAGATCCCGGAAATTTCTCTTACCTTGTGTATTCCGGGAATGGTTGAATGCTTTGCCCTAGCGATCTTGGTGCAAGCATCAACCCGATGCCTTATTCGATTGGAAGAAACTTTCTCTTAGGAACTCACTCCTACATGCATGACTCTCGAGCTTGCGGATCGTACAATATCCCGTCCTCTTGGCATTGCCGAGGACGATTTGTGAAAGTAGGAAAGTTCCATTTTCCGGTGACTTCGTGGTTGTTGATTTTGATGCCGATCATCGGGTTCCTCTCATTGTTGGTCGAGGATTCACGAGAACGGGCCGTGCTCTCATAGATGTATTTGAGCAAGAAATCACATTACGTGTTGGTAATGAAGTCATCACTTTTAACCTTGATCAAACTTCGAGGTACTCCGCAAACTATGATTACGAATCGGTTAACCGAATAGATATCATTGATGTTGCTTCAAGAGTACTGCAAGAAGTTCTTGGTTATGATCATAATTCTTGAGTGATAATCTCACTCATTCATCTCAACCTATCATCGCCAATTCTACCCTTCTCTCACCCCATTTGAGGAAAGTGACTTCATCTTAGAAGAGATTGAAGCCTACTTATCCTAATGATTCATTCCATGGGAAATTGATCACGCCCAATTGACATTGAGGAGACATACTTCTCATTGAGAAGTTGCTTAATGATGATCCATCATCCACCCCTCACTCTAGTGATTCAATTCTCGATGAGATTAATCAAAATGAGATTAACGGAGGAGATATTCTTTGAGAAGTTGTTAAATCATGACATTTCTTCTCCTCTCCTTCCATCAAACTTCATAACAAGGAAGTCAAGTCGGTTGAGAAAAGCGAAGAATTTCCGAGGTTGAGCTTAAGGACTTACCACCTCATCTCGAGTATGCATTTCTTGAAGGTAATGATAAATTACCCGTCATTATTGCTAGAGATTTGAGTAAAGATGAAAAAGTCGCTCTCATTAAAATCTTGAAGTCACACAAGCAAGCAATTGCTTGGAAACTCTCCGACATCAAAGGTATCAACCCCGAGTTTTGTACTCACAAAATCTTGATGGAGGATGACTTTAAGCCGCAGTTCAACATCGAGAAGAGTAAATCCAAAAATCCATGATGTTATCAAACAGAGGTTATCAAACTTCTTGATGCAGGATTGATTTACCCAATCTCGGATAGTCCTTGGGTTAGCCCAATTCATTGTGTTCCTAAAAAGGGTGGCATAATCTGTTGTCACAATGAAGATAACGAGTTAATTCCAACTCGATTGGTTACGGATGGCGTGTTTGCATTGACTATCGTAAGTTGAATGACGCCACTCGTAAAGACCATTTTCCTCTACCCTTTATGGACCAAATGCTTGAGAGATTAGCAGGAATGAATACTATTGTTTCCTTGATGGTTTCTCGGGTACTTTCAGATTCCCATTGATCCAAAGGATCAAGATAAAACCACATTCACCGCCCATACGGAACTTTTGCCTATAGACGTATGCCTTTTGGCTTATGTAATGCTCCCGCACGCTCCAACGATGTATGATGGCCATTTTCCACGACATGATCGGGAAACAATGGAGGTGTTTATGGATGACTTCTCGGTCATTGGGGATTCGTTTCAAACATGTCTCTCCCATCTAGATAAAATGCTCAAACGGTGTGAAGACACCAATCTTTGTCTAAACTGGGAGAAAAGCCACTTTATGGTCAAAGAAGGCATAGTCCTTGGCCATAAGATTTCAAAGAATGGGATTGAGGTAGATAGAGCAAAAGTCGATGTTATTGCTAAATTACCTCATCCTACTACCGTTAAAGGTATTAGGAGTTTTTTAGGCCATGCCGGTTTCTATCGTAGATTCATTCAAGATTTTTCCAAAATCGCCCGGCCAATGACCCATCTTCTTGAAAAGGATGCTCCTTTTATCTTTTCACCCGAGTGCATCGTAGCTTTTGAAACATTGAAGAAAAAGCTTACTGAAGCACCTATTCTCGTAGCTCCTGACTGGGATTTACCTTTTGAGCTTATGTGCGATGCAAGTGATTTTGCTATCGGCGCAGTCTTAGGCAACGAAGAAACAAGCATTTTCACCTATTCACTACGCAAGTAAGACTATGATGAAGCTCAAACTCATTACACCACCACGTAAAAAGAGCTATTAGCCGTGGTGTATGCATTTGAAAAGTTTCGCCATACTTAATCTTGACCAAATGTGTAGTGTATACGGATCACTCGGCTCTTAAATATCTCTTTGCAAAACAAGATGCAAAGCCGAGATTGCTCCGTTGGGTTCTCCTCCTCCAAGAATTTGATATCATCATACGTGATAAAAAGGAGCCGAGAACCCGTCACGATCATCTGTCCGATTAGAAAACCCTCACCAAGATGTTTTCGAGAAAAAGGATATAAATGAAACATTTCCTCTCGAGACACTCAATGCGGTTTCTTTTCGTGGAAACTCTTCTACCCCATGGTTTGTCGACTTTGCAAATTACCATGCGGGTAACTTCATTAATGAAAGGCATGTCGACCCAGCAGAAGAATAAATTCTTCAAGGATGTTAAACATTATTTCGGGACGACCCTTTCTTATTCAAAATCTGTGCGGATCAAGTCATCCGACGGTGTGTTTATGGACAAGAAGCTCTTGACATTCTCAAAGCTTGCCATCTTGGACCCACCGGGGCCATCATAGTCCAAACTACACCGCCAAAAGGTGTTTGATTCCGGGTTCTATTGGCCCACAATCTATAAAGATGCCCACGATTATGTCAAAACATGTGACGCTTGTCAACGTCATGGAAATATATCTCAAAGGAATGAAATGCCACAAAATGCCATTCAAGTTTGTGAGATATTTGACATATGGGGTATTGATTTTATGGGGCCATTTCCATCTTCTCGTGGTAACAAGTACATACTCGTGGCTGTTGACTATTTGTCGAAATGGGTTGAAGCAAAAGCTTTACCTACAAATGATGCCCGAGTAGTTGTGAAATTTTGAAAGCTCTCTTTGCCGTTTGGAACTCCTCGTGCAATAATCGGTGATCGTGGTACACATTTTGTAATGACCAATTTGATCGTGTCATGCAAAAGTATGGTGTTACCCACCGTCTATCTATCGCATACCACCCCAAACAAGTGGGCGGTGGAAGTTTCAAACCGTGGTATTAAAAGAATACTTGAAAGGACAAGAGGTGAAAATCGTGCATCCCGGTCGGATAAACCGGATGACGACTGGCTTTTCGTCACGACTTACAAAACACCAATTGGGTGTACTCCATACAAGCTAGTGTACGGAAAAGCATGTCATCTTCCGATTGAACTAGAGCACAAGGCTTCTCGGGCCTTAAAGCATGCAAACTTCGATATCTGAGACGGTACCGGTGATCACGTAAAAGTTCAAATGAATGAACTAAATGAACTTCGTGATCAAGCTTATGAGAACTCTTTGATCTACAAACAAAAGACAAAGAAGATTCATGACTCTAAAATCAAGAACCGCGTTTTCAACGTTGGTGATCGAGTCCTTCTTTTCAACTCTAGATTGAAGATTTTCTCGGGAAAGCTTAAGTCCTACCGGTGCGGTCCATTTACTATCACTAAGGTTTATCCTTATGGCACCATTGAGTTATCTCAACCGATGGTCCTAATTTTAAAGTAAATGGTCATCGATTAAAGCATTACTTTGGAGAGGACATTCCCCCCGTGGTTGTCCGGATCTACAAACATTCCCCATGAACCAATGAATGCGGGATCGAGTCAAGCTAGTGACTCGGGAATCAAAAACATTAGCACACACAATATGGGTTTTCATCCATATTTCGCCTTCTTACCCCTTTCTACCACCCTAGTGTGGGGGTTTTCCCCACTGTTGTATGTTGTCAAAAAAAAAAAAAAAAAAAAAATGTGTATAAAAAAAATAAAATAATGGCCGTAGTATTTCCTTTTATGTTCTATGTTTCGCATAACCATGGTACTTTGAATATTGAGGGCAATATTCATTTCTAAGTGTGGGGGAATTCTCACGAATTTCATCATGTAATTATTTCACCCAATTCCCGTTTTGGCCAAAATTTTTTGGAGTAAGTGTTTTCACTTACTCAACAAATGGTAATCATCCGCCATGTCTAACCCACATAAGGATTGGCTAATCCAGAGCAAACGGCTCTTGGTAAAGATATCTCAAATCCGCTTATGGCTTGCAATTTGCCTAAAATTGTATGGTGTTCAACTCACCATATCTTTAAACTAGTGAAAAGTTGGCTAGCCCGCAAGTTTATGGCTTGTGGTAAAGGCGATTGAAATCCATAATTGGTATTCACTCACCAAAGATAATATTAATAATTTATCTAAGAGTTGACTAGTCCGTAAGGGTACGGCTTCGGTAAAGACAAATCAAATCCGTTGACAATTTTATGATTTGCTCAAAATCATTTGGTTATCATTGTACCAAGGTTCTTACTTGAACTGAAACAATTGGCTACCCGAAGTAATGGCTTTTGGTAAAGAGATAAAATCCATTAACTTTTCATAAATCATTGCTAGGGACTAGCAATATCTTAGTGTGGGGATTGATGAGTGTCTAAATACTCATCATTTTATACTATCTAATCGCAAAACATCCGAAAACACTCGAAATGCTTCAAAATGATAAAATATCACAAACAAGTGTTTTATATGTTTTAAATGCAAAACATCAAAATCGGTGAAAACGTATCAAGTTTGCATTATTGGCGGTTTAGTCCCTCAAGTTACAAAAGTTGTCAAAATTAGTCCCTGGTAATTCAAAAACTTGTAAAATATCATTTTAGGTCCATGAGATTCAAAAGTTGTCAAAATAAACCCTTTAAAGTTTAAAAATCACAAATTGACAACTTTAGTCCTTCAACTTTGAAAAATGTCATAAATAGTCCTTGGTTAATTTAAAAAGTGAAAATTATCAAGTTTTAGCCTTGTTCTATTTATATATGACAAAAATGGTCCTTATGATAAACTTTGGAGAAAATTACAATATTGGTCCCTCAAGTTTCTAAATTGGCAGTTTTAGTCCTTGGACATTTCAAAATGGAAATTATCAATATAGGTCCTTGTACTATTCTTACTTGGCAGGTTTTACCCTTGTGATAAAGTTTGGAAGCTTGTAAAATCAGTCCTTCAAGATTGCTTAAATTGCAAAGTTAGTCCTTGTGGTTACTTAGCTAATAAACCAAACGGATCCAATATTAATTACAACCCAAGCCCAAATCGGTCCAACAAATGACCCGGCCCAACTTTTAAAAACAAAGAAACCGCCATCCCTGTAGCCCCATCTCCTCACCCTGTAATCCCAAAACCACCATGGTTTTATCACCTCCACCTCACCCTTTCCACCTCATCCACCCTTTCCACTCATCCCCTCCTCTCATTAGCCCACCTTGCATTTAATGCATCCCCACCATTGAACCTTCTTGCTTATCTCACAATCTCTATTTTCTCTGAAAAATCACCCTAAACCCATGCCTACTTCACAAATTGTCTCCTACACCTCACATAACACTCCAAACTTCTTTAATTGGTTTAAAACGGTCTCAAGCAACCTTATCTCAATTTTGGCGCCAAAAGTAAGTTTAATGGCTAAGATGTGTTTGACTGTTTCAATGGTTGAGATTGTTGATGGGATTTGATCAGAGACATGTGGGGAGTTCAAAAAGACTATAAAGAAAGCAGAGGAGTCATGGAAGAAAGATATCTAGTGTAATTTTAATTGTTAATGTCGTTTTAGTTTAACTTTCAAATTTTAGTGTTTGTTTAAGCTTCAAGCTTTGTATTTTATGTTTTTAAAGTGAAATAAAACTTTTGTAAGCAACAATTTCCAGTTTCAAGTCTCATCTCAAGTTATGCAGTTTTCTTATTTTTCAAAAATCTGAATATGGTGAATGTTTGTAATCAGTGGTTAGTTTGGACTTAGAAGCTCACATAAGCTCCCTATATAGCTTATTAAAGCTATTAGATACTCTAAAAAGCAGTTTAGTAGCCAAAATCAAAAATTCACAAAAATACCAATTAATTAGTTAAAAATAAAAAAATCCATGGTGGAGAAGGTCAAAGTCAAAAGTGTTGATTTTGGAAAGCTTATTGGTTTAGAGCTTCATGGGAAGCAATAGGTGTGATCTTTGAACCTCGTTCTCGGTCTTGTGCATTGAATCCACTTGTAAGCTTTTTACCCATTTTGGTATTTAACTGTGTAAAACAGTTGTAAGTTTATATCTTTGTGTTTACATGTTCAGTAGTTGTAGTTAAACATAATTAAACTATAAAAATAGTTACTTGTTCTTTAAAGTTTGTAGTTAACTAAAATTGCATTTTTACAGTTAATTTAGCATAGTTGTAATTTCTCAATCTTATGTTGTTATTGATGTGGTTTAGTGCTTATTCAGTCTTAATAATTGATATTATAAGGTCTCATTATCTATGACATGGTTTCAATCTTTGATTTGCTTTGAAAATTTCCAAATCGGTTTAGTAAAGGTGTGTTTGGTTTATTTTGTTTAAGCGTGATAAAGTTTGTTTCGATCGGTGTTATTAATTGTTGTTTGTTTATCTTGGTCTAATTAGTTCAAAGAAACAAGAAAACCAATTGCTTTGTTTAGTAAAAGTCAAATCATCTTTAATCTCATCTTAATTTGCTCTTTGTTAAGTTTTAGAGTCTAAAAACATCATAGTAGCTTAAAAGTTGTTATCGATTGCTTAATCTAGTTTTAATTTACCATAATACATCACAATCAATAGCCTAGGATCATTCAAATCTCACATAAGTCAACTGTTTCATTTTGTTCAAAAGTCAAATCGTGCCACATGCATTGTGTTTGGTACCCCATTTCACAAGCTCTTAGAGAGCTTATTAATGGCATCTAGCTTATGTGTTTTAGCTTTTTGAGAAGCTCACCCAGCTGTCTCAAGGTTCCAAGTTTCATTTTTTCATTTATAGCTTTTTAAATAAGGCTGCTATCAGCTTATTGTTTTGTCCAAAACTCAGCATTCACTGAGTCCTGACTCAGTGGTTTTACCAGTTTTTCAAAAGCTTGTAAAGAGCTTATTAGTGGCATCCAATCTTTGCAAATCAGCTTTTTGGATAGCTCACTTGGTCAACTAGTTAATTGCAGTCTTTGTTTTCATTTTATAGCTTATCTAAGTGCTTAAAAAGTAGCTTAAAGGTGCATAGTGATTCACAAAGTGTCCTGTGCATATCAGTTATATAAGTGCTTAATTTTGCTTGTTCAGTGCTTATTCCTAGTTGCTTGTGCTTATTCAGCTGTTGTACTAACTTATTATCAGTATTTATCTTATTCTCAGTAAGCCTTGTGTTTATTTTGAGCTTTTATAGTCATTTTAGCTTAATCATAGTGCTTAATCATTTATTTTGTTAACTGTTGGAATTTTGAGCTTATTCTGAGCTTATTAATCATTTTCATAAAAGTTGTAGTTATTAAAAGTGCTTAATTTCTTGTGCTTAACAAGTTTGTGAAGAAAAGTCCAAAAATAAAAGTTGCAAAAAGTGCCTTCTTTGGGATTTGAACTCGCCACCCACCACCACACCAAACACGCACTAACCGCGCCTAGGGACTTTTTCGTTATCTTTACACTATTAAATACATAACCCTTGTTTTCGCATTTAAGCTTATACGAGCTTAATAGCTTATTTAGAGCTTATTCTTAGTAGTTTTTCAGGTGTTTGTATTTTTATAAATTTGTATTAGTATAAAGTATTTTTACAAAAGTTTGATTTTTCTAATAAGTTTTAGTATTTTTAAACATTTAATTAGTGTTTTATAGTATTTAAATCATAATAAAAATATAAAATTAAAAAAATATAAATCTTTTTCTAAAATTTTCTTTTATCATATAGTACGTAAGAAAATTAGTTTTACACTTGTAGGCCTTTTATTTCATAAAATTTACGTTTTGCTTGCGCCCAACGCCATTTTCGTACATAACGCTCGTTTCCATTTTAAATAACGTTTTAAGTAATTTAGGTTTACATTTTAATTAAAATAGTTTATTTAAGTTATTTTGTTTTATAAAATAAACGTTCATCGATCTTTAAAAATAGTGATAGCGTTTATTTAATAGATTTTAACTTTTAATTTTTTTAATTTGCATTTAAGTCGCTTTAATTTGTAAATCTTTTCTTTAGGTAATTTTCCATCAAAATCCTTACCGATCACTATCCTTAGTGATCATTCTATCATCTGAAGTTGTTTAAACACCAATTCATCCTCCGTGGGACTTAACGACCGTGAATTTCCTATATTCCTCGATCTTAATTGCATTTGTGTTTAAGTTATTTTAAGTCTGTTAGACTTGATCGCTTAGCAGTGTTTCAGGGGGTGGTAACACAAACCCTCTTAAAGGTCAGATAGTGTTTAATAAGTCTTTTTATATTTATTATGTTACATATATATCTGAGACATACTTTGTGCAGGATGATAATGTTGCGTGGTGGGTTGACTCTGATGCAACAATCCATGAATGTAAAGATAGAAGTTTGTTCAAGACTTATGAGTTGTTGAATGATGGTTCTATTCTTAATATGGGTTATGAGTCAACATCCCTAGTGCATGGAAGAGGATGTTTGGATTTAAGATTTAGTTCTGGAAAGATTATCTCTTTGTTTGATATTTTGCATGTTTCAAATATAAAGGATTTGGTTTGTAGTAGTGTTTTAAATAATTGTGGTTATAAAAAGTAATTGAATTTGATAAGTTTCTTTTATCTAAACATTGTGTGTAATCAATTGTTTAGGCTTAATATTGTTAATCATATTGGTAATTCAACTTTTATGTCCACCTCTAAACTGAATGATTCAACCCTATGGCATGCTAGATTTGGCCATGTTCACTTTAAAAGAATGAGAGATATGTCTAAGGATGGGTTAATTCCAGCTTTTGATATGGACACTGAGAAGTGTAAAACTTGCATGCTGACTAAAATAACTAAGAAACAATTTGAAATTGTAAAATGTAAAATTGAAGTTTTGGAGCTGATACATAGTGAATTATGTGATTTAAATGCTACTCCCTCATTGAGGAATAAGAAATACTTTGTTACTTTTATTGATGATGATGCTTCTAGGTTTTTGATGAGTGTGTAAATACTCATCATTTTTGGTCAAATCTGAACTACAAAACATTTAAAAACACTCAGAAATGCATCAAAATACTGAAAATATCTCAAAATTGTGTTTTATTTGTTTCGGATGCAAAATTATTGAAAACAAATGAAAAGCGAACAAAGTTTGCATAATTAGCGATTTCGGTCCCTAACTTTCAAAAATGGCAAAACAAGTCCCCGGGATTTTAAAAATGGAAAAATGTTATTTATGGCCCTTGGTTAATAAAGTTCGTCATTTATGGTCCTTATAATAATTTTTGGAAATTAACAGTTTTGGTCCTTGGATTTTCAGAATTACAATTTTGGTCCCTAAGTATCTAAATGGATTCAAGTTTAATCCCAAATCTAAATCCTATACATCCTTGGCCCAACCAGTCCATCTCATTACCCAAGCCCAACACCAAATCCATTAAACTAATACCGGTCAACCCCAATTGTTAACCCTACCCTTTTCTTCCCCTGTCTTCCCGCCCAAACACACACCAGACACACACTAACCCCCAACTCCCAAGAACCGGACACAACAAATAAAAATTACCATCAATCCCACTCCTCCCCGACATATTCCACGCAACACCTGACATAAATAAACCTATCAAACCAGCTACCCATCTTTCCCAATGAAGAAAAAAAAAAAAAATAAATAAAAAGAAAGAAAGGGAATGGAACGAGACAGAGAGACAAGAGGGCAGTCATGCGTGTTTTATTGTTTTATCTCACTCACGAAACAGAAGAGACAGAGGAAAGAGGCACGCGTGTTTTGGCTCATTATCTCACACAAGTACCACAAGAGAAGAGAGAAATGAATCCAAGATGAGTAGCTTATATAACTTATGTAGCCATTTTATAAGGCAAGTAGTTACAGAGTTAGTTAGTTTTTTTTATTTAATTCAGTTTTTAGTTTTTAAGCCGAAAATTTCTCTTGTTCTAGCTTAAGTTTATGTTTTTGTACTGTACTTGTAAACTTTCAACTTCTTAATGCAATTTCATTTCAAGTTAGCTTAAATTTCTAATTTTGCAATTTACTTATTGAAACTGCTACGTTTTTATTTGAAATTATCATTGACTCATATAGTTAAGAGTTCGTTTTTAGCTAATGTGAGCTTGTGTTTCGAGCTCACAGGCTTGGTTGTTAATCTTTCACATTTTCACAGTATAAAAACTTCACTTTCTACCCGTTTGGACTAGAGTAGTTCTTGGGTTAAATTCAAATTTTTGGGACTCAAATAGTCTTAATCTAGTGTAGGTGTAGTGAATTTGAAGTCTAGTGTAAGAAACAGGAAAGCATTTTGAGTGCTTTTAACCCATAAGGGAGTGTTTGGTTTTAATTGAGAGAAGTGGGTCAAATGGGTTTATACCATCTTTGACCTGAGAAGTCAACTTAATTTAGTGTCACCAATTCAGTTTAGATCTGTGTGAGGTGAATGCAAGAGTTTTGAAAAGGTTTGGATGTCAAGAGTACCCTGTCGATTTTTCTTTTTGACTTGGAATTGTCATAACTTTCATAAGCAATTTATTGAAGTTTTTGTTTGGATAAAAAATTCTAAAAAATAAAAATCTCAAGCTCACCAGCTTGTTTAGCTTGGGCAAAAAGCAAAAAAATTCAAAAAAATGTTTTGCCAAGTCTGCAGATGGGGTAAAGTGGGTCGGTGGCCATTATACTCTGCAATGCGGTACTGCGGTCCATCCAACTCTTTTTGCGACTTGTTAACAAGTCGCTGATGTTTTATTCAAGTCAGGTAGTAGGGGCAAAAGCTAGATGGGGTGGTGGACATTTAGTAGCCAAAAGCTCAGGTGCTAAATCTTGCCCCAGCTCATCGTAAATAAGCGCCCAAGTAAGCCTTTTGGCCTGTTTTGCTGCATTTCACTGCACCAGCTAAATGCTTTTGTTTCAGTGCTTATTAGGATGTCTCTTAGCTTATTTATGATTCTATTTGCTCTCTAGTATGCTTGAGTTAGTTTATCTCACCTTTAGCTTACTTTTACCTTAGAAATGCTTATTGTAGCTTGCTTTTGTTTATTTTCATTCCATTAGTTGTTTAGGACTCCCCTAGCGTATCAATTCTTGCCAACCTTTTCCTTAACCTTTGCTTGATTGTAGCTTAACTGCGAACCCTCTAGCTTATTTGTGGTCGATACTTGTTTATCCAAAATTTTCAAAGCGCTTTTTATGCCTTTTGTGATCAAAGCGCTTATAGAGGGTGTTTGTTTGCTTTTCTGTCCTTGAGTGGTGAATAAGCAGTCAAAGCGCTTATTCAGTGAGGTTTTAGAAGAAAAGTTTTCACAAAAGTCTTTTATTTTGATTGCATCTTCAACTTCCAAAGAAAATTTCAAAAAATCTAAAAAAATGAAAGAAGCAAAAGGATAGAGGCGATTCGAACACATGACCTCTAGCCTCCAACGACCACATACACCACTCCTCTACCATCTCAGCCCTTGGGACTTGTCTACAAGTTTTGCACAAACAAATCCTTTAAAGACTTGTACTTAGTTTTTAATATAAGCACTCTTTGGCTTATTTGCAAACTTATTCTCCCATACAACGTAGTGTTTTCTTATTTTCCTAGATTAAGCATAACTCAAGGTACTTTTTGTGATTTTTGATTTTCCCAATTAGTTTAATATTTTTAATTAATTAATTAGTGTAAAATAGTATTTAATTCGTAATAAATAATTTAAGAGTCGAAAAAATACCCGGCTTTTTCCTAAAATTTTCTTTTGTCATGTAGTATGTGAGAAAATTGTTTTTACACTTGTAGGACTTTTATTCCATAAATTTTACGTTTTTGCTTGCGCACTCGCGTAATTTTTATAAATAACGTACGTTTTCATTTTAAGTTACGTTTTTAGATAATTTAAGTTTACGTTTTAGTTAAAATAGTTTATTTAAGTTATTTTATTTTATAAAATCGAAAACATCATTGTAAAAATAGTGATAGCGTTTATTTAATATTTTTATCTTTTTAACTTTCTTTAATTTGCATTTAAGCCTGTAATTTGTTGGTTTTTCGTAGTTATAATCATCACAAATCCTCTTTTCGCTCAAATCTCTCGATCACTATCGTTTGGTGATCCATTGCATAGCTCATTGGGACATAACGACCGGAAACCCTATACTCCTCGGATCTTCATTGAGTTTGTGCTTGAACCGTTTTAAGTTTGTTACGGTCAGCCATTCACAAGTGGCCGGCTTGAGTGATAAAACTTGACGGTTTGGCACGGATCAGTTTTGCTATTTGTATTTATTTTATACTAAGGATGAAACATTAGATAAATTTTAAGTGTTTAAAACTGAAGTTGAATTGCAACAAGGGTCCCTGATCAAAAGATTCAGGATTGATAGGAGAGGTGAGTACATGGATACTTTGTATTTTCAGTCTGTTAGTATAATCCATGAAAGGAATGCTCCATATACTCAACAACAAAATTGTATTTCTAAAAGAAAAAATAGGGTAATCAAAGAGATGGTTAATTCCATGTTGTCCTATTTAGGGCTGAGTTAAGTGTTCTAGGGTGAAGCTATGTTAACAACTTGATATTTATTAAATAAGGTTCCTAATAAAAGGAACAAGGTTACCCCTTATACATTCTGGACTAAAAAGAAACCCAACCTTAACTATCTCTGGTTCTAGGGTTATAGATCAGTTGTCAGACTCCCTGATCCAAAGCTGAAAACTTTGGGTGAAAGAGGCATCATCTTTGTTGGATATGCTGAGTATTCCAAGGCATATAGGTTCTATGTTATTGAACCTAATGAATATGTCACAATTAATTCAATAATTGAATCAAGGGATGCAATCTTTGATAAGAATAGATTTTCATCTATCCCTAGACCAAGTAAGAGGATCCCATATAGAACTGATGAAATTGGTGCTTCAGAGATCCCTGATAAGGTCTCTAATGAGGTTGTGATTCAGAAACTTGAACATGAGCTTAGAAAAAGCAAAAGGGTCTGAACTCTAAAGTCATTTGAACCTGAATTTCAATTATACTTAATTGAAGGTACAATGGATGAGGTCTCTGACCAAGAATCCTATTGCTTTATTGTTGAGAATGATCCCAAGACATTTGATGAAGCAATGAAGTCTCATGATGTTGCTTTCTGGAAAGAATCAATAAATGATGAGATGGATTGCATCATGGGAAACAACACTTGGGTGTTGGCTGCTGTACCACCTCGTTTCAAACCTGGGTTGCAAATGGATTTTCAATAAGAAAATGAAGGTAGATGTAACTATTGAAAAGTTCAAGGCTAGACTAGTCATTCAGGGATTTAAACAAAATTCAAGGGTATATTACTTTGATACTTATGCTTATGTGGCACATATCAGTACCATAAGACTGCTGATTGTTAGGGCATTATTTCGCAATCTGATTATTCATCAGATGGATGTGAAGACAGCTTTTTTAAATGGTGAACTAGATGAAGAGGTCTTTATGAACCAACCTCAGTGCTTCATCATGCCTGGTAGGGTAATTGGATGTTTGATGTATGCAATGACTTGTACCATACCTGATATTGCTTTTGCAGTGGGTAAACTAATAATGGTTAGGTTGTATCTCAACTTGAGTATTCAAGGGTAATTGGATGTTTGATGTATGCAATGACTTGTACCATACCTGATATTGCTTTTGCAGTGTGTAAACTAAGAAGTTACACTAGTAATCCTAGTGCTCATCACTAGCAAGCAGTTTAGAGGGTACTGGAGTATCTGAAGAAAGCTATGGATTATAATCTCTCATATACTGGTTATCCTTCAGTGTTAGAAGGATACACTGATGCAATTTGGATCAGTAGCACTGAAGATAATTCGTCTACCAGTGACTGGGTATTCCTACATCACAAGCTCAACAATGAAATCAGAGTTTTTGGCTTTAGTAGTTGCTCATAAAGAAGCTGAATAGTTGAAAAACTTGCTTCTTAAGATTCTATTGTGGCCTAAACCTATAACACCTATTTATAGCTACATTGGCAAATGCTTATAGCCAGATGTACAATGGAAAGTCTAGACAATTAGGTGTCAGGCATAGCATGATTCATGAGATTATCATGAATGGGTTGGTATATATAGAGTTTTTAAGGTCTCAACAAAATTTAGCTGATCACTTGACGAAGGGTTTGGCTAGAGTTAAAGTCTGCTAAAAGGATGGGTTTAAAGTCCACAATAATCGATGAGACTTCAGATGCCCAATCCCTCTGAAGGAAACTTTGGAGACGAATTCAATGGGGAAAGCTTAATGTTCAGAGGCTAGAGCACATATTTTATTTTAAACCCCAAGGTTGTTCTCGGATGAAGTCTTTACTTCTTAATGGTTAAATTCTTTGAAAAGGTACTTGGCAGGAGCATGAATAAAGAGGAACCGCCTATGTGAATGATAAGGTTTTCCCGCTTCAGAGAGCTTTTAAATTTTGTCTCTTACAACATTTATGAATTGGATATGGACATATTTCTTACTTAGTGTTAGGAGTGTTTAAGTGGTTCAAAACTTTGTGTATATGCTATTTTTAGGTATTCAAATGGGTTGAATGGTTCAATTCTTAGAACACCCTGATTCTCTAATGTTTAAACGTGTAATGTACTAAGATGAAAATTCAATCTTCAAGATATTTTTATTTATACATTGGTTTCGTTTTATGTTTATTTTCATGCAAAAGGAATTCACCTATATTGGGGAGGATTGTTGGGAATTTAGTTCAATTGAGGGTTGAGGTCATACTTGGTAATGGGTCAGGAGTTACGGAGTGTATACTCATCAGGTCTCTTACTACCCTGACTTTGATAGTTGTAAAATGTGATTCATTGGTCCCTGATTAAGTTCAGTGTGTTGATTCTTTTTTTTTGTAAAGGGTTTCCTCGGTAAATGTATTACTCCGAAAAACTTTTAAGTAGAAAGGATATGGGTGAAGTCTCATATCTCAACCCGTTACATAAGCGGTAAAGCTAACATAACAAGACACTTTCTATCCTTTAAAACAAGAAAATAAACCACTACTCGCTAGATTACATTTGACACAAAACCAAACATAAACTAACGTCTAGAGTTCTTAGGAATCCTTATGTCATAGGAATCACAAAAGGCAATTTAACTAGCAGAAAGCTCTTCGTGGACTTCATCATCATCATTATAAGGATCATCATCATAGGACTCATCTTCATAACTCTCTCACCAACTTTCTAATAAACTCTTCTTCCCCCCACCTTCATTTCCACTCTCACTATTAGAAGTAATAGCAACAGTAGGCATACCAGACGCTAAAAATTTAGCCACATCGTTATCAACAGATTCAACCTCATCTTCACTACCATGATCACCCGGATAATCAACCTTTTTAAGAGGATTACCATCATCATCCACAAGAGTAGGTTTCCCATCAATAATTATCTTCTCAAGCATCACAAGAGTAGCTTTCACAACAGTGTGTTGATTCTTAAGTAAGTAACACTCTGAATGGTATTCATTTGGTTGATGAGTTCAGCTCAGGCTGAAGGATCTCATCAGGGAGTTGTCTCATCAGAGGGTTCATATCATTAATGGGTGGACCTATCAGAGAGCACCTTCTCATAGGCAAGCTCATCAGCAAGTACAACTCACTAGACTGAATTCAAACTTAGATTATAATTGCTTTGACCTATTCAAAGACAGTTATAACTTTAACTTAATGACCATAATTAATGGTCATATAATCACTATAACTATAATGTAGGACAATTATGGGGCAATTAATGTGCCGATTAATACTCATAATTCCATTTGACTAGCTTCGAGTATATTTCCTATAAATAGGAAATCATATCATGCATGGAAGTCACACAAAAAAACATAAACACTTGAAAGCGAAGGGGTTCTTGCTTTGTGCCTAAAACAAGAACGAACACTTGGTCTTATCCCATAGACATATTCGTGTAAACCATGCATTAGGGTCGAATAGTTTCTATTGAAAAGTGATTACACGAATTCAAGTGATATCTTGTACCATTGATTATCTATACCCTACTAAAAAGTTGCTATGAAACTAACAAATATCACGCCAAAACAAACTCTATGTCAGCTCGACATTTAACAGGATCAAAAAGCCACAATTGCCAATCCATCCTGATTTTCATTTTCGATCTTCTAGCAGTTCACTCATAACTTTTTAGTTGGATTTTTTGAACTATTTAATTTATACCTGAGATTTTTCCTTTAAAGAAGCGAATATTCCTTTCTTTCCAAATGTAATACATGATAGTCCAAATAACCGCTTGCCATTGATATGATGAATGATTTGGAACCACAACGTTTCCATTAGACAAATATAAATCGCCAATGGAAAAACTATTAGCTTTCCCAACCTTTCAACAACTAAAAATCCTTTCCCCAAATACACATGGAAACATTACAAAGAACCAAACCATGAGTACAAGATTCCACCACACCCACAACTTGAGAAAAATAACAAATCCAAATATATGCCTCTTTTATCAAGCTCCTCTCGCACCGGTAATCCACCTTTCAAGGCCCTCAATACAAAAATGTTTACCTTTTTCATCATCTACTTGTTCCATGTGGATTTTGACCACGATTTTCCACGCGTAAGATCTTCTCATCCACCATCTTCAATAATCCTTTAAATGTGAAGTTTACTTCATCTTGTTACACTCGTATCCATTTATCCCTACAATCGTTAGAAACAACAACATTTTTCAAAAGTTCTACTAAGTTATCCAATTCCACAACATACTCTACCTCAAAGTTCTCTAACCCACTCCCATTCCCAACACCTCTCGTTATTAACCCATCTACCTTTTTCCGCTATACTACCCCCATCTTCCTATCTAAGTGATACAGTCTTGGGAATGTATCACACAATCTAGAACCGGCAACCCACATATCAACCAAAAACCCAATATCACTACCATTCTCCAACACACCCTCAAAAGATGATGAAAACTCTAACCCGATCCCATATAATACTCCTTCCCTAATGATTTTTTGCCACACTCCTCCACCTCGTGAATCCCCCAAATGCCCTAATGCCACCTAACCCAGCACTACCTCCATATATACTTTTTACCACGTTAACTTAATGAGACCTGCACTCTCTCTTGAACCTTCCGCCATTTCCTCAAAAGCTATGCTTTTTCCCTTAAAGACCCAATATTTAACTTACCCTCTCCATGTGTGGCTAGTAACGTGTCCTATTTAACCTTTGACAATTGTTTTCCCCCACCCATCTCACTTTAAAGAAAGTTTTTTCTAATGCTTTCTAATTGATTAATCACACTCAAAGGCACATGAAAAATCAAAAAATAATACAATGGTAAGCTACCTAGAGCAGACTTAATTAATGTTAGACAACCCCCATATGACATCATTTTAGCTTTCCAATCACCCAACCGCTTCTTGAATTTCTCTATCACGAGATTCCATGCCTTAAACTTCGTATTCTCTATAATTGGCAACCCAAATCGGTGAAAGTAAATTTACCTAACCCATATCGCATCCACCTCGCCATATCACCTAGTTCTCTATCATTAACACCAATCTCACATAACTTACTTTTATTATAGTTTATGTGTAACCCAAAAAATTATTCAAAAACATTTAAGGATACATATAAGGTATCCACATTATCCTTGCTTCATTCACCAAAAAATTATCGTATCATTCGCATATTGAAGATGCAACACCACCACATTATCATTACCAACTTTTACACCTCGAAATATACCTTTTTCAAATGCTTCATTGACTATCGCATTCAAATCCTCCGCCACGACAATAAATAAAAATGGGGAAAAGGGATCTCCTTGCCTACACCTCTTTCCAATCTTAACTCTTACAGGGAGACACTTTAACATGCATTGACATAGATGCTGACCTTACGAACGACTCCAGCTACTTACACCATTTTTCTCCCAAAATCCATTCTACTCATTAACTCTAACAAATATCTCCAATTAATACTATTGTACGCTTTATTGAAGTCGACTTTGAAGATTAATCCTTTTACTTTTTTTTTCCTAAAAAATTCAATAGTTTTATTTGCAATAAGAATGCCATCAAGAATATACCTACCCTTTATAAATGCATGTTGAACATCCCAACTCACTACTTTCTTCACTCTCTCCGCTAAAACTTTCGCAATGATCTTATAATAACACCCTATAAGACTAATGGGACGAAAATCCCCTAGATTAATAAGGTCTACTACCTTTGGAATAATAGTTACGAAAGATGAGTTACACCCTCTCGATATCTTCATTCTTTCTGAGTACCATTTAACCGCTCCCATTAACTTCCGATTTAACAAATAAAAAAAATCCTAATAAACTTAAAGTTGAAAACATCGGGCACGGTGCTTTATCTCCCCCACTACCGCAAACTGCATCCAAAATCTTTTTCTCATTAAATTCCCTTTCCAAGAACGTCTTGTCTTCCTCCAATATCCGATCAATCCTCTCAGAAATAAAGAGGACGCAACTCTCTACCCCTCCATATATAATGATTTGTAATACCTTGCCATCTCCATTTAATCAACTTATGTTCTTCACACCACAACCTGTTTACCATAAAACCTTGAACATTACTCTTATTATTCCTCCTTTTAATATAGGAATGAAAACATTTTGATTTTTCATCCCCTTGCACATCTCGTCTCACTTTTAACTTTTGTTGAAGCATACTAGAATAGTCATTTTCTTTTTCAACCCACGACTTCTTCGCCTCCATACAAGTCGATCTTTCACTTTTACTCAATACTCTAATTTTCGTATTCAATTCCCATCTCATCGTCTTCTTTTGTACATTTATACTTTTCCCTTTATGCCACCAAACCACTCCTTACTCCACTTCTTGAGACCTCCTTGACAATTTTAAGTTTATACCTAAAACAAAAATCCGTACGATCACTTCTTACCCCCCTTTTCCATGAATTCTCTACCACTTGCCCAATATCGACCTCGTCTAACAAAATATCAAAAACACAAAAATGGCTTTGGACCGAAATCCAAATCGACATCCTTTAAAACATTTGGACAATAGTTTGAAAGTTTTTGATCTAAAGCCACAACTGAAAGGTTAGCCCATAGGTTATTGAACACATCATTCATTAAATACCTATCAAACTAGCTAAATTTCATACCATCACCGCAAACCCTCGTAAAATTCCTCCCACCTATAGGAATTTCAACAAGTCTTGTTTCATTTATAAATTCTTTAAACTCCCTCATTTGCTTTATGTTCACTTGTGAATTCAATCTATCATCACTCTTCCTAACCACATTCAAATCACAGAAAATACACCAAGCGCCTCTCAAACTATTCATTAATTTCACAAGCCTTTCCCAAAGAGAGTTTTTTGCCTCCCGATGTGCGGCCCATAAGCACAACCAAATATACATCGACGTTTGTACCTTTCAACTCACCTTTAAGAGCTATAAACCTCTCATCTCCTATTTCTTCTTTACATGTGAACACCTCATATCCTAAACTATCAATATTCCTCCTGAATTCTCAATAGATAGTAATTGAGTGAACTCATATCCTTTACGCCCCAAAACGTCATCAACCCAATGTTTATCTATTAACCCACTTTGTGTTTCTTGCAACCAAATGACATTCGTACATTCTTCTCTAATGACGAAGTATACCATGTTTGTTTTAACCTGCCTCACCAATTCCTTTCAATTAAATTGACACTATCTTCATAGAAACCTAACTAAAACGAACAAAAAACACAATATCCTTTGCTAACCTAAGTATGTTCCAACAACCCCTCACTTATCCTCGACTTTCTAAAATGTATCCTCCATTTGTTCACCTTTAGAGTTAATCCAGGATGTTGGGATTTATTGATTTGATGATACAAAAGGACCAAGATCGACATTATGGAATTCTATAAGATGGAAGATTCTAGAAGACTTGCTTAAAAAGATAAAGATCAAGATTAGGAAAGATTTAGTTTCCTAGTACAATTAGATTTTCTTTGTAAGTCTAGATGGACTCTATATAAAGATATCCCTAAACATTGTTTATGTTTGTGTTTTAATCATGTTTTAGGAAACCACCAACGATCTCATCACTTGAGATCGTCTAGACCTAGGATCAGAGGTGTCTTTGATCCATGTTACAGTTAGGTAACACGTTCCATCATGATCAAATAAAATTCGGGCTGATATGAATGAAAACCTTGTTAGTAACATTGTCTTTGTTTAAATTCCACTATGCAACAAAAATATTTGTTATTTCTATATCCTAGATGAGTTACAATTGGTATCAGAGCCAAGTGGCTCATGATCTATACTCTAAAAGTTTTTACAATCGAAGAAAAAAGATTATGTATTCAAAGAAACCTAAAAAAATTTGGTTTCTATTTCCGTAACTTTCTCAACAGCTATGGTAAAAAGAGGATATCTCACTCGTCAACCATTGGATCTTAACGAAATTTGTGTTAAAGGTTCTTTACTCATAAAGGCATATTCTCACTAGAAGGATCTTCAATTGAAAGATATAAAATTTTGAAATCTGTTGTAGAAAATTTGAAGTTGGTATGGTTTTACTTCTCTTTCATAACTGTCTTTAATAGTGTTCTTGTTATTGTTATTGGATTTTTCTCTTTGAACACTAAGGTATTAAAGATAGGGTATTGAGGAATGAAGAGGATAAAGAACCTTTGTGAAAATTAGGGTTTTAATTCTTAAATCATTTTTTATGGAAACCCTAATTTCTATAAATCTCAAAAGTTGATAATGAATACGAAGTGTAATCACAGTAAAGGTGATATGAACGTGAAAGCTAATAGTTCGAGTTCAGGTTCTTGTGGAAAGTTTATTGAAGTGGTTATCATGGCAATACTGATTGGAAGTTACTATTGTTTCATACATTATTCATATTGCTAGTTAGTAGTTAATACTGTCGTGTATTTTTGCTACTGCTAGTGTATTTTTACTATTGCTCAACCATTTTAGTGTTGCTCTTCATTTTTACATTGCTTGGTATCGATTACTACTGTTAATCATTTTTAGAGCTGCTCTTCATGGATGGTACTACATGATATTCATTACTACTGTTGGTTAGTTATTTGTATAGTTCTTATGGTTGATTCGATTACTTTTGGTCATGAGATGATTAACATATTGGTTTCAGGGGGAAGAATATGATAAAATGTTTAACCATTTGGATATGCACCATTTGAGGAGAAGGTTTTCACTAGTGCAAAACAAGTTAAACCGTATTACTACTGCTAAGTCATTATTACTACCGCTAGTTTAAGTTTCTACTGCTTGAATTTATTACTTGTATTGTGCTTCATGGAGGGTAATCTGAGACATTGGAAACCTTGGATTAGAAGTTTTACATATGGTTTGTAGTTGTAAAGATCAAAGTTGCATATGTTCACCGTCCCCTAATGGATAATGACAAAAAAAAAAGGAAAATGTTACAAAGGAAACAAGTTCATGGAGATCTTATGTTAAGGGGAAGATCAGATTTGAAGATGTACAAGATACTTATGTGCTCAAATTGAAGAAAAAGCTTATTGTTCAATAAGAGGAAGATTGTTGAAGATTAAGCTACTATGGATCATCTTGGAATTAGTTTGATGTATGTTTTGTCATCATCAAATAGGGAAAGATTGTTGGGATTTATTGATTTGATGATACAAAAGGACCAAAATCGACATTATGAAATTCTAAAAGATGGAGGATTCTAGAAAACTTGCTTAAAAATATAAAGATCAAGATTAGGAAAGATTTAATTTCCTAATACAATTAGGTTTCCTTTGTAAGTATATGGACTTTATATAAAGAGATCCCTAGACATTGTTTATGTGTGTGTTTTAATCATGTTTTAGGAAAACACCAACGATCTCACCACTTGAGATCGTCTAGCCCTAAGATGAAAGGTGTCTTTGCTCCCAATTACAGTTAGGTAACACGTTCTACCATGATCAAATAGAATTGGGACTGATATGAATGAAAACCTTGTTAATAACATTGTCTTTGTTTAAATTCCGCTATGCAACAACAATATTAGTTATTTTTATATCCTAGATGAGTTATAAATGATCTTCACAATTGGTATCAAAGCCAAGTGGTTCATGATCTAGGTTCTACAAGGTTTTAAAATCGAAGAAAGAAGATTATGTATTCAAAGAAACCTAAAAAAAATGGTTTCTATTTTCGTAACTTTCTCCACAGCTGTGGTAAAAAGAGGATATCTCATTCGTTAACCGTTGGATCTTAACAAAATTTGTATTGAAGGTTCTCTACTCATAAAGGCATATTCTCAACGGGGGATCTTCAATCTGACCTTTTAATTGAAAGATGTAAATTTTTGAAATCTGGTGCAGAAAATTTGAAGTTGGTATGGTTTTACTTCTTTTTCATAATTGTCTTTAATAGTGTTCTTGTTATTGTTATTGGATGTTTTTCTTTGAAAACTTGGGTATTAAAGAGAAGGTATTGAGGAATGAAGAGGATAAAGAACCTTTGTAGAAATTAGGGTTTTAATTCTTAAATCATTTTTTGTGGAAACCCTTATTTCTAAAAACCTCAAAAGTTGATAATGAATACGAAGTGTAATCACAGTAAAGGTGATTTGAACATTGAAGCTAAGAGTTCTAGTTCAGGTTCTTGTGGAAAGTTTATTGAAGTGGTTATCATGGTATCTTGATTGGAAGTTACTCTTGTTTCATAAATTATGCATACTACTAGTTAGTAGTTAATCTTGTCGTGTATTTTTGCTATCGCTAGTGTATTTTTACTATTGCTCAACCATTTTAGTGCTACTCTTCATTGTTACAAATGCTTGGTATCGATTACTCATTGTTAGTTATTTTTAGTCTTGCACTTCATGGATGGTACTACATGGTATTCGTTACTCCGTTGGTTAGTTATTCGTGCAGTTCTTATGGTTGATTCTATTACTTTTGGTCATGAGATGGTTAATATATTGGTTTCGGGGGAAGAATATGATAAAGTGTTTAACCATTTGGATATGCACCATTTGAGGGGAAGGTTTTCATTTGTGCAAAACAAGTTAAACCGTATTACTACTGCTAAGTCATTATTATTACCGCTAGTTTACGTTTCTACTGCTTGAATTTATTACTTGTATTGTGCTTCATGGAGGGTAATCTGAGACATTAAAAAGCTTGGATTAGAAGTTTAATATATGGTTTGCAGTTGAAAAGATCAAAATTGCATATGTTCACTGTCCCCTAATGGATAATAACAAAAAGGGGAAGATGTTACAAAGGAAACAAGTTCTGAAAATCTTATGTTAAGGGAAGATCGATTTGAAGATGTACAAGATGTTTAAGTGCTCAAATCGAAGAAAAAGCTTATTGTTAAATAAGAGGAAGATTGTTGAAGATTAAGCAACTATGAATCATCTTGGAATCGCTTTGATGTCTATTTTTCATTATCAAATATGGGAATATTATTGAGATTTATTGATTTGATGATACAAAAGGACCAAGATCGACATTATGGAATTCTAGAAGACTTGCTTAAGATGATAAAGATCAGATTAGGAAAGATTTAGTTTCCTAATATAATTAGGTTTCCTTTGTAAGTCTATGGACTCTATATAAAGAGATCTCTAGACATTGTTTATGTGTGTTTTAATCATGTGTTAGGAAAACAACAATGATCTCACCACTTGAGATCGTCTAGCCCTAAGATGAAAGGTATCTTTGATCCACGATTTTTTTGGTAAAGAGATTTTTCACCACGGTAAAATTCATTATGCCAAAAACATTTATACAAATGACATGGGTGAATCCCATGCCCATAGCCCGTTATATAGGCAAAATCTACTACAACATGCAAAACTATCACACAGTTAAACACTGGTACTAACAATTACATTTATAATAAACAATCAAAATGTAATAACACAAGGTTCAAAGAACCACTACCACTCTAACTTCAATATTCTTCCATGATAGCCCTCGAGTGCAACACCAACTTCCACAAAAACAAAACAATTAACAAAGGGTCACCAAATGCATCAAATCTGAATAAGTTAGAGCCCGAGGCCCCAAGTCACACATTAAATCATAATGAAGACAATGTCAAACACCAAAATTTCCACTGCACCAGAATAAATCCTTACGTGCAGCAAGTGTAATGATCGTCTTCAACAAAAAAATTTGCCCCAGCAGAACGTCCATAAATACTAGCGAATGAATGTTCATAGAAGCAAATACATACGCGAATTACAACAACATCATGACCAAACTAGTAACTTCCAATCAACACTAACACATGCAAAATTAAACTACCCCGTCTTAGAAATCAAGTAGAACCACACCCTAGAAGCTAGGGTTTTATTCTAACCGTCACAATCAATCATGAAAGATCAGGAACATAGAGAACACGACCAATCATGTTTACCAAAACAAGGCAGAAAAACTGCATGACTACCCCGAAACATATCGACTATCAACTATCATCTCCCCAACACCCACGAACCAAGTAGCCTGAATCACAAACAAAAATGACACCATAGTTGGTTTGCAATAAATCAGAGGCCCCAAACATCAGGGTTACATTAGATCAGATAATAAATCGAACTCTAAGAAATTAGGGTATCGATTTTCCATGATAGCCGCCATGTAGAGGATCGACCAGCGAGCAGGTCAATCCAAACAACCGTTATTGATCGTACCAACCAAGAAAAGATCCTTCAAATCTCCATGTTAAAAACCATATGATCATAACCAAAAAAAACCAAACAGCAAACAAACCCTAACAGAAACGATTAAAAAGATAATCGCATTACAGTAAGCGTTTAGGGTTTATGGAAAAACCGACAATCAATGAAACCCTAAATAATAAATCGATTACAAATAACCGATTGAGAGTAAAACGTTTAGGGTTTAAAGATTTGTTAAATGATCTCAAAGATATAATGAATCGATAAATAAGACACACCCTTCCCAGATAATAACAACCATCAAAACCGATTGCATATCATCAAAGAATAATAGAGAGGCAGTTTAAATGACAGTTTTTTTTATCGGAATTAGAGGGGGAAGGGTGGCCAGAGATCGCCCACTAGGGGAGAGAGATTTAGGGTTTTTTTAACGTCTACCCTCCATCTTTGATCCTGGTTTTAGTTAGGTAACACGTTCTATCATGATCAAATAGAATTCGGTGATATGAATGAAATCCTTGTTAATAACATTGTCTTTATTTAAATTCCGCCAGCAACAACAATCTTTGTTATTTTTATACCCTAGATGGGTTATAAGCGATCTTCACACAGGACACCCCGATTAGCTCACCAATTTCTTTACTCGTTCTAAGTCAATGTTACATTTTCTGTTGTCCGATTCCTCTCGTTCCCCACTTCTAAATTTGAACACACCAATGTTGCCATTCCCTTCCTTATACAACTCCTTATACGTATCTGAAACACCATTTTCATAATTACCAATCCCCGCCATCAGAGTTTGTCTTGCCACCTTCATTGCCTTCTTAGCACTTTTCGTGCCAATATTTGACTTGTTACTTTGATTACCTTTATTCCCATTTCATTTGAGCACACATTCCCACTGTTGACTTCTTCAAATTCGTCTACATAGTTCTCTTTACTCTTTTTTCTTAGTCGATCACCCCCACTTTCATTCGAACCTCGAGGGGAGTGTTCTCTTTTTTCACCTCTTATATGTAACTCACCATTTCCTTGATTATACTCGTGCTTGTTGCTCCACATGATGCATAAACTTTTTTTTTTTACTATTATGCTCCTGCGTCACTCTGCCATCATAAAATCTCTGGGTTTTTTTTATCAATATTACTTTCAACAATAGCCCATCCTTGTTAGTTTTATGACCTATGTCCACCCCATCTTTGCTAGGTCCATTATTGTTCACTTGATCCACTACATTTGTATCACTAATTCCATTCCTAATATATTCATGATAACTCCCATCTTTCAAATCAATATTAGTATCACAACAATTCAATAAATTTAACTATTAAATTATTAATGCGATTTATATTTTAAAATTTAATGACAATTGATATAAATAAGTAAAAAACATATACAAATTCGTATTTTTAATGGAAATTGATTTGCACACTTTAGAATTTGATTATGACACTTCATATGTGCCTTAAATACTTGTACGATATTAAATATCTTGCTTCAACTGCTTGTACCTTAAGTATGCAAATAACTTTTTTGAGTGTGTAATTCATTAGCCATTTTTAATGTGCAAAATTATATTCATTATTTTCGTTTTTTAATCACGATTAATATAAATATAAGCATATAACTTTTTACATATATAAAATGTTCATTATTTACGTAAAAACGTATATAACATGTATAATAGTCTTTAAATCATTTTAACTTATAATTTTTACCCTTACTTATATGAATATTCATTATGTGATTATAATTATGTAATATATGAATTAATCAACATGACAATAAGTTTGTAACATATCATCTTCAATCTATATTTTTCTAATTTGTTTGATTTCGTTGATTACAAGACAATTCGGTTAGCTTTTAATAATAAAGTGTTATGATACAATTTTACATATCTTTACCTATTAAGCAATCAGAAATGATATTGCTATTTATTTTGTGTTTGATGATTCATATTCATATAAGAAACACATGTCATTCATTAAATAGTCATTTCTATCATTGAACTATCACGTTCATCGGACGGTTCTGAAAATCTAGTTTATAAATATTATTATCATTATATATTAAATTAATGTATATGCATGAAATTATAAATATAAAAATGAAATTATTACTGTGACATTTAAATGATTACACGAGATTGTAAATATACGAACAACAATTATGTTATTCATCTTTATAAGATTAAGTAAGTATGTCCGGAAAAATATTCTTTTTGCTATCCATGTTTAATAACGACTCATGTTATTCTATTTTATAAGTTTAACCCACACGTAAATGGGTTTAAAAAATAAATACGTGTAAAATTATTTTTGACAATAATATAAATATCAAAATGAAGGCACAACTCTACGGGTTTACTACGAGATGAAAATAAATACACGAGATTGCACATATATATACGGCACATGTAAATTTCTTTAAAGTTTAAATACATATATTTCGAAAAGCATTCTTTTAAATGTCATTACGCGCAATTAAACACGCATATTATCATATTCTTGATTCTCCCCACCAACTTTGCATTATTATGTCCAGCTTCATGAGGTTTTGTCACCTCATTAAATATGGCATTTTACTGACTCAATAAACTACCGGTTAGCCCGTTAGCAAATCCATTATGGCTTTCTTGATGAAAAAGAGGACACTGCAAGTAGAGCCATCGATAAAACATAAAAGTCTTTAAGATTAACTTCATGCACTGGAACAGGTTCAAAAGATTTGAAGACTGAAACCTTTGGGTCACTATTGAATGTTTTAAGGATTGAGATCAATTCATGTTCAATTTGAACATGACTTATCATGTTAGCATAAAGGAGTAATTCATTATAAACAAACCAATAAGAAAGGTCTCACACCAAAGGTCTTACATTATACTTTTATCTCACAAAAACTTAACATGACATGTCATGTTCAAAATAAATACTAGAAGATCCTAATCCGTGTTTTAAATATAATCACAGTTTTGTATCGACACGACACACACTACAAAATTATGACTTTTCTGGACCAAGAGTTTTGGCGACAAAAAATGTCAGTCCCAAGTATCACTAAACCTGGAAATTTGGCATAGCGTAATATGTGTATAAATTATATATAGTATGCGAATATGCGTCCTACCATTGTGTTAGTCGTTAACAACAAATTTTGGCATAGCTTTATGTGAGTATATATTATATTGCAAATATATGTCAAATAGTTCGAGACGATATGTCATACCAAATGTAGAGAAAGTTGTCTTCAAACAAATATGGTACAAGTCAATCAACTATTTTTAACATTCTTCCACTTGGTCATGACTATTCACATCATGAATTAGTTGGCGAAATATCAATCTATCTAGTACATGACGATGAAGGTTTGCTATGACCACTCGGATGTGACTATACATGTGATATTAATAAACATCATTAAATTATATCTAGTATATTTGCATGGAGAAAGTATAAAACCGCTTTTTAATTGACAGATAATGTGACTATTAGACTATATATATATATATATATATATGATCGTTTTGGATAAATATTAATGTTACTATACCACAAAGAGAAGGTCTTATCGTTGGTTTCAAAGGACATGTCTGTCGGCTCACCTTATATTTATTTTTTGGAAAAGAATCAATTCTTAGAAACTAAGCCTAATCCTGACAACAAAAAATCAGCTTCGCCCGTATGGTATCTTGACTATTAAAAATGATACCTTTAGGATAGATAATTTAAAAACGAGATACATGCATTATTGCATTTTTTTTATAGCAGTCATATCCTGAATGGTGTTTGTTTCTTAATGGTTGTAGGGTATGAGAATAAGGCCTCAATAATTTGCTTCACATGGCTCCAACTATTTCTTAATTAATGAACATAAATACATTCATGAAGAAAATTATTCGAAGAACACATATATGCATGCACGTGGGGAAGGTGCCGACGAAGGTTCAACCCTACCATTCATGTTTCATGTCCTATTTGTTTTCTTTACTTCTTTGTTTTCGTTAACTCATGTCGTTTTCTTTTGCTAGCTAGCTCATATCACATTCATCGTCGGTGTCCTTTGTCTATTTTGTTTTGCGGTTTATAAGCAAATTGCACGTCCACTCATTTGTTTGAGAACGTACCCTAACGAAGAACTTTAGAACATTTTAAGAAAATGAACATGTTTTCAATTCTAACGTGAACCGAGACTCTCCTAAGCAGATTGTTGGGAGAACATTGTAAGAAAAAGAATCCATATTCTGAAGTGAACAGAGACTCTCCATCCCGAGCGGATTGCTGAATGAGCCTTCCGCATGTTAGTTCTCTAATTTTTTTGATTCAAATAGATAGGGAATATGGAGTTTATGTGTCACAATTAACTACTAGAAAAAAAGTGCTAAAAGAAGGTTTGTGTTAGCATCTACTTTCATTTCTCGTTTTGATTTACCATATAAGATTATATAATCAATAATTTATATACGTATGATCATATACAGTTTTAGACCCCTGGATATTGCAAAGATAAAAGCCACTAAAATCAGTCATTTCCAGTGAGAGGCGTATGGCCGGCCTCCGAACAATACATGCATGAATATATACCAAAAATAGGGCTACATGTATTTAAATATCTGTACCGATAGTTGCAGATCAAGTTAATTGACTCCTTAAATATGAAGAGTATGTATCTAAAAGAGAAGGTTTCATTACCACCGCAAATTTGTTCCAAGCATCCAAATTAAAACCAATGATATTTTCATCTCACAAGTCTACCAACCTAAAATATATACCGGCAATAAATATTTTAATATATATACCATCTTTAGAAAAGCAACCAAACTATAATGATGAAGCCTTTATGAGAATATCGGCCTGTTCCAAAACTTACTCTATAAAATTTACGCAGGCAATGACATAATCCGAAAACATGTGGGTCTTTTTCGTGTATCGTGGAGACAATGATCAAGAATTTGTAACCAAAGCTTTTTATAAAGTTCTCTTTTAATTGGATATAGTGGTTTAGGGACGCATGTAACACTCTATCCAACCTTTGTACTCAGCTCCTTTTTAGCTTCTTGCTAGTTTAATTCAATTGTTGTTAGAAATAAAACGACCAATGTTAAGTTGTAGTGTGTACTATATTTGACGATATGAAGATGACTCCTTCATAAATTTAAATGATTCTTTTGTTGAGAAGTCTTAATCTCACAGGCAACAACTTTCAATGCAAAGCCTGAGGCGTGTAACTCATTTGGCTCAGGATGAGATGGCATCGCAATAAATTAAATGGTCATGTTTCTCAAAATAATCATTGCATACGACATCCACCAAAGAGTTTGAGTGTAAATGAGGTGAAAGAGGGAGTAGGGCAGCTTGGGTAAACTGTTGAGTCGTGACTCGAGTCGGCATTGTTCACACGCCGAGCCGAGCACTTGACTTATAAGGATGAAAAAGTTGGATTAGTGTGGTTTCTTTTAGTGGGTTTTACGCTGATTTGCCACTTAATTTGTTAGACAAATTGCATGTTTGACACATGTTTTGAGTTATCAAAAATTAGATTGGTTCGCTACATGTTGTACATATGTGTTTTATTATCAATTTTAGAACCATTTACATAAGGAATCTGATTTGATTTGTTTGGTGTTTTATACAAAAACACACACGCACACATTCGGTGTAGTAAGAAAATTAGAGCTAATTTAGGGTTTTTTTATTTAGGTGGCGGGAATGATAAGTAGAAATCCTGATTATGCTAGCTATATCATTACAGTTTGAATCACGGTTATTGAGTTCGGTTTTTATTGATTTTGCATTAATCTCATGTTCTTATATGGAACGTTTTTCGCATTTTTTTATGTGTGAACACTTTCCAGATAGCAATTGGTATAACACCCCAACCCGACAAGGGTAGAAGTGTCACATTCTGGTGTCATATCGTAACATCTGATAAAATCCTTACAAACGAAAACCTTAAAATGAAGTATCAAATCATATAAACAATCGATGACAAGGAAGATTACAAAATCAAAATGTCTAAAATAAAATGAAATCTCAAAACAATAGTCCGACAAAATAAATCCAAATAATAAGGTAATTAGGGTTGGTCCACTCAAATAATCCAACTCTCACCCATCAAAGCCCATCTTCAAACCTAACACCGCCATAGGAAAAGAAATGGTATGAGCTTAAAAAGCCTAGTGAATGAGATATAACAAAGCGAAAGCTAAATAGAATCAGAAATGCAAAATGAACAAAGGAAACGGATAATAAAGTCACGTGAAATGAGAACAATGAGTCAATGAGGATCCTGCGAACACAACTATCTGAGATATCCAAAACGAATGGATAACAAGGAGAACGAAACAAAGCAAAGCATCGATGACATATAAACAAGCACATACGAACCGGACATACGAGAACTGAAACATAAGCAAACATAGCAAAGCGTCGCATCCACACAACATATGTCATACAATCAATTCAGAAATCAAGACATACAAGCCAAACAGATATCTACAGCAAACGGAAGCAATTAATAAGTGAGCATGGCAATTCACACGTCAAAACCCTTAGTTGAAAACATAACTTGATTCATAATGAAGTACTAACAAGATCAACACATGGCGATTACACGTAATAAGTAGGAATACAGTATAAAGATATAATTAAATGAATTAAAGACATAGCAGGCAATTAAACAAATTAACAAGCGGACGTCCAAGTGAACCATTTACCCAATCAAACCGTAGCATAAACCGAAATGCAAACATGGCGGTCAACAACAAGCGGATAAGGATACAACGGATAGTCATAGTCCACGAGATCAAGCGAACGTAGTACACATAATAACCGACAAAACTATCGATTACACATTAGCATGATCACCGGACAATACAGAGGTCACATAACGGTGAGATCACATATCATCGAGATAAACAGTAACTCGGTAACCGCATATTAATCACATCATAGCGGGATAATCAATGGTCACATAAAACATGAATAGTATAATCAAATTCAATAAGCATATAATAACCGATGCGTGAATGGAACCATAGTCCAAGTAACGGAATGAAAGTGTGATGATCAATGTAATGGAGTATCTATATCTTGGTAAAAGTGAATCATATAAGGGTATTGAGAAATGAACAAGTAATATAGATTATAGTGCGTTGGGGAATACGGAAGGTACAATATAGGTTTATCAAAAGTGTAAGGGTTATCGTAAATCTACCGAGCCCTAAACATATCATATCATATCATATCATAAGTAGCCATTGTATTCGGAGGGTGACCTCGGAATACCATACATAATAGGAGGAGACCTCAAGAACAAATGGAGTAGCTAGCTCCCGAATTGGAAGAAGCCAGCGTATTGCACGACATCATTCACCATATAAACAAATGTATCGGATCAAATCCTCAAACATATCATATCTAGGATGCATCCATACGCCCCGTTAGCCAAATCATATACATATAGTGAGCTCATAATCATATCATATCATAATAGGGGACGTGTGTATCATCACCGCATAACATTTGGAGTCATGCCATTGGTGCATCAATGACACGATCATGTTACCTTCATGACTAGGAACACATATTTGGCTCGGGTATCAAATGACGGGTCAAAGCATAATCATATCATATCATAAGGGTTCATATCAAAGTTCATATCAAAGGTTCAAAAGTCAAAGGTTCATATCGATTTCCATAACATAAGTTCATAATCGAGGTTCATAATCATAAGGTTCATAATCGAAGTTCGTAATCATAACAAATGAATATCATAGCGTAATGTAATCATATCAAAGGCTTATGTCGGAATCATATCAAAGGATCATAGCATAAGGAAATCATAGCAAAGGAATATCATAAGTGAAGCAAAGTCAAGGATTGAAAAGTCAGGAGAAATCCCTACTGAAAAGGGATAGAATATCTGTACCTCATTCGAAGCAAGCAAAATAGGAACGTAAGTCACACGATGAATCAATCCCGCCGTCCGAAACCTATATGAATTAGGTAATGCTTATTAAGATCGAATTACTTATTTTAGGCGGCTTTCCATTTTTAGCATGTTTCCACTTTTAGTAACTTTCCGAAAGTATCGGTTTTCGTAATTAGCAAGTTTAGTCATTTATGATGTCATATTAAGTTAAGTGATGAAAAATGAGTATTATTATAGTGTAAAGATCATTTATGCCAAGTTACACAAGTTTAGGGTTTAAAGCGTAATTATTACAAGGTATCGGGTCTTAAGTGTAAATATTGCATGTTTACCCATTTTACTTATTTAGTCCATGTCTTTACCATGTCAACAATTAACCTTCAAGTTTTATTAATTTGCAAGGCTAACCTTCTTAACTTTTATTAAATCGAATAACACATGAAAACTCTAGTCCAAATCAATTTCCATTTGCGTTGAAAACAATTCGCATCCAATTCTTAACCAAAATGTACGACCCTAGTGTGTGTGATCTAGGTCGAGACTTCCTCAACCCAACATAAATCCATTCGAAAATATTGAAACCATTTGACACCCATTTGACAAATACAAGTCGATTAACAAAACCAACAAGATTTACCAGTATATTAAATCCATTTCGACACATCTAAAACCCAAACAAGACCTTTTCATTTTAATTGATACGAATAAATCATGGATACATGTACGTGCACTCCAAAATTATTTAGCTCGATACAAGACAATAGATGTGATGTGTATAAGTGAGTCCAAAAGATTTAAACAGATTTATATATATGCAGCTTTTCATTAAATAAATCATGCGACAACCCTTATCATTCATTGACTTTAATTCTTAATCCATTAGTGTGGGGTTTAAATGTGCACATGCATTTGAAAAAAAATGTCCAATCAAGTTATGGAAATTAGGATATCACACATGATATTTCACGTGTACATATACGGATTTCATGCAGCCATTGTGAAGGTTTATGTGATATTTAGTTATTACTTCATGCGTTATGATCTCGTATAGCATGCATGCGCATGGAGTGCAAACCCACGAGCAAAATCATGAAACAGAAGGGATTTAAGGAGACGAGATGAGAGTGCTATGAGTTACCTTAGCAGCGTATAAGAGAGGAAGAAAGGCAAGCACCAACAAAACGAATTACACTTCTGGCCTAGCAATACCCACGACATCAACCAAAACAGCCCCCGCCCCCTTTATGTCCTAGTGACCCACGACCAGGAGTAGAAGTCCCACGACAAGAACAGCAGCAAGATACCCACGACAGCAACCTCTAATGTCACCCACGACAGCAGCAACACGAAGTCTACGAGTCCTTCCTTGAACCTTCTTGATGTCGACAGAAAGAAAATGGAGGAGAAGGTGTTGAGCCGTCACTTTTGATAGGGAGTTTAGGGTTTTCCTTGCTTTTTATTTTAAATGATATGTGTTAATTATAAGGAGTAATTTTAGAGAATAATTTGGAAAAAAAATTGAAGGGATGCAGGAAGTTAAATTGGCGTGGATTAAGGCCAACAAAAGGGAAGGTTGATTTATTCCATATATATCAATCTTATCTCAAGCTAATGTATTTGGACCTCTTTATGGTTTAAGTTAAATTGCACATGACATAATATAATATGATGCTTAGGAATTAAATTTGTAACATTTACTTGTAGTCATAGATAAAATACATTTATCATAGCTTGCGTAATTTATTTATGAGACCGGTGTCAAACGTATTTAACGAAATTAACATGTTTTACGAGTTTTCGTAATTATTTAACTTGAGGGGCAAAAAGGTCATTTAACACGTTTACGATTTTGAGGGTTTTACAACTCTTCCCCTCTAAAAGAAAATTTTCGTCCTCGAAAATTGAAGTTGCGAAAGTACCCGGAGACGTACAAGTTTAAGGCAGACATATCAATCCATTGTTCCACACAGATCATAACGATTTCATTTCCAAAGCGTACCAAAATTTACACATAGTAGATGTCGGTGAAAATCTCGCAAAGAGGTACAGAATTTCAAACGAATATGAGGATCAAGGATAACGGATATAAGTCCTAGTCCATTCACGTACCCCAGGAATTTCCCAAGACGTCGTACGATTTCAATAAGTTCAGATTATATGATCTCGGTATTATCACGTTGATCAGGCGTCATAATACTTGCATCACATAATAAGTTCTTATTGTCATCATATTTTGCCCTTGTTCATGACAAACCACATAACCAATATCACAACAAAACATATCACATCTGAGATAACAAGTAACATACCAAAACAGGCGGATCACATACATACAACATATACTACATCAAACAACACCATATCACCAAAGAAGAAGGCCACCAACTTGCTCAAACGGTTCCTCATGACTCATTCGACGATCCAAAAGAAAAGTCGAGATATTAACAAAATGCTAAAAGATAATGCTTCACGATTCAAACCGAAGTTCGAACAATCAAAGAAGAGCAATGCCGATCAAAATCACATAGCAAAATATCAAACCGCCACAAATGCATGACAAACAAATCGGAGTAACACGGTCGCTCAATCATGTGAAGTAGATGACTCTCCTCACCACCAGCTTGAATCTTGTCTCCGTCTTGCATCTTTGGTTGATCCGTCCGCCTTCCTCCGGCGGCATCCGATGTCTCCAAAGAAGACGGGTAAAAGTGTGCTTACGCTACGAACCTCTCGGCTCGGGGACTGTTGCGAACGCTGGTCGGCACCATCATCTTGACTCTACGGGTAGTCTCCATCTAACGATCGACAAACGGATGTGCGAAGACAAAATAAAAAAAAAAATTGATGCGAAAATAAGAAGGCAAAATCAGTGAAGACAAACAATATCAAGGTCAAATCTGAATGAAAATCAAATGAATCGGAGAAAATCAGAACAGACGGAAGCCTAGTGTCTACCCAAGTCCTCACAGGTGAATCCTAAAGTCAACAAGACGAAACCTGGCTCTTATACCATAATTGTAACACCCCAACCCGACAAGGGTAGAAGTGTCACATTCTAGTGTCATATCAGAACATACAAATAAAATCCTTACAAACGAAAACCTTAAAATGAAGTATCAAATCATATAAACAATCGTCGACAAGGAAGATTACAAAAATCAAAATGTCTAAAA